>CM065672.1:15172265-15284765 GCA_033220385.1 Triplophysa yarkandensis
CTCCCTCCCTCTCCCTCTCCTCTCTCTCTCTCTCTCTCTCTCTCTGGTCTCTCTCTCTCTCACCGTCTCTCACTGTCTCTCTCTCATACTCTCTCTCTCTCTGTGTTTCTCTCTCTCTCTCTGTGTCTCTCTCTCTCTCTCTCTGTGTCTCTCTTTCTCTCTCTGTCTCTCTCTCTCTCTCTCTCTCTCTCTCTCTCTCTCTCTCTCTCTCTCTCTCATTCTCTCTCTCTCTCTCTCTCTCACTGTCTCTCTCACTGTCTCTCTCTCTCTGTCTCTCTCTCCCTCTTTCTCTGTCTCTCTCTCCCTCTCTCTCTCTCTCTCTCTCTCTCTCTCATACTCTCTCTCTCTCTCTCCCTCTCTCTCTCTGTCTCTCATTCTCTCTCACTGTCTCTCTCTCTGTCTCTCATCTCTCTCTCATTCTCTCTCTCCCTCTCTCTCTCTCTGGTCTCTCTCTCTCTCACGTCTCTCACTGTCTCTCTCTCATACTCTCTCTCTCTCTGTGTTCTCTCTCTCTCTCTGTGTCTCTCTTTCTCTCTCTGTCTCTCTCTCTCATTCTCTCTCTCTCTCTCTCTCTCTCTCTCTCTCTCTCTCTCTCTCTCTCTCTCTCTCTCTCATACTCTCTCTCTCTCTCTCTCTCTCTCTCTCCTCTCTCTCTCTCTCTCTCTCTGGTCTCTCCCTCTCTCTCTCTCCCTCTCTCTCTCTCTCTCTCTCTCATTCTCTCTCTCTCTCTCTCTCCTCTCATACTCTCCCTCTCTCTCTCTCTCTCCTGTGAAACCCACTACGGCAAAGGTTTGCTCATAAATATATAAATACAGACGTGCACGATTCGTCACTGATTGGCTGAAATACCAGCGTCGGTATGTAGGCGTTAGTCATCTGTCAATCAGGAGGAGCGTCGGAACAAGATCATTAATATTCATGATGTGTGCCTTCATCATAGTAGTGTTTACAGCCCGTCGGAAGTCTGACGGAGATGAGCTGAACGTCCAGCGCAAACGGACAACAAACGACATTTTAACACTTCTTATGAGTCTGTAAGTTATATGTAGTTATTATAACGCGCTTGAACGATTTCATATATGAATATTAGTAAAAACTGTCTTGTTTGTTAAAATACTTTTAAATTTACCTGAGGGGTTTTGTTACCTCACTCAATGCTCCAGTTTGTTTCATATAATTTATGTCTTTGGAGATATCATATAACTGTTATTTAAGATAGATTTATCATGTCTGGAGATGAGGGATTGATGAGTTATGTCTGAATGCACTTCTGTACATTTTAGGGGAAAACTAAAATATCTCAATGCCCCCGAAACGCGGTCTTGGTGTTTTACGGTAAAACATTTGAAGGCTCGTTACGGATCAAACATCACGGTACCGTAATGTCTAAAGTCTCACTGACACTTCATGTCTACATTTCATCTTCAAGACACATCTGAGATGTCTGCTGTCAGATGTCATTTAGATGTCTTTAAGATGTCTTTAAGATGTTCATGATGAGCTACTGATCTTTCTGAGATGTTTAACAGATGATCTTACACAGTAGATGCTTTCAAGATCTTCAAGACACATCTGAGATGTCTGCTGTCAGATGTCATTTAGATGTCTTTAAGATGTCTTTAAGATGTTCATGATGAGCTACAGATCTTTCTGAGATGTTTAGCAGATGATCTTACACAGTAGATGTTTTCAAGATCTTCGAGACACATCTGAGATGTCTGCTGTCAGATGTCATTTAGATGTCTTTAAGATGTTCATGATGAGCTACAGATCTTCCTAAGATATTTTACAGATGATCTTACACAGCAGATGATTTCAAGATCTTCAGCAGACATCTTACAGACTTTTCTGTGCTGTCTGGATAGTCATGATCCAAACTCTTCTTCTTGAATGTTTAAGTTGGTTTCAAGAATACCATGGCACCGGCATTGCATACGGAACATTCTGTTAGCTTACGGTTTTGAGATTGAGATTTTATAGGTCTTGTGATACAATTAGATGGTGTTTTTGCATATTGTTGGGATACCCGTCAGGTACTCAAGACAAGATTTAGGATGTCTTCAAACGTTTGTTTCTGAACCTACAGGGTTGCTTGAAGTATCATCGATTGTATTGCTAATGATTCCAAAAATGAACTGTTGGCTGATTTTAAGCAGGGAGGAAGGACGTGTCAGACGAACACATGGCTGAACAACTCTCTAAAACACACAAAAATTAATAAAGCTGTGCTGAGTGAAAGCAAAGGAATCCTGAGAAGCTGCTGTCTTTCCATGATGGGTCACAATTTTAAGCGTATTCCTGGAAAAAAATAGATGTACCCTGACCAATTAAAGGAGAGTTTACTCACATGTGACTAGTATAAACAACGTTTTCTGAATGTGAGCCGAACCGAGATGAAAATAAAACATTGTATCTATTCAACCCCGGTTTGGAACAGAAAATTCTCTGTTCCCAAATGTATTATTTTAACATGAAGATTAATGACAACAAAACGTCATAAGCCAGCTGCCTTGTCTAGCAGCTTGTTTGTGGAGCTCCTCAGCTCAGATCAAGAAGGTTTCACTCTCCATCTAGCCATCGCCACTGCCCTAAGTGTAACACTCGCTGAATAAACCCTTCTATATGCATTACTGACTGATAATGCTCGCTGAAAAAGCAAACTGCACCCTCGAATTTAAAATTACACATATTCTTTTTTCTTTATTTTAGTCATGAAGCGAATTGACATTACCGGAAAAAAGTAAAAGCGGATAAGGTTAAAACCAGCTTCAAAACAGAGCCTTATAACAACCACATGTCAGCTGTCTCTCCTTTAGGTAAATTGGACATAATAAATTCTAATTTGGCTATGAATAGCTGTTATAAGTATTCAGCTGAAGTTTAAATATGTAATCTGTCTGTTTTGCGTACTTCTCACAGGGCAGCACTATTAATCGATAAAATAATCAGGATAACAATTACAGTTAAAACCATATCATAATTGTGTCATTTACACCTCTGCATTTGTACTCATTTTACTGCATTTAGGGCATATGTTTGGGCACTAAGGGCCTGTGTCCACTAGGCATATTTTTCCACCAGCTCTCTGCCTGCCCTCAGCATATTGTTACAGATAAATGTACATTTCTATATCCAGCCCTAACAATATAACGTTTAACATACTAGTTATTTGTTATTTACATTTTATTATTACGTTTTGGATGTTCAGAATGTACCATACAGGTCCTTCACAGAAAATGATAAAACACTTAACAATTTCTATCTATCTGAGGTATCTAAGGCATTTAATAAATAATTTTATTATATAAAAAATTTTTAGCATCCTCACGCCACGATGTTAACAAGTAATGGATTAATTAATTATTAATTTAAATAAAGATCTTTATATTGCTGATTATTTTGTGCAGTGTGTTCAGACTTAGTCTCCTATACGCAGTTTTAGTTTATTAATATTACTAATAACTACTACTATTACTAATATTTTGAGTAAATTAGATTATTATTAATTTATTTGCTTCGCCACAGTTTTACACTGAACCACTGAACCTTCACTTGTGACCCAAATGTGTATGGAAAGAAAAATAGTAATATTTTCTCATTGAAAATGTTTAATGATTTATTTAACAAATAGTATATCTCCTGTTTTCAAGAATTATAACAGAAAAATGATTATCAAAAAACAGTATCCTCTCCGGCTGTTTCTGTTAAAATAGCGTTTTTCCTTGTTCTTGGATAAAGTCTTAATGATACTGCATGAAAAATAATGAAAAAATCTAAATAATGTAACGTTCGGACTGATTTACGATCATAAAATATAGGTCACAGGTGAATGTTTAATGTTGGTGTATGCACTGTGGATTTAAAACTGGGGCAAAGTAAATTAATTGTTATATTAATTTAAGAAGCCAAATATCTTCATGACCAACTGCTGATCTCGATAAACAATACTATCGTACTTGGGGACAACTGTAATGCATATTATATGTAACATTTACTGCTTCTGATGCCATACAATAGTTTTGTGCGAGGAAAGAGTTCTGAAAATGGTCAGAAATCTCATCATTTATACTTGAACTTGCATGTTTAATCACACTTTTAACAGAACCATCAATAATGTCAAATCTGGTGCAAAATTGAGACAATAAACCTTGAGAGTCGAGGTAAATAGGAAGATTATCAGTGATCAGTAAGAAACTTACATTTTAGTCTCTGAAATATACGAATATAGCTTACAAGCAGTATATGCTATTATCATTTCAATATCTTTATTAAAAGTTTTCTTGTTTCATTGTTTTGTTCCAGTATTTCTAAGTCATGGTAAATACAATACGGCTAATTAAACATTAAACTAAACAGAAGGCTTATTTAACTAAGAATGTGAAAGATGCAGAGTAAATGTTTTTGCGTATGATGTTATGCATATGGTATTTTGCTAGGGTAAGATGTGTCCGACCTGTCAAACAAGTATGTCAAGTGTATCAAATTAAAGTCCCTTTTATATGAGGAGGAGGATAGCACAAAAGATATGAGGACGATAGCACAAATTGTTTTATATTGTTCTAGTTGATGTATTTTTTCCTCAATTATACTGTGTGATATCTCACAATGATCACTCTATAGTCTCTCCATTAAATAACACCCCATCTTATCTGTTAAGTCTGTCAAATAGTGTTGAATGTAGGGAAGCAAACAGTAGTTAACGATATTGTTCGTATTGATTAGAGCAAAATGGTCTCAATGTTATTCTGATCACATGGGGCATGGACAATGTTTGAATTTGTTTTTTACTTTGAGATATACGTCATACCTCTAATTAACAGTTATGGATAAAGGATAAAGAATAGAGTTTTTCCGTTTTTGTAAATGTAAATTTGTCCACATACTTCTGTTGTATACTCTAGTATTAACAATAGCAAACTGCAGTTGAATTTTTGAAATATACTGTAGTGTTTTTGCGCCTCACCATTGTATACAACAGTGTTTTTAAATTTACTACCAAAGCAGTTAGCACCACGGTTTTCTATAGCAAATACCATAGTTCATTGCAGAATTTTTGTTTTAGTTATTTTAATCGATATGCGAAATCACATTATTTAGTAATATCTTAAAATAACTTGTCTTGAAGCAACCTATGTGGTATTGAATCTCAAACTGTGACTACCGACTTAAGTATTTTTGTATCTTTTCAATGTAAAAGTATTTTCATTAAGCAGTGGCAGTCGTGGCCTGGTGGTTCGAGTCTTAATTTTCTAAGAATGGAATTAAATTATCGCTTGGTTGCCATAATCGACAAATTACCAGAACAGTTCGATCTAATCCTAATCTGAGTGATCAGATAATGTGACTTTAATTTTAACAGATTATCAGGAAAATGCTTGAGTAGTTTAATAGAAATACTTGTGAAATGAAGTATTTCTAACAAGAAGTTTAGTGTTCAATCCTATTTTGTGTCTTTTGTGCGCTGCATGGGGATAAAATTATTTTATTGTGTAAACCCATGCTCATGGTTTTTCATATTTATATAAAACCTTTTTGTTTGGTTACAGCCAGATACTTTTGCCATACACTGGTACTAGCACTTTAACCTAACATCAATATTTTGTCAACTATTATATCAATTGGCATGATGATATTTGGATCTAATAGACCTTGTTCTGCATTTCTCTGGACTCTGAAACTATTGAATTTAGAAACAAAAAAAACGAAATGTTGTCCAGACAAACGATATTGCTTTTTGCATAACCAAAATACTGTGGCAAAAATGAATAACTTAAGAAAAAAACACTTGAAGGTTCGTTTAGTTTGGCACTGTTTACTTCCTTTATTAGCCCACAACAAATTACATGCTGTTTCATAGATCAGATGCTTATCTTTGAACAAACACTGCAGCTGTGATATGTAAGTCCACCTTCCACTCTCTCTTCCTCTTTACAGAAAAATACAAACACACACTGTGCCTTTCAGATGTCTTTTAGATGGGAACAGAGGAAGAGAGAGCTCCCAAGGCACTAGAGATCAAATTCTCTGCCGATATAGAATTATTGTGTTGGAAAAAGTTAATTGACTTTTGGCACACAAAGGATTGAAATGCACAATATATTACTTATACCTATAAGGTGTAGGAAGTTGCACAGCAATTTATATTTAGCATTGTATTTGTTTCTAAGTTTTCAACCCCCAACCTTTTACACTGTTAAAGCATTGGGCATAATGCTGTTGGTGATCATGATATTATGAGGATATAACTCTGTTTATTGTCCATTCGTTTCACTTTTTTACACATGGTCAATGTAAATGGGAAAGCCTTACAACTATAATGTGATGGTTACAGTTCCGAACAAATAAAGGAAGTAGAGCTGCACGATTTTGTTTAAAAACGAGAATCACAATTTTTTGAGGTTTAAAATAAAGCTCATGATTCTCACAAGAATTGAAGATTTACAACCTATGAACATTAGGTTATCAAACAAGATGGCAACAAAAAAAGGTAGACGTATTATTCCTGACTTCAAATTTAAAGAAATGTAATAAACAGAAAACATGAATGATATTATTTGTATCATTTGAGTAGAAAGATATCTCACAAGAATAATATTTATTAATTTTTCTTTATTGTTTATACTGAAAAACTTCAAATATGGAACAGAACGTTTAATAGCAAAAGATCTTCAAAGATTTTATGGAGTTTGTAGTTTATTATTTTAAATGAAAAGAGACTACAGTAATTAACCATGACCATATTTCTTATATTAAACGAAGAAATTAAACGTTTTATAACAAAAGCACTGACACACATGCACCTTACGAGCTCTTGCGTCCATTGTCCAAATATCCTTTATTTCTAAAAAAAGTAAAGTGTCAAGTCATGTAATAAGTGGATAACCATTGTAGTTTAAGCCGCGGACATTATGATGAACTCTAACTTGATCATCATGATGTTTTTCCAGTAAACTATCCACAATGATGATGTTTGAAGTGGTTCTGCAGTTTTGTGGTGTTACTCGTTGGTGCAGAATTGCTTAAAATTCCTTTCAGTCTATGGTTTGCTGAGTATTGCTATCATATATGCTGAATCAAAAAAAAAAAACGGAATAGGATCCACTCTTTGGTACTTAAACAACTTCAGGGTTCTTGTCAGACATACCTGTACATTGCTCACTCATTCTCTTTAGTTTCTGTTTCTAAGTTCACAACGAAAGCATTCTCTGTACCAGTGGAACTGACACTAGCTCACCTGGCTTGCGCAATACCTGATATGAGGACTTCATTACACTGCTTTACATGAATGGGTGTTATCTCGAGACCAGCAGTCTTGAATCTCCGTTAAAATGTAATTTCCTGAATCGTAAAAATGCTGGATTTGGATTGGTTGGGGGGGTCAAATCGAGATTGCAACCTTTTAACGATAATTGTGCAGTTCTAGAAAGAAGCATAAATGAATGGGATTTTCCAGATATACATCGAGGTGTCTATAGAAATCCTCAAACAAATGCTCATGGAAGAGACCCTAATATGGTGTTAAAACTATTATTAACTGTATTATTTGTTTCTTCAAAATGCAAATATGTGTCCTCTCATTTTCCCTGAATTATTACAAAATATTTGTGTTAAGTTCCTTACTCTTTAAGCCCCGACTCCTAGTGTACGCTGATTGGTCATATGGGTAAGTCTACTGTTTATTGGTCAACTCAGCTTTCAGTTACTGCATCAGTACCAGTGACTAGGCGATAACATGTGAATGGTTCACGACCGACATATCACAAAAGCAACTGCATGCCTACAATCCAGGCTTTTCCACATTTCCACAACGGAAATGTAAAATTAGGTGTACATTTCTAGGTACCCCTTAACATTTGAAGAACCTGCTTCTTCCTACCTGGAGAATTAACAGAGGCAGGAGCACCATAATCTCTGTTTCTATAGTGCTGGTTTTCTAGACATCGAAGAAACAGAAAACAGTGGCAAGTTTTTGCGCCGCTACTTCATCCTGGACACGATGGTTGGCAGCCTGGTCTGGTACATGGATAATCCACAGGTATCAAACCCTCCTTTCTGCTAAACTTTGTTAGCTAGATACAAATGCTCACTTGATGATACTGCATGAAAAATAATGAAAAAATCTAAATAATGTAACGTTCGGACTGATTTACGATCATAAAATATAGGTCACAGGTGAATGTTTAATGTTGGTGTATGCACTGTGGATTTAAAACTGGGGCAAAGTAAATTAATTGTTATATTAATTTAAGAAGCCAAATATCTTCATGACCAACTGCTGATCTCGATAAACAATACTATCGTACTCGGGGACAACTTTAATGCATATTATATGTAACATTTACTGCTTCTGATGCCATACAATAGTTTTGTGCGAGGAAAGAGTTCTGAAAATGGTCAGAAATCTCATCATTTATACTTGAACTTGCATGTTTAATGACACTTTTAACAGAACCATCAATAATGTCAAATCTGGTGCAAAATTGAGACAATAAACCTTGAGAGTCGAGGTAAATAGGAAGATTATCAGTGATCTGTAAGCAACTTACATTTTAGTCTCTGAAATATACGAATATAGCTTACAAGCAGTATATGCTATTATCATTTTTAGCAATATCTTTATTAAAAGTTTTCTTGTTTCATTGTTTTGTTCCAGTATTTCTAAGTCATGGTAAATACAATACGGCTAATTAAACATTAAACTAAACAGAAGGCTTATTTAACTAAGAATGTGAAAGATGCAGAGTAAATGTTTTTGCGTATGATGTTATGCATATGGTATTTTGCTAGGGTAAGATGTGTCCGACCTGTCAAACAAGTATGTCAAGTGTATCAAATTAAAGTCCCTTTTATATGAGGAGGAGGATAGCACAAAAGATATGAGGACGATAGCACAAATTGTTTTATATTGTTCTAGTTGATGTATTTTTTCCTCAATTATACTGTGTGATATATCACAATGATCACTCTATAGTCTCTCCATTAAATAACACCCCATCTTATCTGTTAAGTCTGTCAAATAGTGTTGAATGTAGGGAAGCAAACAGTAGTTAACGATATTGTTCGTATTGATTAGAGCAAAATGGTCTCAATGTTATTCTGATCACATGGGGCATGGACAATGTTTGAATTTGTTTTTTACTTTGAGATATACGTCATACCTCTAAGTAACAGTTATGGATAAAGGATAAAGAATAGAGTTTTTCCGTTTTTGTAAATGTAAATTTGTCCACATACTTCTGTTGTATACTCTAGTATTAACAATAGCAAACTGCAGTTGAATTTTTAAAATATACTGTAGTGTTTTTGCGCCTCACCATTGTATACAACAGTGTTTTTAAATTTACTACCAAAGCAGTTAGCACCACGGTTTTCTATAGCAAATACCATAGTTCATTGCAGAATTTTTGTTTTAGTTATTTTAATCGATATGCGAAATCACATTATTTAGTAATATCTTAAAATAACTTGTCTTGAAGCAACCTATGTGGTATTGAATCTCAAACTGTGACTACCGACTTAAGTATTTTTGTATCTTTTCAATGTAAAAGTATTTTCATTAAGCAGTGGCAGTCGTGGCCTGGTGGTTCGAGTCTTAATTTTCTAAGAATGGAATTAAATTATCGTTTGGTTGCCATAATCGACAAATTACCAGAACAGTTCGATCTAATCCTAATCTGAGTGATCAGATAATGTGACTTTAATTTGAACAGATTATCAGGAAAATGCTTGAGTAGTTTAATAGAAATACTTGTGAAATGAAGTATTTCTAACAAGAAGTTTAGTGTTCAATCCTATTTTGTGTCTTTTGTGCGCTGCATGGGGATAAAATTATTTTATTGTGTAAACCCATGCTCATGGTTTTTCATATTTATATAAAACCTTTTTGTTTGGTTACAGCCAGATACTTTTGCCATACACTGGTACTAGCACTTTAACCTAACATCAATATTTTGTCAACTATTATATCAACTGGCATGATGATATTTGGATCTAATAGACCTTGTTCTGCATTTCTCTGGACTCTGAAACTATTGAATTTAGAAACAAAAAAAACGAAATGTTGTCCAGACAAACGATATTGCTTTTTGGATAACCAAGATACTGTGGCAAAAATGAATAACTTAAGAAAAAAACACTTGAAGGTTCGTTTAGTTTGGCACTGTTTACTTCCTTTATTAGCCCACAACAAATTACATGCTGTTTCATAGATCAGATGCTTATCTTTGAACAAACACTGCAGCTGTGATATGTAAGTCCACCTTCCACTCTCTCTTCCTCTTTACAGAAAAATACAAACACACACTGTGCCTTTCAGATGTCTTTTAGATGGGAACAGAGGAAGAGAGAGCTCCCAAGGCACTAGAGATCAAATTCTCTGCCGATATAGAATTATTGTGTTGGAAAAAGTTAATTGACTTTTGGCACACAAAGGATTGAAATGCACAATATATTACTTATACCTATAAGGTGTAGGAAGTTGCACAGCAATTTATATTTAGCATTGTATTTGTTTCTAAGTTTTCAACCCCCAACCTTTTACACTGTTAAAGCATTGGGCATAATGCTGTTGGTGATCATGATATTATGAGGATATAACTCTGTTTATTGTCCATTCGTTTCACTTTTTTACACATGGTCAATGTAAATGGGAAAGCCTTACAACTATAATGTGATGGTTACAGTTCCGAACAAATAAAGGAAGTAGAGCTGCACGATTTTGTTTAAAAACGAGAATCACAATTTTTTGAGGTTTAAAATAAAGCTCATGATTCTCACAAGAATTGAAGATTTACAACCTATGAACATTAGGTTATCAAACAAGATGGCAACAAAAAAAGGTAGACGTATTATTCCTGACTTCAAATTTAAAGAAATGTAATAAACAGAAAACATGAATGATATTATTTGTATCATTTGAGTAGAAAGATATCTCACAAGAATAATATTTATTAATTTTTCTTTATTGTTTATACTGAAAAACTTCAAATATGGAACAGAACGTTTAATAGCAAAAGATCTTCAAAGATTTTATGGAGTTTGTAGTTTATTATTTTAAATGAAAAGAGACTACAGTAATTAACCATGACCATATTTCTTATATTAAACGAAGAAATTAAACGTTTTATAACAAAAGCACTGACACACATGCACCTTACGAGCTCTTGCGTCCATTGTCCAAATATCCTTTATTTCTAAAAAAAGTAAAGTGTCAAGTCATGTAATAAGTGGATAACCATTGTAGTTTAAGCCGCGGACATTATGATGAACTCTAACTTGATCATCATGATGTTTTTCCAGTAAACTATCCACAATGATGATGTTTGAAGTGGTTCTGCAGTTTTGTGGTGTTACTCGTTGGTGCAGAATTGCTTAAAATTCCTTTCAGTCTATGGTTTGCTGAGTATTGCTATCATATATGCTGAATCAAAAAAAAAAACGGAATAGGATCCACTCTTTGGTACTTAAACAACTTCAGGGTTCTTGTCAGACATACCTGTACATTGCTCACTCATTCTCTTTAGTTTCTGTTTCTAAGTTCACAACGAAAGCATTCTCTGTACCAGTGGAACTGACACTAGCTCACCTGGCTTGCGCAATACCTGATATGAGGACTTCATTACACTGCTTTACATGAATGGGTGTTATCTCGAGACCAGCAGTCTTGAATCTCCGTTAAAATGTAATTTCCTGAATCGTAAAAATGCTGGATTTGGATTGGTTGGGGGGGTCAAATCGAGATTGCAACCTTTTAACGATAATTGTGCAGTTCTAGAAAGAAGCATAAATGAATGGGATTTTCCAGATATACATCGAGGTGTCTATAGAAATCCTCAAACAAATGCTCATGGAAGAGACCCTAATATGGTGTTAAAACTATTATTAACTGTATTATTTGTTTCTTCAAAATGCAAATATGTGTCCTCTCATTTTCCCTGAATTATTACAAAATATTTGTGTTAAGTTCCTTACTCTTTAAGCCCCGACTCCTAGTGTACGCTGATTGGTCATATGGGTAAGTCTACTGTTTATTGGTCAACTCAGCTTTCAGTTACTGCATCAGTACCAGTGACTAGGCGATAACATGTGAATGGTTCACGACCGACATATCACAAAAGCAACTGCATGCCTACAATCCAGGCTTTTCCACATTTCCACAACGGAAATGTAAAATTAGGTGTACATTTCTAGGTACCCCTTAACATTTGAAGAACCTGCTTCTTCCTACCTGGAGAATTAACAGAGGCAGGAGCACCATAATCTCTGTTTCTATAGTGCTGGTTTGACATTTAGAGAGCATGAGTGTGTGCTGATTGCCTTGTTGCAGTTGTTATGTGTAATCTGCCTATTTGTATTCATACAGTGTTGCGTGACGGGGTTTCATCAACTCAGAGATCTAATAAGAAGTGAGTCAATTCTACGAAGCGTGATAAAAGTTTAATATGACAAAGATGCCACACATATCTCTGATCTTCTTTTATCCCTTCCCTTTGTACATTGTTATATTTAAAATGTATTTTCTGTCTCTGTTGCAGGGTAATGCACAGGTTTAGAAATGCCATATGTAGATCGGCAAAACCGAAACTGTGGCTTTCTAGACATCGAAGAAACAGAAAACAGTGGCAAGTTTTTGCGCCGCTACTTCATCCTGGACACGATGGTTGGCAGCCTGGTCTGGTACATGGATAATCCACAGGTATCAAACCCTCCTTTCTGCTAAACTTTGTTAGCTAGATACAAATGCTCACTTGAATATTTATTCTAGGGTTGCATAATTATTCTGATTATTCGAAAACTGATCAGGATTACAATTACGTGTGAAACAATTACATATTTGACCAAAACCTCACATTTTTGAAGGGCAGTATGTTTGGGCACTTAATACAGTAGTGAATCAGATTTTAAAAATATGTTGACATGCTCTTTAGTTTTTCGCTTTGGATTTATTACCATGAGCATTACTCCTATAAGTAATTGTTATTTACATTTATTTATTAAAGGCAAAGCGGGATATTTTATTAGACAGAAATCACCTAAAACGGCTTGTTAAGATTAAATCCCTCTACTTCCTTCTTTAATGACATCACTATCACAGTAAACCTCCGGCCATAGGAAAACGCAAAAAAGGGGGCGTGGTCTTGTTTTTTACACAAAGATTATTCTTGAAAGTTCAGTCTTCGTCTTGAAAAGGAGGACCATTATCGCTAAGTGTATTTTATTGTTTAAGTTGGTGCATTTAACAGTTTGTGTAATGTAGTACAGAAAGGGCAACGCTGTTTAGCTTTGTTAACTTAATGGTAATTAAAACTAATCCATCCAAAAAATTTAAAGTATAGTAATTCGACCGGACACCATCGATTGTTGGTATTTGTTATATTTAGTTGGAATTATTTGTTTATTATATCTATTGTTTTCTGTTTAACTGCATGCTGGTTAAGTTGCAGCCACGCAAATCATTGTTCTATGTTTAGGCGTATGCAAAAGTTGCGCTTGCATAGGTTCTTCTCGATCCATTTCATCTATGTTCTCTCTTAGCAAATTTATCAAATTAAAGCCATGGTAGCAATAACACTGAGCGCAGCATGCACTAAACTGCTGTCGAATCACAAAATAGGAACTGCTAGGTCAATCAGAAATCATAACGTATTACTGAAGGGGGGACTTCATTAGAACAAGGAATTCATCTTTAAAAAACCATGAAGAATGGGACCTTTAAGTTTTTGATTTTCAAAATGTGCAATGCAGCTGCTTCACAAAAAGTTATACAACATAAAAGCTTAAATAAGTAAGTATGATGTTTTATCTGTATTCAGCAAATAATGTTACAGCAGTTCAGAATATAAAATTGATGCACTGTTAGTTATAATAATCTACTTGTCAATGTCAATGATATTTTTGCACAAATTTCTTGCTCCGTTTGAGAATCACATTCATAGCAATTGCGCCACCCAATCCGTATCATACACATCACCTGCATTTTGTTTGCGTCTATTCACTTTTTTTGCATTGACCTAATATGTAAATAACTTTATGAAGGTCTTTATACAATAAACTACTTTTAAGTATTTTTAAAGGAATATCTTTTCTGTAGTTTACTGCAAGACCTATAGAAACTGTATTGCTAGTATGTTATTGTAAAAACCTGCTAAGGTCTAACAGTGTGGTCTCTGCAAAATATCGGCCAAGTGTGGCTTGATTCATGAATATCAATTATATTGTATGACTGCCATTTGGCAGCGGTTGCTTGGTCCTAGTCATATCTTTTGTTTTACATTGCCCTCCAGTCATAATGGTTGCTACACCACAGCTTACAGGAAACAGATGGGTATAAATATGGTGCACCATAATTTTGCTGTAAGACCATGTGGCGTGTGTGTGGTATTTGGGCAGTAACTCTAGAGGGCAACAGGAAAGCAGTGAGTATCGGTTAACCCTTATTTTGCTGTCATGACTATAACCTGGTTTTGAAAAATATTTGTGTTATGATAAATTGCTCTTTCACGTACCTTGTCATTACGGTTTCAGGAAGCATCTGTCACATATGTCTTTGTGAAAGTTCAAAACGTTGTATGTACAGTTAAACTTGGAAGTAACTGTAATGTTGGGTGAATTATATGAGTGCAGATGTCTCTGGTGGGCCTTGTAAAAGTGTTAAAGATTGAACCATCTCTGTCCCTTAAGACTACTATAACCATTCAGAGAACCATTCTATTTATATATATATAGATATTTTTAGTTATTTTTTTCATCTTGGTATGATACTGTTCTCTGTTATTTTAAAATTATATTTTCTGCACTCTGATCTATGTGTGTGTTTGTTGTAATAGTTTTTGGGAATTTAACTCAGAAATCTCTGCTGACAAGTTTAGCAGTATTAGTCGGCGCCAGTCTGTTTATTTTTACAAAGTGTCTTTCAATGAAGTTTTTACCTTTTGGTCCTTCCCGCTGTGATTCTCTACCATTTGGTACCGACAGTCAATTCACCCAGGCCCCATCTTTTATTGATGCTTCATGTAAATAATTTATCTTATGGCATCTGTAGATGTGCTAAAACTTTCATAGCCCTCTGTGCAATTCCTCAACCTCTAAAAATCTTGTGGAGCAAACACAAACTAAAATGTTAAACTGTTCTATTCTCTAATTTTCAAAAAGAAAATGATGTTGTTTTCTGATTTTGGATATTGGTATCTTTGTGGGAATATTGTTGGTAGACCTATAGGGATGGATACCGAACTGTATCAAGATGCCATTGAAATTAATCATGATGCTTGGTTGTTAAAGCATGGCGCTAGCAAAACCAGGTCATGGGTTCGATCCCAGGAATTGCACATACTCAGAAACAAATTTACAGTTTTACCTAATCCTACTATTTTAACAATTAAAAATAAAAAGACTAACATTGTCGTGTTTGCTACAATATATTAGACTGTCGAACTGGGACTTGGATCGGCAGGTGATGTGAATGACGGAAATCGGGTGAAATATTTCAACTTGAACAAGACATTTGTGCGAAGAGCTTATTGACACCTACTGTTTGAAGGATACAGACGCACAAAGGCTATCCCCTACACGTGATGTTTTTTCTCGTCAATCAATCGATAGTGACAAACTTTCCCTGCAAATAAGAAAGAGCTTTGAATGCAATTGTTCACTTTTGGTGTTAAAATCGCATTATTGTTTATTATATATTTTCTTACTTGTATCCCTTTCCTTTACAGAATCTTCCAGAGGGAACATCTAATGTTGGCTCCTTGAAACTAACATATATTTCCAAGGTTTGTCTGCATGAGTGCTGGTGCCAGACAGCTTTCTGTTTGTTTTTTAGAAACTGCTGATGTTATCAGATTTTCATGCATTGTTTACAGCTACTATAATCCAGTAAGAGAGAAATCCAGTAAAATGGTGTAAAGCACAGGTCAGAAGAAAATTATCAGAGTTGTTCAAAAGAATACTCTGATAACAACCAAAGTATGCAGGAGAGCATCTATGATCACACCCAACCATGAACGTATGGACAACACAATTTGCAATGATGCCAGTTTTGATTAAAATCCCAAAGAAATGTTTTTAAAGAAATATTCATACTAGGTAGAACTCAAAAAGGCTAATCTAATAAAGTTGGCTGTAAACATTACACACGAATACATGCAACAGTGTATCTTATCTCACTCACGAGAGCAGAATGCATCTTGTAACACTTGTGTGCATTACATGTTTAAAAGCTTATTTCTCTTTTCTAAGGTTAGTGATGCCACTAAGCTGCGACCAAAAGCGGAGTTCTGCTTTGGTAAGCAAGGGCTTTTTCTCTCTCAGTGGAAAATAACGCATAACAATGTCTCCAGAGGGGTCTGGCAGACCGGGACCCCATATGTTATTCTTGAAAGTGGGGCTTAAGAATTAATTATGAAATGTACAATTAAAACACTTTACAATAACATACTATAATTGGTTAACAATCATTTTTTTTTGCTAATATAAACAAACAATGAACCATACTAATGCAGTTCAAGAATGCAAGTTCACTTTGTTCATTAAAGTATTTACTATTACATTATTAAAGTCAAAAGTTGTTCCTGTTGAGTTAATGCACAATGAACTGTATTGACTTGAACTTTCATTAACAAGAATTAATAAATGCTGAAAGACTCAAATATGAAAGTTAAAGGGGAGGTATCACACAGTTTTTGCCCATGTGTAGAATCTCCTCATAAAACCTTCTCCTGGAATGTACCAGTGATGGTCTTGCTCTTCTGCGCTCTCTCATCGGTGCATGTGCGGGACTTTGCAGGCAATGGCACATAAATAACCAGGAACTTTCTGAAGGTCAAAAGTTCCAGATGTAAAATAAAACTTTAGTGCCGAGGCAGTGTATTGAGCTCAGAAATACATTCTAAATCGTTTTTAAACTAATGGACCACATTGAACATGACAAGACAACAGTCTAAAGAGATTATAGAGCAAATAACACTGTGATGCTTCCCCTTTAATGTATTTCCTAATGTCAACAAATACCCCTTGTTGTAAATTGTTACCCAATTGTTTTTTCTCTTTAAGAGAAATTTATTTTAACTTTCATTATAAGTGACTTTGACTTACATTCTCTATCAATATTATTTTACAAAAGTTATTTTATTGTGTTTTATGAAGGAAGATAAACAGGTGACATACCATTTAGATAAACTGTAGTATCAAAAGCTCTCTCATTCTTCCTGTCTGTTCTGTTTCAGTCATCAATGCTGGAATGAGGAAGTTTTACCTTCAAGCGAATGATAAGCAGGATTTAGTGGATTGGGTGAATGTTCTCAACAATGCCACCAAAATTACAGTAAGTAATGCTTTCCTGTTTAACTAAGATTTATTTGAATGCAGATTTATTGTACCCTATGGTACCCTAGGAATCAGGGATGTGATTTTTCCATAAAATGACTTTCTGTGTCAGGAAGGGATGGATGGAGGTGAAGGAGAGAACCCAAATGCAGGCATGATACAGGGAACAACAAGACTTTAATTCAAAACAGAAAACAAAAACCCATGATGGGGAAAACAGTACACTAAACACTATTAAAACGGCAAACAAAAGACTTTCCACAAGGGGAAACAAAACAAGGGAAAACAGGTAACAAGCAGGAACAGGAATCAAACAAGAACATAAACTGGAAACACTAGACAAAAACCTTAGAAAGAACAAGATTTCAGGAACCACAGGTAAAACATGTAACAAGTGTAATGCAGCGACACAGGACAGAAAACACAAGGGCTTTATATAGGGAAACATAACAAGGGATAACGACACGGGGCAGATGTGGGGAATGAAACAATGATGGGAAGATAGACGGGATACCAAGGGGGCGGGGTCAAGAGACGAGACAAGAGAGCACATGGCATGTAAGAAAACAATACCATGTGACCCTCACAAAAAACACAGGTCTGCCATGACTCTGCCAAAAACAGGAAAAACATGACCAAGAGAGGCAGAATCATGACATTCTGAGTATGATGATGATTTTCCAACCTCAAATGGAGGACCAGTCTTATTCACATAGAATTTTTGGAGGGGGGGTTATTTTGGGGTTGGTGTCCAACATTCATTTGGGTCTCGCGCGCCATCATTGTGAATGGTATTGCACACCTGGAGGGCGCTATCACAATAATCCATCTGTGTACTGTATCATTTAGGAAGACTGCTATACTGGAAAGTTGTCATTAAGTCTACTTAAATGCAAATGCTGCGTTTGTAAGCACTCTTTTTTATAACATGCATATTAATGCAAATTGTTTTATATAGAGGCGCCATCTAGTGACAGTTGCTTATTATATAAATTATTGTAGTAGAAAAGGAATGCCATTTGTTATTTTTTGTTATTATATTTAGATGACCTTTGCTCCGTGTTAAACTATTTGACATTGTTTTCCTTTTTGTCCTTGGCTGATCTCATGACGGAGCATTCTCTAGTTTATCGGCCAGAGATCAGTATTACATTTTATGAGCTGATCGGTACTCACTGAACTGACCGATCTTACCAACCGATCTCAATTACAAAACAATAGTTACATTTATATTACATAAATACTGTGAATATGTTACAAATCTAAAAGCATCGTCGGTATCCTCGATGACCAGGACCAAGTGAAAAAGTGATGTATTCACATTCTATGGTATTCTTGTTCTGTTAATATTGAAGATATAGTTGTATGTCTTTACAATTTTTTTGTTTTTACAAACTAATCTGTAAACACATTCTTAACTGTTAACTACAATGCAGCTGTTTGTCTAAAGATAGGTTTGTAAATAGTTAACATGACATTTTTAATACATATATAAAATCGTAGGGAACATTGGGTTTTGCGTTATAACGAAAAAATTAAATAAAACATTCAATGTTTTTTCTTTTTGACTAGAATTTGCAGAATATTTTTCCTATCTTTTTCTCAAGATGCTTCTTCAGATCTGATCCTGAGGTTCTTTTAAAGAATTTGTCTAGTATAATTTTAGACATTTGGGCATATACCTTTAAGAAGGTTTTAAAACAATGAGAAATAAATTCACTCAAGTGTTCACTCAGGTAGTATAAGTAGTTAGATATCCCTTTGATAAAAATAATATGTATTGTGCAATAACGATCTATCATTATTGTGATAATACTGAAAACCATATCTAGATATCAAGCTGGTTTGTCGTATATTGTAGTGTCTTTGAATTCTCTCTTTGTGTCTTAGATATACATACATTATTTGGAAAGCATTTGGATCTTTGTCTTCTGTTTATCTACCACTAGTAATGTGGTAGTCACAAAATTCTTTTGCTAACTCAAAACACTTAGACAAGCTTAATTGGCCAAAGTGAGTCCGTTATTTTGGAATTAGATTGCATCAATGTTTGAATCAATAGTGCAACTTGTAATTTTTTGTGTTATTTCTCCAGGTGCCAAAGTCAAGTGAACAGTTATCTCATCCCTCTGAAGTGGTCGCCGTTACATTGGGTGCCACAAAACAGAAGTCTTATAAAACAGAGATTGTTGCAGGGGTTCCCATTATCACCACCACGCAGGTCAGCAGATGTTTAACCAACATGTTAAGGTTTCATCTATACAAAATTGTATTTTATTATTATTGAAGCAAGGTAAAATTATGGGACATAAACATTGGTATATGACTGACCTAAATTACTTAACTTGTCTGATGTTATTAGGAGAAAGGGGATGGTCTGAACGGAGCTGACAGGAGTGGATTGAGAAAACCTCATGGCCAGTTGCCATATTACCTGAGCCGTTGTAACCAGGACCAGACTGTGATCAAAGCTGGATATTGTGTTAAACAGGGAGCTGTGGTGAGTCTCAATACGTTTTGAGAGGGGAGCTAGGCATATGAACACTACTAATCTGGTCAGTGACCAGACAAAATTAACTCTCAGTTATCATAATCCAGAAAAGGTTCAGTTTATCAAAATGTAGTTTTAGGGCAAAATGGCTACCAGCAAGGCCTTTGTGATGCTTTTCCTTTCATTGCTTTAGACTTGAAATGCTAAGTTCAACTTTAATATGTGAGTGCTTTTTGTTTTAATTTAGATGAGAAACTGGAAGAGGAGGTACTTCATACTGGACGACAATAACCTCAGCTACTTCAAATCAGATATGGTCAGTCCCTCTCTCTTCCTGTACAGAATCAAGTATACCGATGTTGTGAACCTATTGACCCAACGGCTCATTGTGTTTTGCACCTGTGCTTTCACATCTGATAAGTGAAAGTTTGGCCCTTGTTTTGTTTTTTGGCATCCAAACATGTGTCCAGGAACATAAAAATTAAGCATATTTACATATGTGCCCATACAATTCGAGCAATAACAGAGGAGGTGTGAGATAAAGGGTTCACTCAACTAGAGATTTCAAAAAGCTTTGTAAATAAAAAAATTTTTATTTTATTTTTAATATTTCAATTTCCGCTAAGTAATTGTACAAAACAATATTTTTTGAAAAACTTAGTATAAAAGTTTTTTATGATGGTACAGTTTCGGAGAATGGTTTAGAACTATGGTTTAGGAACAGAACACATAGCCTGTGCAGTGTAACATTTTTTGCCTACAGACTTTCTCCACAAAGAAGACAAAACAGATATGTGCATGTCTAGGTGGTTGTTTAAACTCGTTCATTGTTGTAAATTCCTCTGGCTGAGTCTCAGGAAGCCTTTATGTATTGGAATAGTGATTGCTACACAGTCTAAGCTGCCCTTAAAATGTTGGAAAATGTCATATTAATGTAAATATAAAATCTTTTGCCACCTTTTTAGCACTGTTCTTATTGAAATAATCTTAGTTCACCCGAAAATTAACATTCTTTCATCATATACTCACCAATGAGTTCTACCAAACCTTTTTACAATTATTTGTTTTGATGAACACAGAGAAAGGTATTTGGAAGAATTCTTGTAGCAAAACAGTTCTTAGATCAAGAGCACTTCAGTTATTGTCTGCTGTCAGTCAAACCCGCGCAGACTTCTGCTTACAAGTCCAACTCTCTAACCACCAGACCACAACTGACTCCCCTAGAGAGTGAGAAATTCATAACAGAATTTTCATATCTTGGTGTACTATTTTGGCAAAATGACCAAAAATGATACAGCAATAATCACAAATGATAGTTTGTGTGCAATATTTTGAGAATTCAGTTTTAATGATACACCAAACTGAAAATACACTAAAACTGAAATAAATTATTGTTTTATTTGATGATTTACTGGTTCTGTAATTGTTCCAAGTAATTTATACATTTTGACAAGCAGCTTTGGGGTGTTACACTACCAAACTGAAAAAGAAACAAAAACGTTTGCACAAACATATTCTGCTATTGATATATGAGAGACGTGTCTTTGCAGCGCTTGCTCCTGAAAGCGCACAGGTCTGCAAAGTTTAACTCCAACCCTTGTCAAACATACCTGAAGCGGCTGACCATAGTATTCAGGTATACTTTACGAACTAAAGCCAGGTGTGTTTGCATAGTTGAAACTACACTCTGCAGGACATCAGCCCATTGAATTGTTAAATTAAGACGCATCTCCAATGCTAAATACAAAAAATGTTTAACCCTTATCCTTGATACTTCGTTTTAAGGGACAGGTTGAAGGGGTAGGCGAATGGTTAGAAAAAAGAATTGAGATTGGGCCATTGTTTTTGCATGAATTTTTTGTAGTTTCCATAGTCTGTTTACATTCTTTATGTTTGCATTTAAAGTCTTAAATTGTTTTGCATGCGTGTCAGGCAGACGTATTGCAGCATGTAAGGAATGAGGTTTGGTGAACTGTTAAATCATAAAGTAGATGTCAAAAAAAACTGTGTCAGGACTGATAAAAACAGGCTGTCCTGAACAGGCCTGTACTTCTCTCTCCACATGCGCGTTATGTTATACGACTGATATATTTTCTTAGTGCTCTACAATGTATTCATATAAATTCTCTCTGTGTGATCCCAACTGTGTAGGATCGAGAGCCGCTACGACTCATCCCACTGAAAGAGGTCAACAAGGTGCAGGAATGTAAGCAAAGGTCAGTCGTGGTGCTTTGTTTGGATGTTATGCATACAGATCATTTTGATCGCAACTGTACAAAATAATATAAGTAAATATGTTTTTAAGACTAAATACATTTTATTGAATAAAAATGTCTTTGAAATTAAGAAAGTATTAGAAAAGACATTATAAAGCTGCTTGATAGAATGACAAATGTATTCTAGTCAAAACGCTGGTGAAATCTACACTAAAGATGATTAAATACAGCATCACTCTTTAATTTGAAAAAACTCTAATTTTGATGAGTTTATTATTATTATAGAGATGAAAGGATATATCGAAATAACATTAATTGGTTCTATTATTCATTTTCAAGCTAATGATTAAAAATAAATGTTACATTAAACAGAAGTTTAGTGTTCTTGCTTCAACAATAGAGTATTTAACCATAATGTCTGTTTCTGATATGAATTCATTTTTTAGTGATTTGATGATGAGAGACAATCTTTTTGAACTGGTTACTACCTCTAGAACGTTCTTTATTCAGGTAAGTATTGTAAAACTCACTTTAGTTTCCGTATGCTCTGTGTATGTTTATGTGTTATATGTAACAATAGGGTTTCCACTTAAATATCTCGCTTAAGATTCTCACTCGTTTGCAAATTGTTGAACCTCCTGTCACTCAAACAAAAAAAGTTAGAGAAAGTCCAACTCATCTTTTTTTGTCTCCTGTTTAGACTTTACTAAAATAATATTGGCTGAGCAAATTAAATTGTATAAGTAAAGCAAGTATTGAAATAACAATTTGTGAAATGGATAAATATTTTGTGGTAGGAATAAATGTTAAATATTCATATATGTTTGTGTCTTTCTTAGTCTGACAGCCCAGAGGAGATGCATGGTTGGATCAAGGCTATATCTGGAGCCATAGTGGCCCAGCGTGGCCCCGGACGATCTGCAGCCACTGTAAGAAATCACTTTATCTTTACTTCTAGTGGGTTTACACAGTATAACCAGAGCTGGAAGACGTACAAAACTTCATTACTTAAAATATACTACCTGTCAAATATTACTCCACTACGTGTAAAAGTTGTGATGACAGATTCCTACTTAAGTAAAAGAACAGAAGTGCAGACTTTCAAGAGAATTAAATGAACATTTCATTTATGTCAGTGCATTGCTTTATTTAAGCGAAAAGGTGAGGGGGCTAGGCTGTATCATGGATAAATCACTGCTGAAGGGGTTGCCAACAACGCCCATCAGCTGTGATTTATTTACGATACAGTCAAGCTTCTTGTACATTATTGCGGATATTACGGAGCCCTTTAAGGGACATGGTGCTGGAAAATATGTGAGAGGAAAGAGAAAGTTTTTTTATCTTTTGCGTTCTCTCGCAAAAACATTAGATCATGCTCCATTGCAAACTCACTGAGATATCCAAACTGTCCTTAAAGTTTAACAGATGTTTGTGTTCTTTGTGAGTTTTATATCGAATAACAAACAATACAATAAACGTAAAGCGAACTAATCCAATAAAACAGATGGGTTGGTTTATGTTAATAATGAATTGGTCTGTGGACTCTGGCTCATACTAATCACATGAGTGTCTGATTTCACTCTGTTGCTTTCATTCACTCTTTTCTGATATAGTCACTCAACTGTCATTTTTTATACAAGAATGAGTGAGCGGTTTCAGACACAGCTATCTGTTTAACTCTAATGACTCTTTGGATATCACAGTTAGTTTGCAAAGGAGCACGATTTCAAGCTTTTGCAATAGAACGCAAAAGTTTTGTGATAGAACGCAAAAGTTTTGCGAGAGAACGTAAAAGATTGAAAAATATTTTTTCTTCCATCTCACCTTTTTCCACCACCATATCCCTTAAAGGGCTCCATATTTAATAAAACGGTTTTTAGTTTTCATTGAGAAAAATCATTTAATGCCTTCAGCTTTAAAAGTAGTGCCTAACCGTCACAGCTGTATCTATAAGTTGCTATATTGGATGGTTGCTTAGGGGATTATTGATACACAGAACCGTTGAGTGAAGCAGCCATAGCTGTGCCGTATCATGACTAAAACACAGCTGATCACCAATCAGAATTGAGGAATGGAACCAACCCTTTTATAGTGCCACATCCATAAGGCTCTGAATCCACCTTCTGTAACACAACGGTTACAATACAGATGTTTATTTTAGAAATCCTCTTATAAAATTATTTAACCTCATTATCTTCATTAGCCGGAGGCATCTATGTAATTAAGAGCTGTGTTTTGTCACTCCATCACATACCGGTGGACGCCATTATAATTTCCATTAAAACCAGTACAATTCCTTTTAAAACAATTACAATCATATAGGTTTCTATTTTGTTTTGGGCAGGGTTCTGTTTTTACCAGAGATACTTAAATTAAAGTAACTTTAGTGAAAACATGATTCATTTTCAAATGGCTTTAAATGATAAATCACTGTAGAGGTTAACACAAACACTTATTTCCTTGCTATGTGATCTCACAAAAAATGAAAACTACATTTTCTATTACATGTTACTTAGCTGAAGATGTATATGACATTTATTTACTGTTTAGTTTTCTTGCAGTGTTTTATGATCTTTGAATGATCATGGCGCTTATTTAAGGAAATTAAATAACAACAGGTACATTAGTTTCACAGGAAGATCCTAGGGTTTCTAGATTTGCGTTTAAATCCTCTAAAAGGCCAATCAATGCTAGCCAAAAAAAAAAACGTTACTGGAAGGATCTGGCAACAGTAAAAGTTCATGGCAGATTGTAAGCCTGTAAATATGTGCACACTGGATGAACAGTTAAATAGAAACTATTTTTGCATGGTTTCATTTTTATAAATGTAATGAATTAAAAAGTAGGATATTTGCCTTTCAAATGTAGTGAAGAACAGCAACAAGTACCCAGATAAAACAATACTCAAGTAAAGTACGGATATTCAAATTGTATTGCCTTGTCAACCAGACAACCATTTTCTTTCTATGTCACTCACTTGGATGAAACTGCAAGTGATTTAATCAAAGTCCTTGGTTTTCTTCTACTGTCTCGTTGATTTTTGCTAAAGTGGAACCTAAAATGAAATACTGTATCTGCACCACATTTGTGGTACTTGCTTGTCCTTATAGCTCTAATCTCCATACACTTTGATAGAATGTTAAACCACAGATTGAATAAGAAATAAATCTAATTGGGTTTGGAGGATTAATCATGAAATTATTATGCTCAGTTTTATAATGAATTAGGGTAATATGCTGGCATATCTGAAATCCATAAAGCTCTTCTTTGTAGAAACTCCAAAAAATAGAGCGCAGAAATACAGTTTACTGTCAGAGTTCCAAGAAATGTTACCCTGCATATTCTATTACGATTCTCTAACATTTTTAGGTATTTTCATGATCTTGAAGTACATTTATAACGATGATAGTTCTATTTTGAATGCAAATTGTAAAAAACTTTATCTCATTTAGATAATCAACAACGTCACCTTCAGTACTATAGTGTTACCTTTCGACTTGGGCAAACCGGAGACAAAATTAAAGGGGATGTATCATACAATATCATGCATTGTAAGAGCTTTAGACTGTTACGCTAGTTGATTTCTGTGCTCAATACAGCCACTTGTTTCTTACAAATATTCAACCCTGTCAACGTCATAATCAGAGAGCGCGGAAGAGCACAAGTATCAGCGTGTACATTCCAAGAGAATTCTCCCGTTCTGAGGGAGCTGGGCTTTTTCCATAAACAGTCATAACGGAGTCACTGGCTTCTGTGCACTGGCTTCTGTCTAAGTTAACCAAAGACTTTTCAGATTCATGAACAATACGATTCTACACAACAGGTACTCAAGATTGACAGAAACTGCGTGTGATACTTCTCCTTTAAAGGTTATTTACCACCATATGCGAGATTTAATAAGAAATGTAGATGCTATATTCTTGTCCCTGACTGAACAAACTGGACCCATGAAGCGCCATCAGAATCGTTGATGCATTCATCAACGGGCCTCTTTAACTCTTTGCTTAATATTCTGCCTGATTTTTACTTCGGCATATCATTTTGCATTAGGATTCAAATACTTTACCACAAAAATTTTAAGGTCAGATATAGTGTATGTAACTTGTAGCAGATATTTTGTCAGACTTTGCCACTTTACCTTTACTTTTTTAAGCCTAATGTATGTGCGCTGTGTTACAGATGCGTCAGGCCAGACGGCTCTCAAACCCTTGTATACAGAGGTATACATCCTGCAATGGTGAATGTGGCACGTATGTGTTGACACGAAAATCCTTGCACTTTTCCCCGTCCATTTATTTGCACCCCATTAGTTGCCCTGCTTAAAGTTGAAAGATCTTTAGAGCTTCAACTAGATCTCAGCAGAATAGAGTTGACTCACCAAAACAACCCAACTAAAACTGCTGACACCTATCACCATCTCCACAGTCACCTGCTTCACATATTAAATATATATTCACTTCATTTTGTCCTAACATTTCCATTTTACATTCCCGTTTGTGACCACAATAGTAAGACAGGTCTTTTTGTGTCCGAAACCAGGTATTCAAACTTTATATTTAGGGCAAGTAAATATTGTTCATAGCTTTGGAGTTACTGCCATTGATGGTCATAATTAGATCATCTGATATTGATTTATTCAAAGAATAAATGCTTGTATGAATTTTCAAGGTAATTTTGGACATCTGAGCAACACGAGAAAACATCACATTTTTGATATGTCCATACCCTTTAATCAGAAGATGTCCATGAGCTCTTTGCGCAAATGTCTTGCTCAAATTGTAATTTAAGCAGCTGATGGAGATGACGCATGTTCACGGCAATTGCGCAGCCTGATTCACGTCATTGACTTTGTAAATCACTTGACTCGTGTCTGGTGTGAACACAGCATAACTTCTTATCTGTAAGCATTCAAAGATATTTACTTATGTATCCATAGATGTCGACAATTAATTAGTTTAAACGATTTCTTATGTTTGCCTTTCACCTTCAGGCCGTGAATGTTTTGATCACAACATTTCATACATTTTCTGTTTTACATCATAATGTTCATGTCTATACATTTCATTAGCCACTTTCTTAACATTACGTTCTTGATTTTAGAGAACGTTAGATGTCACGTTCTTGTAGCCTGTGTTTACCATATAGGTTTACTAGTTATTCCCATTCTTATGTATGCTTCATGTTTACTAACTGAGTTTACTAAGCAAGTTCTGTGTTTTCTAAAGTTACAAAGTATATGATGTGATTTAAGTGCTTTGCAAATATACCAACATTTCTGAAACATGTTTTTCGCGCTTAAAAAGAAGAAACATGTGAGGGGAAAAATACTTCTAGTTTCTATACAGTTACAACATTTCGTGACTATCAAACCCTAAAACTGGCAAACAAAGCTTTTTGTTTAGCCTTTGGATAGGACTGTAAATACTCATATTAATATCTAAAACAATTAAGTATAGATCAATTTGAAAAAACTAAACAAAATCCGACCCTCGTGCAGAAGAACTTCCAGTTTTTGAAGTCCCCCTGGGGTCAATAATTTTATTATATTATTTTCTGAAAATAAATTTGCTTATGGTGTCTTTGTGCAAACTGAACTATATGTACAACATAAAAAAACTTTCCCTCAAAAATGAACTATATACCCAAATTCACTGTTTTATATTTATGATTTATTGATATATGTTAAATAAAGAAAATAATTAACATGAAACAGGAAGTGAATCTAGACCAGTGTTTTCATCCTCAGATGTTCATTTAGCTTGTATTATGCCCCAAAGCTTTTATTTGTCATCCTGAATGTTCCTGTATGTTCAATATGCATGCATCTTGCTCTTCATGCATGCTTGATGCTATGTTTCCCTAATCCGGTCTGTCATCTTTACCTTTCAGAGATTAAAATGTGACACCTGAGACACTAACAATCAAAAAATGGGTCCTTCCTCTGTACCATCAACTGTCCTGCTGTAACTACCCACCTGCTTCCACTGCCTTTACTGTCTCCTGATTTGACTGCTGGCCACGTCCTCATGGCTACTACTAAACTTTCCACTCCTTTACCTGCTTTTGATTTTTGCTCTATCTTCCCACACTACCAGATTTCCTATATACTGACTGATGCTGGACTCTCCAGATCTGGCCAGGTGTTGTGCTGTATAAATAACCTCCACTGCTCTCTTTCTCTCATTACACCATTTCCACAGCAGCACCTCGAACCCTGCTCCGTCTTCTACTGCGAATCGAGTCTCCCAGGTAGTGCCGCTCCCCTCCCCATGGAACACTGTTACCCAGAATGCTGTTCCTCCTCGGGCCCTGAGCATGGCGTGGGACGGCCCGGACCTCAGCGGCCTGCTGCCGGGGACTCGATCGCGTTTGTCGCTCCAGGAGTCCCCCCAGATGTTCTTCAAGTAAATGCAGATTTTTCTTCCCCTTGGCAGCCACGAAGCAGCGAGAAAGAGCCTACAAGTTCCTCTTCGGATGAAGATCTTCAGATTACGGTTGTGTAATACTTGCAATAAGTATGCATACACAATTGACAAATAATGTAGTGTGCTTTAAAATAAGAAAACAAAAACAGGATGATGGGAATATTTTGAGCCCAGAGCATTCACACAAGAACAATTTTTCCAGAGATTTTGAGTTCTCTGGTCACTCTCAAGCCTTTGGTATTCTCGGGTTATTAACCAAAGAACTTGGGTAGATTGAGAGGACGTGACTCCGACTCAACTGTTTTAGCAGTTACTATAGTTTCAACTAAGCTGTTTGGTAGATATTTTTGGCTTATATGATTGGATAATTACTTTTGCTATTTTAGATAAAAATGGATATTAGTTATTTTTGGCATAGTTCAAGACTAGAAGTGGAAAGTCTGTGGAAAGGACAATGTCAAAGCAAAGTAAAGCCAGAATGGTACTTCTGCGTCTGGCCAATGCCGTAGCCTACGAAACGCGGAACACAAGCACTGTGATTGGTCTTCTGAAACACCTCCCTTTAGGTAAAAAAACCCCTTCGCTATAGCGCCGGGTTTATTAATACACATTTTTGGAATGAATTATCTTAATACACAAAAATAACACAGAAGTGTTTACTTGCTGTCAATACAGCTAAATGCTTTTTATACACCATCCACAACAAACCGCTGCTTCTTTGGCTCTTTTTGTGGTTAAACACGCTGCATGCGTCTGGATACTGACTCCAAGTGTTTGTTGAATGTCGTATGATAAGGCTATGGCACAGGTATGGCGCTGAAGTTCTACTTAAGAATTTTATATTTTTGCAGAAGGTTATGAGGCTGCAGAAAAAGATTAGAGACCACTCCATTTTTTTTTTTATATGTGTGTTTGGGCGAAATTATCAGTTTTTACGAATTCCAAATAAAAATGTTTATTTATTGGCAGAAAATAAGACAAAAAGATCAGAAATATTGTGTTCTCATATCTTAAAATGGCAAAGAAAACAAGTTTATAATGTTATAAATGCAAAAAAATACTTAATATTTAATTGAAAAAAGCTTTTTTTTTTTTATACACACCTATCTGCGTCTTGGCATATTTTTTTTCACATTGTCTGATGATTTTGTTACTCACAAGGTTTGTTTTTTATTAGAATTCATCAGACATTGGGCTGGATTAGCTTTAGAATTCATGCAGAAATGTCAATTAATGGCAAGTTTATCTAAGTTATCTCTTATTTTTGTTTAGGAGCTGTATATAATTTTCTGACACTGATACGGCTGATGGATGAAAATGCCAATAAATGTTTTAACTTCTGATAAATTTATCAGAGATGAAACAAGATCTTGTTGTTATTATTTTAACAAAAGTGTTGTTTTTTCTTGGGATACAGTATAGGCTTTTGTCCATACGTTTCTGCTTTTGAGCCCATGGGGTCAAATCAAATGCATTTTTATCACTAACGTTTTCTGATATTTTTTGAAAGTAAACAGAAAAAAAAAAAAAAGAAAAATATTTGAGACAACAAAAAGTCATGTATGTTTGCTTAGTTATATTTGTGTCTAACAAACAGACTATTCTTTACTTCAGATCAAAAGTTTTTGAAAATATTAAGAAACATTTTACATTTTTGTGCACATTGCTGTTATGGCAGTTTTGTCTATATACATACAGAAATGCTGATAAATAAGGAATCACCCACAGAACTAAGAAATAGCTAAAATCGCTGCATTTTTATAAGTGTTAATGTTAACAAATCTAGGATTATCTAAATGCAATTATTCCTGATGTTAATGGTTGTCACAGTTCATTCATTTGCTGTTAAATTACATTTAATGTATGTGGATTCAAAGATTAGTACAAATGGTTCCTGCCACGTGTTCATATGCATGTGTTTGTGTGTGCACTGAACTATAGTTCGGGGCATCTAGGATTTTCCTTAACGGAAAAAGATAACATTAAGTCTGCATTCTCTATTTTTAGTAGCTGATCCTGTAATTCTGTCGATGATTCAGTAATTCAGTAGATGATTCAATAATTCAGATGATGATTCCGTAATTCAGTAGATGATTCAGTAATTCAGTAGCTGATTCGGGAAATCACTAGATGATATAGTAATTCAGTGGATTATTCAGTAATTCAGTAGATGATTCAGTAATTCAGTGGATGATTCAGTAATTCAGTAGATGATTCAGTAATTCAGTAGTTGATTCAGTAATTCAGTAGTTGATTCAGTAATTCAGTAGTTGATTCAGTAATTCAGTGGATGATTCAGTAATTCAGTGGATGATTCAGTAATTCAGTGGATGATTCAGTAATTCAGTAGATGATTCAGTAATTCAGTAGTTGATTCAGTAATTCAGTAGTTGATTCAGTAATTCAGTGGATGATTTAGTAATTCAGTAGTTGATTCAGTAATTCAGTGGATGATTTAGTAATTCAGTAGTTGATTCAGTAATTCAGTGGATGATTCAGTAATTCAGTAGTTGATTCAGTAATTCAGTGGATGATTTAGTAATTCAGTAGTTGATTCAGTAATTCAGTGGATGATTCAGTAATTCAGTAGTTGATTCAGTAATTCAGTGGATGATTTAGTAATTCAGTAGTTGATTCAGTAATTCAGTAGTTGATTCAGTAATTCAGTAGTTGATTCAGTAATTCAGTGGATGATTCAGTAATTCAGTAGTTGATTCAGTAATTCAGTAGTTGATTCAGTAATTCAGTGGATGATTTAGTAATTCAGTGGATGATTTAGTAATTCAGTAGTTGATTCAGTAATTCAGTAGTTGATTTAGTAATTCAGTAGTTGATTCAGTAATTCAGTGGATGATTCAGTAATTCAGTAGTTGATTCAGTAATTCAGTGGATGATTCAGTAATTCAGTAGTTGATTCAGTAATTCAGTAGTTGATTCAGTAATTCAGTGGATGATTTAGTAATTCAGTGGATGATTTAGTAATTCAGTAGTTGATTCAGTAATTCAGTAGTTGATTTAGTAATTCAGTAGTTGATTCAGTAATTCAGTGGATGATTCAGTAATTCAGTAGTTGATTCAGTAATTCAGTGGATGATTTAGTAATTCAGTAGTTGATTCAGTAATTCAGTAGTTGATTCAGTAATTCAGTGGATGATTTAGTAATTCAGTAGTTGATTCAGTAATTCAGTAGTTGATTCAGTAATTCAGTGGATGATTCAGTAATTCAGTGGATGATTTAGTAATTCAGTAGTTGATTCAGTAATTCAGTAGTTGATTCAGTAATTCAGTGGATGATTTAGTAATTCAGTAGTTGATTCAGTAATTCAGTAGTTGATTCAGTAATTCAGTGGATGATTTAGTAATTCAGTAGTTGATTCAGTAATTCAGTAGTTGATTCAGTAATTCAGTGGATGATTCAGTAATTCAGTGGATGATTCAGTAATTCAGTGGATGATTCAGTAATTCAGTTGGCCTTAAAGAGACAGAAACAGTTTTCAGAGACAGTAGGAAAGAGAGGGGGCGACAAGGTCACTAATAAGAAAACAATAATGCGTTCTTTAAAGTTTTAAATGCATTCATGTATAGCTGAGGAGTTAAACAATACAATTATTAATATTTTATTACCAAAAAACGGTCCTGTTCTTCATGATTCCATGTTTCAAAGTGTGTTTATTTGTAGTTATGTTGTTGAAACTCTGTTATTTTCATCCCGAAGTCCAATCACCTTTGTTCGGCTTTCCCAGTGATGCTTTACCTCGAGATCAATCGTTACAAATTATGTTTTAACTCCGTTCCCAAAAATTATTGTCCACACATGACACCGTTTACTGAGGACAGCTTCCTCAATCTCAATCATTTAATGCTGGATTTACACAAAGATTATTCTTGAAAGATGGAGCAGTTCCCTCTTTCTCTTGAGAAGGAGAACCGTAATCGCTATGTGTATTTTATTATTTAAGTTGTTGAGTTTAACAGTTTGTGTAACTTATAACACAAAGGGCAACTCTGTTAACTAGATGGAAATTGATACTAATCCGACAAAAAGTGTAGTAATTCAACCGGACACCATCGATTGTAGTTGTGTATAAATTATTTTTGGATTATATTAACTGTTGTAACCACATGCTGGTTGAGATGGAGGCAAAGTTTGGCTGAAGTCACATGAATCATTGTTAAATGTTTAGATGTCTTTAAAAGTTGTGCTTGTACAGGTTATACTCTTCATCCCTTCATCTATATTCTCCCGGTCAGATGAGTAAATTGTGTAAAAACTACAGGTTTTTTGAGAAGCGAAAAATTAACACGTGTTATATCGCACACTGTAAACACAATCAAAGCCTAAAAAAACACAAAGGACCATTAATACTCATCTTGAACATAAAAATTGTATACCGTCGCCTTTTATTATCTGCATTCCGAGCTGGATTTGCTAACTCAGCCTCCTGAAATTTTTCTCTCTTTTGCAGGACGGGAAAAGATATTTTTTTTAAATGTTGGTAACTGAAAATCATTGGACCCCACTGACTTGCACTTGTTTTGTGTCCGTACAACTAAGCTCAATGGGGACCAGCAGTTTTTGATAAGCAACATTTGTCAAAATATCTCATCTTTAAATTATTTTAAATAACAAAAATTAGCAACCCAAACATACTTGCACAAACTGATCACTGCGTAAATTTGAAAAGCTCTTGTGTAAAAATCACTTTTTTTCTCTCTTAAGTCAGGCCATGTTTTATTATAACTGAGTTGAACATGAACATTTATTGTCTGAAGAAGAACCATGTCACCATCTCATAGATTCCCTTTAGTGTTATCGAATAATAAAATAGAACAGGTATTAATTGCAATATTTTTGATGTTTATATACTGCCCTCTAGAGATTATTTGAGTTACATCAACAGCCACTCTCAGGTTTATTTAGGATAATAGTTTTCACAATGAAAAAGTAAAACAAGATCACAAGGTTATTTCTGCATGTGGAATATAATGGGGCAGAATATTTAAGGCAACGTGCATTGGTATATCCAGTTTATTTTGCTATGTTCATTGCAGAGAAAAACCTAAAGATTTGAACTTCTGTTAAAAGTCAAAATTCAGCCAAAAATAAAGAAATTGTACTGTTCTATTTTACTATTTACTCACCCACAAATCATTTGTATTTTGAACATATATATGACAAATGATAATAAAGATTGGATGTAAATAGTTTCATTGTTCTCCCAGACAGTACAATCTATTTATTGCAAATTAGTTATTTATCTAACATAAGTGTGTTTAATGATTTTATTATTTTCAGTTCCAGGAACACAAAATAATAAGTAATATAAGTCACAAAATTTAATTATACCTTCCAATAATTTCCCTCGATTTCCAGAATGCTCTGTTTGAACTTATTATTTCATTCATTATATCAAGTTAACATTGTTATTTGTGCAGATGAACTTCCCTCAGTTACATTTTTATTTTGAGTGTTCTGTTCCCGTGGGTTTAGTTTTCTTACTCAAACAAATTGTGTTTAAGAACTTAAACATTTTTGTGTTATTTCCACAATTTCTTTATTTGAAATGATTGAGATAAGCTGAACTTTTCCTTTAAACTTCGAGCACCGTCCTTTATATAACTTTGGTCAAAATGTTCTCAAAAGTATTCATCTCACTATTGACCAATTCATTCACAGTGACTCTGTGTTCAAAAGGCACACTTACCATGGCATTAACCCAATGTAAGTGTAATTGTTCTTTCAGTGAAACAGCCCCAAAGTGACCAATTTATTCTGCTTTTTATTTAGGAATGCATGAAGAAACGCCAAAATTGAGAACAATCAAAACCAAATTTACTTAAGCTTTTTAAGTAAATATACTGTTTAAATGTTGTGTATATGTAAGGTAAAAACAGTAAATCTGATTCAATATTTCTATTAGAATTCACAAAAATATTAGTATTTTTTTAAACATATGTTAAATAAATACTTTTTTCAGTACATAAACTTAAAAATATTAGTAAATTTTAGAACTTATATTTAATATGTAAGTTTGATATGTAATCAATTTTTACAATATTTTCCATTTAAACAATGCATTTAATGTTTTTAAATGATTTATTTAGTTAATATCACTCTTAATTTTTGCGATGTTTACCTAGGTACATGAAATATTTGTTACAGCTTATAATATTGAGATTTTTTGGAGGATATTTCCTCCCTTTCTCTGCTTGATGTGCAGAAATAATACATTACAGTTCAGCAAACTGATGTACCATAAATAAAAGTTTTTGGATGAAATGTGATTTCTGGCGTGAAAGAGGTGACTCACTTGTCCTGGGGATTGTTTCAAGGAACTGTGGGAGGAGGTTTTATTCCCGGAATGCCGCTCTCTATCGGACACGAGCCCAGTTTGATACTCTCACATCATTAAGAGAACGGCCCTGATGAACGACCTCAGAGACGGCAGGACGGGACGTGATATGTCAGAACACATGAGACAATTCTGCACTTTGTGATTCCTGTTGCTTCTATTTTGCAATCTCATAGTGTGTGTCCCAGATGCCTGAGAGTGTTTGGTTCTTTATGTTAAAAGTGTTGAATAACTACGGCTCTGGGGTGGATCAATGCAGCTGCGAGGGGGACAAGGGACATCCATCTTTAGAACTTGACCATCTGATTTTATTTTTCCTAAGAAGGTGTCAAAGTGAATGTTATCCATTTTTAAACACGTCATCAGAGTTGTCGCCCCAATTTAATCCACAATATGTGTGATTTTTGCATCCCAGACAGGTTGTTTTATCAAATCCTGACCATTTACAGAAAGCCTTCAAGACCCCAGAATAGGCTTCTTTCATTCCATGTAAAAATTACATAACCTTATGCCAAAATATAGCCATGTTGTACAATTATAACAAGATTAGTGTTCATTGCATCAATGCCTGTCCGTAGTGTCATGTTCACTGTGTTCTTGCTTTTCCTGCTGTAGAAATACAAAGGGCAAGATTTTAAGAATCTAGGCGTATGTTCTAAAGCACATGCCGTGTACTTACTCTAGATACACGTGTCTTCAGCGTCAACGCTTCCCTTTTATTTTGAAATGTTGATGTCAATTTGTGTGGAACTAAATTGTGGTTCAGGCAATGCCATATCCTGCAGATTCCTGCTCTACGACATTAAGAAGATCGAGTCACATCCTACGGGACATCAGAGGTTCAGCATCCCCCTACCTGCACTCCCTGATTCACAAGAGCGACGTCTTGTGGTGCCATCCCAAAAGGGTAAGAAATCGCTTTCTTGCACCTTCTCTGCATCGGTTCCTCAATGATGGAACGATCTGCCCCTTACAACACGTTGGGCAGACTCAGTCTCCATCTTTTAAAAACCCCTAAAACTCATCTTTTCCGACTACACCTAACCCACTGAAAAACGTCTTTCTTTACCCACTCACTCTTTCTAAAAAACATAAGCTTTTTGTCTTCCATCCTACAGGTTTTATCTTGACTTGTGTAACTCATTTTAGTATTTTTCCATCTGTTATCTCTGCTGTTTCCTCCTTCGAGGTCTCATTGAGTCTTTGATTCACTTTGAATTCTTTGATTTAAAGTGTCTGTTAAATGCCCAAATGTTTAAAATCTACCGGCCTGGCATCACTGTCATAATGACCAACTTGCTGATGGCTAACACGTCCATCTAACAATCAAAGATTACAAATCTTACCCGCTTTTTTTTTTTTTTAATTTTTAAGGATTGACAAAATTTGTACAAGATGGGTAAATCTAAGCCAAAATCTCACAGTGCGTGCCAACCATTAGACCCTATGACTCTGTTGTCATTTTTCTCGCTCCATAGCTGCTCCTCTGGTTCCAACCTAACGTTGACCTCATTCCCTTGACCTCATTCCCTTGACCTCATTCCCTTGACCTCATTCCCTTTTGCTCCGCCCCAGCCCTGCCATGGGTCTCTGAGCTGGCAATGTCGCCCTGGTTCCTTATCCTTCCGTCTCCGCACTAGTCCCAACCCACCTGACTTCACCTCAGACTTTCGTTCCCTGACTCGGCCCTGCTCCACACCCCTGAAGGCCCTGGTGCGCTGTTGCATAAGCGTGTTACTCCACCAGATTTTGTAATTGCAAATTAGGGCTAATTCGTGCGATGTTTTTCCCGACAAAAGCATGTCACGAGCATGATGTCATCATAACATTCCCACCCTTACATCTTCCCCTAAAAATGCTCATAATGAGGAAACGCTGGTAACAGAAACTTCAACAAACACTAGATGAGGAGGGTAATGTTTGTTCCACGTCAGTATAAAATACATATTTTGAAGGAATTGTTCTGTAGGGTCGAGGGTTTAATGTTTGGTGGTTGTTGAGTGGGCCGAAGAGGCTCATAAAACTCATTTATGTAGCGTAAAATTAGGCTTTGCCAACTACAATTCATAAAACATTTTGGCTTAGTAAAAATGTAATACATCTCCCAGAAAACCAAGTTACTTTAAAAGAGACTGTGTTGGACAAGTACGGAGTTAAAATTAGAGCCAAAGTTAAGTTGTTTTTCACAAAGTTGGGTCAATCCTGATCTCGTGAAGTTTAAAAATTCGAAATTAAATTTGAGAAAAAGAGATGATTTATATCTATAAGGAATATAAACTACTTACTTGGCCTATCAAAATTATTGATATGTCCCATCCAAAAGAGTATATGTTTACATAACGTGTGTCTGTAGAGCAGATTAATTTTTTATTTTAGTGTGTGTGTGTGTGTGTGTGTGTGTGTGTGTGTGTGTGTGTGTGTGTGTGTGTGTGTGTGTGTGTGTGTGTGTGTGTGTGTGTGTGTGTGTGTGTGTGTGTGTGTGTGTGTGTGTGTGTGTGTGTTAATAAATAAGAAAGTAATGCACACAGTACACAGGCACGTGTAAACACAAGTTTTGTTCTGAAACGCGATTAGTCATGATGAATTGTTTTGGCAGCCCTGTTATATATATTAACAAATAAAATAGCTAAATGATCTTAATGATCATGAAATCTTCATACAGAAGTGTTCAGTGTTCTCAGATCTGACCGTATAAACACACCACATTGAGTAAGAATGATTTCAGAGCAACACGCTAACTAAATATCTGATGTGTTCCGTAGCTGGGTGGAGTCAAGCCCTTCTCTTCCCAAAAATTCCTTCACTTTTACATACTGTATGTTTGTTTTTCTTTAAAAATATAATTTTTTTGTTTATCACCATTTACTCTAGACCTTGAAATCTGAGGGGCAGAGATTCCTGTATTTCCTTAGAGAGAGAGGAATATTAAGGAATATTCTAATTCAAAGCCCTGTTAAAATGCTCTAAATATTATTTATTTAAATTAACAATTCGTCATAATTGACTCCAAACATGTTCCCAACCTGATTTTATTTTTGTTTTTAGCTTTTTCTGATGAACACAAACAATTACTCACACTTACACAACATTTTTACAGTAGATTTACTTAATTTTTACTCACACATACACAACATTTAAACAGTAGATTTACTTAATTTTTACTCACACATACACAACATTTAAACAGTAGATTTAATTAATTTTTACTCACACATACACAACATTTAAACAGTAGATTAACTTAATTATTACTCACACATACACAACATTTAAACAATAGATTTACTTAATTATTACTCACACATACACAACATTTAAACAGTAGATTTACTTAATTATTACTCACACATACACAACATTTAAACAATAGATTTACTTAATTATTACTCACACATACACAACACTTAAACAGTAGATTTACTTAATTATTACTCTTACATACACAACATTTAAACAATAGATTTACTTAATTATTACTCACACATACACAACATTTAAACAGTAGATTTACTTAATTATTACTCACACATACACAACACTTAAACAGTAGATTTACTTAATTATTACTCACACATATACAACATTTAAACAATAGATTTACTTAATTATTACTCTCACATACACAACATTTAAACAGTAGATTTACTTCATTATTACTCACACACACACAACACTTAAACAGTAGATTTACTTAATTATTACTCACACATATACAACATTTAAACAATAGATTTACTTAATTATTACTCACACATACACAACATTTAAACAGTAGATTTACTTCATTATTACTCACACACACACAACACTTAAACAGTAGATTTACTTAATTATTACTCACACATATACAACATTTAAACAATAGATTTACTTAATTATTACTCTCACATACACAACATTTAAACAGTAGATTTAATTAATATTTACTCACACATACACAACATTTAAACAGTAGATTTACTTAATTATTACTCACACATACACAACATTTAAACAGTAGATTTACTTAATTATTACTCACACATACACAACATTTAAACAATAGATTTACTTAATTATTACTCACACATACACAACATTTAAACAATAGATTTACTTCATTATTACTCACACATACACAACATTTAAACAATAGATTTACTTAATTATTACTCACACATACACAACATTTAAACAATAGATTTACTTAATTATTACTCACACATACACAACATTTAAACAATAGATTTACTTCATTATTACTCACACATACACAACATTTAAACAGTAGATTTACTTAATTATTACTCACACATACACAACATTTAAACAATAGATTTACTTAATTATTACTCACACATACACAACATTTAAACAATAGATTTACTTCATTATTACTCACACATACACAACATTTAAACAATAGATTTACTTAATTATTACTCACACATACACAACATTTAAACAGTAGATTTACTTAATTATTACTCACACATACACAACATTTAAACAGTAGATTTACTTCATTATTACTCACACATACACAACATTTAAACAGTAGATTTACTTTATTTTAATGCATTTTACTCTTAATAGTGTCATGTAAAACAGAGTCAAACCTTTGCAGTGAACACGTGTTGGGGGCGTTCCCTATTTGTTTACTCTCGGGCTCGACCCCGCCCACACCACACACGTCACACGCACCCAACCAATGAGCGACGCTGTTTATCCTCGCAGGCTTTATAAAGCGCGAGCTAACGGAAACCTCGCCACAAACTAAACCGAACGCGCACTTCCTGTCCCTTATGCAGATATTGTTCCTCCAGAATAATAATAATAATTAATAATAATTAATAAATAATAATGACGTGTTTATTAGTGACGTGCGCGTGTCTGGTCCTGGCGCCGCTGATGTGCGATGCGCGCGTCTCTAAGCGTTACGTGATTGGCTGTCCGGAGCGCTGCGACAAGAGTCTGTGTCCGCCCGTGCCGGCCGACTGTCCCGCCGGACAGATCCCGGATCAGTGCGACTGCTGCCCGGTGTGCGCGGCCGGGGAAGGCGAGCCGTGCGGCGGCGCGGGGACGCTCGGAGACCCGGAGTGCGGAGAACATCTGGACTGCGCGCCGACCGACGGCGTCGGTGCTTCGGCCACGGTGAGGAGGAGAGGGAAGAGCGGCGTGTGCGTCTGTAGCAACCCGGATCCGGTCTGTGGCAGTGATGGAGTTTCCTACAGACACATCTGTGAACTCAAGAGAGTCAGCAGCCGGGCTCAGAAACTCCAGCAGCCGCCAATCATCTTCATCCAGAGAGGAGCCTGCGGGAAAGGTCGGACATTTCTCCAAATATCTGCTCACCAGAGAATGTCTAGTATCAATAATTGTTTCAAGGTGTTTGGGGAAGTTGATTATGCAAATCTTGTTTTTTACACTTTTTAATGATAATCTCATCAAAGTTAGGATATGAAACAAAGGGAATGATTGTTGTTGGGTTATAATTAAAAATAATGAAGAATCAAATCTGGGAATGTTCAGAAATGTGTTTTTCTCAAGCAGCTTCTTAAGATGTCTTGAAACTCATCTTTCCATTTGCATTCTCACTTAGAAATCCTCGCTTTTCTATTTTAATTCGCTTTGGATAAAAGCGTCGGCTAAATGACTAAATGTAAATGTAAAGCAATTTAAAGAATAGAATATTTTCTATTCTGCGCTCTTATGGACTGATTTAACTTCAACATTCAGTCCAATATTCAAAGTTCATCCATATCAAAAAACACTTTTATTAAATACAATATACATGTTATCGTGAAAAAAATGTTTGCTTATTTATATATTATTTTAATTTTGTCTATACTTTTTATAAGAAACTTATCACACAAGTGTCCCAAACTTTGCACGGGTGTTGTAGAGGTGAAGGTCTCTCCTACATCATGTTTGGGCCTGATGTGAATATCTGATGAGCCGACACCTCTGAAATATTCTATATAATTCAGTGTCATTGCATGGCTTATCGTATATCCAAACATATTTGAAATTATGTTTTTCATTGTTAACGTCCCAACATTCCGAAAGACTTGTCCTCAATGTTTTTAGTGTTGCCCTGTTTGATCCTTCTCTGGATCAGTCATGAGCTCATAAGATGTGTGCAGAGCTGAAGGTATCTTACACCTGGCGCTGGGAATGTCCTGAAAACACAGCAGAGAACCACACACGAGTTCGGATGCATTCCCTATAGTAGAGGTCAGCGGAAGTTCAGCCAGATTCTCCTGGGATCGCAAGATCACATGTAGATTCCAAAAAAGTCCAAAGTCCCAGCCTCTCGCTGCACTAGAAACTGATGTGGGAAATGTGATTCACCTTCTTGATTGTTTGTATGAATTCCATGCCAGCTTGACCTTCATCTTGATTTGGCACTGAACGGTCTTGGTCCCCTCAAACTACACAGCAGGATGCACATATTTGATTATAGTTGTCCTTTCAAGGGTGCCGTCCATTACAGAGCTACAACAAAATCATACTCGTGTAATGTTAATAATTCGGTTGCGCCTTTGCATCGTTGGGCATAATGACCAAAAACTCAAACATCCACGTAACTCGTCCTGCTTATTCCCTTTGGCATATTAAATGATCACTTCACTTTGTTAATCGGTCTCAGTTTAACCAAAAACTCAAACATCCACATAACTCGTCCTGCTTATTCCCTTTGGCATATTAAGTGATCGCTTCACTTTGTGATCGAACCAAAAATAGCGTTTAACAGTCTAGTGTGTTACGCTGGAACCTCATCGCAGATCTACAGCCAAATCTCTGTTTTCTCTCAGCTAAAGTCATTACAGTAATACATCTTACGTCAAATGATGTAATGTCCATCTGGAGTTTACCAAGCTGGACATTATCTAAGAAGCCGGTTCTCTAAGGATTCACATCCAGGTCAGATTTTACAGTCCGTTTTCTCTAAACCAACAATGGAGGATGACATGCAATATGTTTTTATGAACACTTTTGTGCCTTGCTCTTATAAAACAATTTAAAGTGTTAGTTTACCTAAAACATTTAAATTCAGCAAAGGATTACTCGTCCTTAAAACTTTTGATAACTCTAGGACATCCATTTATCATCGGAAAACACAAAGCAAGATGTTTTGCTGTGTGATGTCGGTGGTTCAGTATTGATTTATATATTTTTCTTACATTGCCAATGCTTTTAATTAAAGCGACTTACAAGTATTGTGGGTGTATTTAGACTTTTGACTCAATTGTAACAGATCAGTGAAGGATCGTAGTGAAAGGATCATTGGTTTTGCTCAAAAAAATCCTATTTAGAAAAATGAGTGGACATTTGAAATGCTACCAAAATCACTCCTAAAGTTTTCAACATCTCTGAGGACTAAGAGTCATGGCAAAAACATTTGCGTAGTTGTACAACCACATAATTGGCATCAAAACTGTGAACAAAATATCGATTGACTGTTCTTATAAAGCAAAACATTTCATTGGTTTCAACCATATACGAATACAATATTTGATATCACAGGCTGTTTCTGACAATCTTATGGTAATCTCGTGTAACTGTAGTGTAGAATCGTGTTGTTTGTATCTTTTAAATCTTTGTTTTCTGACATTTACTGAAGACAGATACAGCTCCACACTCTCCATAGGATGGGTGCCCATTTGAGGATGCCCGGTAATAAACTCGGAACCTTAAGACAGTCTAAGGGTAAGATTGAGCACAGAAATCCTATCTGATGCGTCCAACTCGTTTTTTAAAGACTTAAAAACTTTAAGCATGAGAAGCCAGCACATTGAACATTGTGGAGTAGTCGGAATGCATGAAATATCCTGTTACCCCTCCTTTAACTGCAGAGGTTAAAGCACAAAGATTCTCAGTCAGACATTAACCGGAGAAGTAAGTCTTTAATAATGCCAACACACACACAAATATTCAATTTTGGTTTGCCCCAAGTGCTGAGTTTGCAGTAGGAAATGCATGGAGTATCATCCGCCCACCTCTGCCGGTGGCATGTGGCGTAGAACGAAATGCCTGGAAAAACTTTCCAGGATGGTTCATTCACAGAGCTGGTCTGGGTTTGTGTCTATGCAATATTGAAATGAGAGAGAGAGAAATAAGTTGCATTCTAGATGCACTGTTTGTGTTAACTGATATTTAATTGACCAAATGCTTAAGTAGTTCAAAATGAAGTGAGAACTTTAGCCAGTGAGAAACCACCTAGCAACACCTGCATAACAACAGGCTAAAACCTCTCCAAACATCTTAGCAACCGCATAGCAATGCCTTGCGGCCATCTCGAACGCCCTAGAATCTTGGCAGCGAGTTTCGCAAGCAGCAAGCTAACACAATGTATTTGTTATTCTGCGTGTAACTGCAGTCAAATCAAATGTGCAATCAGAAGCGCCCTTACATATTGTATCCAAAGTACCTTATTCATTCTTTGTAATCAAGACTAACGCCGTTCTTGTGAAAGTCACAGAACCCTGCCATTATTAGGATGTCGTTGTACAACCAGCAGTAATGGGATTAGAACACAAATGATGTTACATCACAATGAAGTCTATTTGGGCCTTCAAACACAGTGTAGTTCACATTAGGATAACGACATCCGTGTGCCGACATCTGTTACAACAAACCCCATTCATAAAACAAAGTGTCCCAAACTTCACCTGGAAGATGTATCTTTTGCATACTCGCTTCTTTTCCCATCAAAGTCCATCTATTATGATGGCTGCTTTATACCATCCTTACTATAATGCTGGAGACCAGATTGGATTAGTGTGGGTAGAATTAACATTGTGCCAGCATACCATTGTGTCATGCAAAATAATCCAGATGACAACTTGTGAAGATTATGATGTATCTTTCACTTTAAAATGACTTTCAAGCCTTTTTTTCTCAAGCCAATTTTGTGACGTATTGAATCTAGCTCCGAATACTATTTAGGATAATAGGTATGCAAATTTGTAAGCAGTCAATGCGCTGTTTTATGTGTTTTGGTCCGGGCCGCGTGTAAAGGGGGTTTACAGAGTACAGACGTCCACGGACCCTCGTGATGAAAACTGCAGACGTACGGAGAACACGTTGAGCTTTACATGCACGGATAAACAAATCATTTATAACGTATACATAGATCTATCTAGATTGCGTGTTATTTTGAAATAAAATGAAAACCAGATTTTCCAGTCTAACAATGTCCGGCAATTAGGTCAACACACTTGTCTCCAGCTGTATTCCATAACAGAATAATCAAAAGAGTGCTGAGCGAGGAGTCTCTACAGACATGTATATGATCACGTTCAGCTGCTACGATCCAGCAGCCTTGTGGGGCACATTATGAGTAGTCGTAGGAATGACATGAAAAGCTGTAAAATGGCTCTCAAGCATGATGGGATGAGATTTCTTCATGATGGCTAATCCAGAACATCTTCTCAGGGTAGCAAGACACTTATCCCCAATGGATTAAAAGGTTTAGGACAACATTTATATTTATTCGGGTGATCGTGGCAAGGGCTCAATGTTGTGCTTTTGAACACTGCCTTGCCCTGCTGTTGGGTGCTGTTGTTGCGCCAGTTTGATGCACAGTTATTCGCTTACGCACATTTAAACATACACACTTAATTTTTTTATATTGGTATATAACCAGTTTTGAAGCTCATGAATGAACTAAACTATCTTAATGCATCATGCGTCCATGTCGTCAAATAAACTCGTTGAAACATTGCTTGAATTCGCGAAATACACATAAATGCCAACGCAGGATGGCACCCTTTAACTGTAATATGTTTTTGCATTGGCTTGTTGTATTTCTTTGTAAAGTGACATAACCAACTTAATTTTCAAACCTCCATTGTGTATTATTGGTGAGTACGTGTATACTTTACTTTTCAACTCCATCGTTGTCGTGTGAAGATACCGTCAGACTGTTGGCCAGACACATCTCTGTGGGAAGATATGAAAGACACTTGTTTAGATAAATGAATTCCATTAACATGGAAGAATGCTGAGTAATACTGCAGATTCTGTCTGGACCCGTCTGTAAGATTCCATCATAGTTAGAAAATGACATACATCAACATGACATTGTGCTGTGCCAAATGAAGCACTTGTAGGTTTACAATGAAATCTTAAGATGAAAAGATGGTGATAATATTTATCGCAGCGCCCAACCTGTGTAAAAAAACATCAAATTAAAACATCATGTTGTTGAAGAGCAGATGGATTTCCCGGACGCCTTATATGCTCCCGGAACATCGAACCATCACTTGTTCTTGAATCCTCACTTATAACGTGAGTATAAGATAGAGTTCCAGCTATGACATAACAATAATATGTTCTTTCACTTTAAATATGGAAAAGCCTCCAGAGATGTGAAGCCGTTTTAACATCAGGGCGGAAAAACAACTACATTATCCAGATTCCATAATCATGATGGGAAGAACAAAACATTATAGAAGCCCACAAATATTTCTATTCTAGTTCCTATTCCTATTTATTCCAGTTTTTCAATGACATTAAGAAAAGTTAACTCTCTTAGGTTTATGTTCTTATAAAGTATCGTTCATAATAGCTGAAAACAGAAATGTAATTGGAGCTTAATTCCACGCTTATGTTGTAGACTGTGTCTGGATGTTCAATGAACATTGATGTTTTACGCAGCTGTATTGCATTACAATAATTGTCGTTTTTACAGCCCGAATAGCGAGTCATTATGGCAAACATCCCAGAAATTAAAGAAGGTCATTAAGTTTGGTGTTTTGGGGTCAAGGTGCAAAATAAACCCAGAAGATTTCCAATTGTGGGCTCATGGAACCAGACGCACAGCCATGGGGAAGTATCAAATAACATGCTACCCAACAAATAAAGTGAGTGCAGATGTGTTTGCACGCAAATGTTGTGAAACGATTGTTATACAAGGTAAAAAAAGGGTTACCAAAGCGTTACTAACCAAAGTTATAAAAGCTGTTGACTCGGATCCAAGTTGTATAACCACCTTCGCCTGCCTGGGCACTGTGCGGTTATCTACATCCCTGCTAGGTTCATTTTCTCAAAGGTTACTCTTGGCCAGATTTGTTTTGTCGGTTATATTTGTGTTTCTAGAATTGTTCTGGTTGAAATAAACAGTCAAAACCGGTAATGATCTAGAGCAGGGGTCTCCAACCTTTTTTGAGCGAGGAAGGAGATGAAATCATCCGGCGGGCTGTTGTTGGATATTATAAAAAAATTATAATAACCTTGTTAATATTAAAATTGTTAACCTTAAAAAACGTTCATTAATGTAAATACCATCTTCACGGGCACAAATTGTATTTTAATAACAACTTCAATCAGGCTGGTCACATCATCCACAAGTACTGAACTTTTTTCAAGTTGAATTTGCTTATGCACTACATTTTCATTTAGTGAGTCAAAGAGAACATGATGCCTTTATAGTTTGGCACCCGATATCTCAGAGGAAAAATTCGTTTGCAGCTTATATTGTTGAGCCCTCAAAATTATCATGCGGGCAACCAAGTGCCCGTGGGCACATCGTTGGAGATCCCTGATCTAGAGAAAACTGGCCTCTGCTTTCAAAATTTTGCACGGCTTCCCCTCGTGGTCAAATCTGGAAATGCCCAACACCAGACCACCCTTATGTTTAAGAATTCGACATTAAATCCATCAAGATGATTTTCCAAAAGGTCACAATTGAAATTATTTGCATTTTGTTTGTCCTCTTTTCTACAGGTCATGCGGAAAATCCAGATAGCCTCCGGCACAAATATAACTTCATCGCTGATGTGGTGGAGAAGATTGCTCCAGCTGTGGTTCACATTGAGCTGTTCCGCAAGTACGCTTTCCTGTCTCCTGGAGCACACTCAACTGACCCCATTCCTGAAGGATGTTTATTCAAGATAAACCTTCAACACAACATCCATAATTCTCTTTCATTCTGTAGCACCTAAAAAAAGAGTAGAGTGACTTTTGGAGATTATCATTGGCTTACTACGAAGTAAAGAGTCAAATTCTATCATTATATATGTCTAAGTATTGAATGAATGATATTTTGATCGAGTGGTTTTCTTCGACTGAATAGGCATGAAGAACAACCCACACAGTTTTCATGCTTTTGAAATCATACACTGCTGGCCAAATGAATTTTTCAGATGTCAGACCAAGAATGCTAAGCTACCATCATCACTTGCCGTTTTTTTCAGGGAATGTAGATAATATTACAAAAGGTCTTCTTCAAAATGATCGTTAAACCTCTCTTCTGCTTTTCATAAGGATGGTGTTTTCCAAGCGGGAGGTGGCGGTGGCCAGTGGCTCTGGTTTCGTTGTGTCTGAAGATGGTCTGATTGTAACTAATGCACACGTCGTGGCCAACAAGCATCGAGTTAAGGTCGAACTGAAGACCGGCGCCACCTACGATGCCAAAATTAAAGATGTGGATGAGAAAGCTGATATCGCCCTCATCAAGATAGATGCTCCAGTGAGTACTTGCCAATATCGTCCTATTTATACCAACAGATCTGGAGCTAGGATTCAGGCTGGGTTACCCATCTCTTGGTCAAAAGTAGACAATGCCAACTGTTGGGTTCAAAATAAATCAATAGCTAGGATTTCATCCACATATTATTGTGGACATAATGGTATGGCACAAAAAATGTTTAATGAAAATGCAATGAATCGCATTCATTTATTATATTGAAATGATCGTGAATCTTTAATACAGTATTCCAGCTTTGTACATAGTTTTACTACACATCTTTGTATAGAGATAACTACTGTCGGGTTGTTTCAATCCAAAATGCTGGTTTGTTTTAACACATTATTGTTTTGAATATAACCAATTGCTGGCTTGATTTAACCCAATTGTTGGGTTTGTCCCTGGGTCACAGTGTTGGGTTAAAATAACCCAGACTTTTTTTGTGCAAAAACAACACAAAATCAAACTCATGCTCAGTTCTACAAACTAATGAGTAAATAGCCACAAAGAGTTTCTTGCATGGAGCCCAAATTCCATCGGGTGTCAGGCTCAGTCACTTAGGTCAATTGGGTCGGCTAAAGGAAGAAACGTGGAGTGATTTCTGCAGAAAGGGCAGAACTGAAATGTGTTTTACTTGGCATGTGATTCATGCCAGAGGATAATTGCTCTGTTTTAGAGGGAGGTCATTTCTGTACAGGAAGAGACCGGCTTTGATAAGCGATGTTAAATTGGACCACTAAACTCACACACCAGATCCCCACAGATAGATCACGAAACAAGTCAAGAGGTTGTGTTGTGGTTTTAATACATTATTATTCAAAGCACGAAAATTCGATATTGTGACATTGCATAGCCATCCTCAAAAAAGGATAAACAGACAAACTTTAAGTTCTTTTTTAAGATCTTTATATCATAGCCTTGTCAAAATAATGAATCATGATAAATGGTTTGTGCTTATACAATGTATGTTAATAAATGTCCATAAAAAATAAATAAATGAACCATACAGTAACTCTAAATAGTGGCCACTATTGTTGAATTTAAGAACTGCAACTAATCTTTCAGTTCTCCTCTCACCCCTCACTTTCGAAACGCAACGGATGTCATCTCAATGCGGAAATAGAAAAATAAGTTGTTCAAGCAAAGATATTTATTTACAAAGACAAATATACATTTAGAAATATACAAACTTTTATTCTGAATGCAACGAATCACGATTAATCGCTATGTTCGTTTAACATCATTTTTTTACATTTAGTAACCCATAAAGCCCACATCCACAAACGACTTAACAATGCACATTGTGTTAATGTTAAGGGTTTGGTACTGGCAGTCAGGAGTGCCACGTCGCTGTAATTCAGCCCAGACTCTTATGCATAGTTCTGCTTTCCTTTGGCTCAGGTTCTGCTGAGTCACCGCAGTACCATGAATCGTTTATATTGTGTAACTGTCTCATATTGTGTTTCCCGACCTACTGATTTATACTGAATATAAAACAACAGAATTTGAAATTGCCGAAGGGTTGATTCAGCAGTCTGGCTGTTTGGGACACAAAGCGTCTCCAAACCCAATACCAAGATATTTTGGAGGATCATTTTATGCAAGAACGGATTCATGTCTGATAGTGATTAAAGAGTTCAAGAAAATACTCTATACAGAAATCACACCTTTATTTAATTTATTGGAGTTTTTGCGACACATCTAATCCTTCTTATAGTGAAATGCGCAAAAGGTGTCTAACCCTCCACCTCGCAAAGGATAAACACCCCTCGCGGGGATGCAAAGAGAAAACAGATACCATTGAAGCATGTAAAAGCATGTTGCAGGTGGAGTTCCAGTGAGTAAAAGTTCAGAACAGGTCTCCACAGGCCGGTTCAGATGAGGAGAACATTTGTTTTTTTTGAAGATCTGTGTGAATAAAAGTGTGTTTGTGTGTGGGTCAAAACACATCTTGGCCTGAGCCTTTGTGTGTCTATATGTGTTTTCGCTGAGTAAGTTAACAGATCCATGTTCAACAGATGTTCTTTTCACTCCCAAACATGTTGCCAGTTGATGAAGAACTCGGATCTGTTGGTTGAGCTTATGAACGTTCAGGAAGTGCGTTTTTCAATGTTTCAGTTCTTGCCCCAATCCAAAAAACACCGTTGAGTACACCACAGGTCAAAGGTTTCAGTTGTGTGATTAAACGTCGGAATTTAGTTTAATAGACAAAAATATAATTTAGCAAACGTACTTGGCTTTTCATATCATAACTTACATTTTGTTGAAAAAATGTTTTTGAAGCGGATGACTTTGATTGAATATTGAAGAAAGAACAGCCATAAGAGCGCAGAATAGACGGGACTCCGTTAAAAACATCTCAGGGTGAGATCTTAAGAAACTGCTGGAGAAAATGACTAGAAAACATTTCTGCCAAATCAGAATTTCTATTTTAACATTCAAACAAATGAAATTATAACTAGCGGATTTATAGCTGTGAAATTACAGGTTTATTTTTCATATGTCTCTTGTGACGACCTTAAATTTCTTCTCACGGAGCTCAGACTTTTCTTCTCTGAACGGTGTTGGGCCGTGTTAGTCGTTAGTAGCTTCATCATGTTATTAAAAGACTACAAAAACTAAAGATCTGACAACGCTGTGTGCTTTATAATTTACTTCTGTAGGAAACCCCCTGAAATTAGGATGCCATCTCAAAACACCACTTAAGGTTTAAGGCCGTATGAAGTCTATAGGTGTTTAAAGTGGAATGTCTCAATATGCACATCTCCTGACAACAAATCGAAACTAAAATATTGTTCTGAATGTAAAAGAGAAATATCTTAAGAGAAAGTTATTAGGTTTAAAATGATGATGTAGTGTAGAAGTGTCACTTTTTGCAGGTCTAACATAAATGTCCATGTTTAATGTGATGTATCATGTCATTGCTATATTGGCTCAGAAAATACTTTTTTGCTTGCTGAAAATATACAGCGGCAAGGATCTGCTGGTGTCGTTTATGTAACGCGAATGTTTTTGTTTCTTTGCGATTTCATAATACATTTGGGTAATTCCAATGTTATTGACGTGACATAAAAACGCTCTTAGAATGTAATTTTGACCATTATACTGAACCAACTTTTTATATTCTATAAAAGCCATGTTGATTGTGTTTAAACACAGGAAAAATATCAATTTTCTATTTCCAAAAAGTTAAATAAGCCTGCGTTATGGAAGGACACCAATTTTGCTAGACAACAAACTTCTTACGATTTATGTGAATTAAAATGTACAAGCAAAAGCAATTATATCCAACAAATGGCCAATGGTTAGCTATTTATAGAACTTTAAATAATTACTAACATTCCGTTTATGAGCAAAATGTAGTGTTATGGATGTAACAATCCTGAAAATATCCCTAATTTTACTATGAAAAATAATGTGCTGAAAATAAAAATAATATTAAACTTAATGAGAGACTTCGCAGGAGTTTCGAACCACCAAATGTTGAGATATAGGCTATAAGTTTGCTTTGGTAAAATCTTTATTGAAATTTTATGGAATTGCCAATTTCGTAATCAAACTTAATACGAATCAAGTTATCAATCTGAAATTGCCCTCAAAGTTTTTTTGGGAAGGCCCCATGGCAACATTCCTGTCCCATAAACCTTCATTCATGTCAGTGCATTGAAAGGATAGTTTAATGTCTTTTCTCAGTTGCAAAGCCAGCATATTCCAGAGGAAAATATTCTGGCACTGTCAAAACTTGTCTCAAGTTCATCATATGCCACAAGTTGCTTGAAATGGGCACAATTAATGGAAATACGCCTCTCGGTACATAGATGTCTTCGAAAAACTGGGTCAAATCTTTGAGGTTGGTGTTATTTCAGTTCTCGCTCGGGGCCTGGACGGCTCTTCTTGACTCTATGCCAAAACAAATAGAGGTCTTAAACGTTTCGCTGTTGCTAATACAGATGAGTACTCTAAATATTATCTGGGTGAATAGCTACTGGAGTTTGGGTCTAGCTTTCTTGCTGTACTTTTCCAAGGTTTAAATGCATACCACAAGGCAAGTTCATAAGTAATTAAAACTTATGAATGCAAGTTTGGTGGCATTAAAGCAGTCTTGGAGTACTAGAGTGTTTGGCAAAGAAAGACTGGCATATTGGCATATAAATATAATAGTTTGGTCTTGATCTCCAAGAGAGCAGTCGTACCTCCTTCTTCCATGGCCCATCATGGAAGACAGCAAAATTGGGTCAAGCTCTGTATCGGGAAAGCAAGTTTAATTTAATTGCTTAATTTCCCATTAAACTGGCGTGTAATGTTGGCTTTCAAATCTTATCAATTGAACCTAGAGTCTTTCATTGCAGTGATCCTAAACGTTAAAGTTCAGCCTAAACAGTTAAGATGTCACTTTTTGTACATGGAGTCAAAGATTCATAACAGTCAGACTGACCTACAAAGGGGACTGCGTCTTTGTGAACGATACACTGAATGTGATTTACTGTTGCCGAGAGTCAGAAAGAGTAAGAGTGGAAGGTCGTTCTGGCAGGACATGACTTAAGAGCGGATGTTGAGAGCTTGGCTGAGATTGATTTACTCTAGAAGGGCTTTGTATATACAGTACATGTCCATGTCATCCTGAGTCATCTGCCTTTCTTAAACAGTTTAAATTATTTACAAGCAGAATCATCCAATATGTGTTTATAGATTACCTTTATAGGTGAAGGTGCATATTTCTCCTCTGTGTAAGTCTGCTTGTTAGAGCAGTGTTTTCCAGTCCTCGGGGCACCCTTCCCAGATATGTCTCTATAAAACACCCGATTCAGCTCATCAGCTTGTAAATTAAGAATACATTTCAAACATCCCGAGGAGATAAATGAGGAGTTTTCCACAAGAAGACATCTAAAACATTCTGGGAGGATGCCATGAGTACTAGGGTTGGGTATATTCAGATTTTTAAGCCATAAAGAGATGGCTGGCGCTGGAACTTTTCACTCTCCTAAAGTTTATTTGAAAGTAGTGTATTACGACCTAGTTCAGTGTCCATAAACAATGACACTTCTGTGTTGTGAAGTTGCGTTTAATGACACATTGGTTTTTGGGTATGTGATTAAACTCATGACCTTGGTGTTGCTCTTGCCACGCTCTAACCACTGAGCTAAATGGAAAGGCTAAAGTTTAGATGCTGTGTTCACACCAAATGCCAACAATCACATTCTACTTTCTTTATACCCGCTGGAAAGTTTGTCATTTTTATGCGAGTGGCACGAAAAATATAATGCGACAGGGAGTGTCGTCACCCGTACGCACTCTTCAAACTGTAGGTGTCAATGAGCGTTTCTCACAAATTTCTTGCCTAGGGTGAAATATTTGCATCGCCTTACACAAGTGATAGTTTTGTCATGTCTTTGCATTGACTTTTTATGTAGTTAACTCACGCAAATCACTTTTTGCATCTTGTTTGAACACAGCACAATATTCGCTACATTTGCTTTTACATTTATTTATTTGAAAGGTACTTTGGCTCTTAAGAAGTTTTAGCTGAAGGTTTGATTCCAATCGAGATGTCTATCAAGACCCAATGAATTCATACCTGGAGATATTGGGTTAAGGAATGAGGTCAATCTCTTCAGTTATCTTAAAGACTAACATCAACTTTCATTTCGATCTTTAGTTCACTGGGAAAATGGAGAAAATGTGTAAACCAGCAGGGTTACCTTAAGAATATAAAGATGGTTAGTTGTTCTAGTTCACCAAAACGGTGATCAGGACAAACGTCAACAACTTCTTCAACAACTGAAGCTTCTCTTTCTCATCAGAGTTAGACGTTTCTTTCAAAATAATGGTTCATGTTTATTTTCAGAACCCTAGACCACAAAAGCAAGTGCATAGCACAAGAATTTGGCATGACCTAGTGGATTAAAAAGAAATCCACTAGGATTTATATACCCATCAATTTCCAGTATCCCTGCCTTGATAAATGGAACATCTCAGGGTTGTTGACTCATAGCCTACGACGAACTTTAAAGAATAACTGAGTTAAAACATCAGTTGGTCAGATTGGAACTGTGTTGAGAATGAGTTGTAGGTCGTTTAAAGTCAGATCTGTTATTTGGAGTGGAGGAAATAATGACTCATCAGTTCATATAATTCATGTCTGTATGGGGCTTGCATTTGCAGTTCGCTTCCTTTTCTTTAATAGTTTCTATAATCAGATTAATGATCTACTTGGAAAGAGATTAGCAATCTCTAGCAAATCCACGTCTACTTGCAAACCGCAGCAAGCTGATCAAATTGTCCTATTTGCTAATCAATGGTGTCTTGTGTTTAAGTTAGACGATTGGTTCGAAAACTAACATTCTAGATCAACATTATATTTTATACCGTGGGACATTCTTGCCATGCTTGGTCAACCCTCTGTAATGTCTTGATTCTGAATTAGATCATCATAAGAACAAGACTTTAGTCCATTTATCTGTATCCTTCTGAAAGTAAGATTTTCGATATTAGAGTTTTGCTTTCGGGCCAAGATCCCAACAGCTTCCCAGAGAAAGTGCCAACAGGTGTCTGGCTTATCAGCTTATTTTTATAATAGATGTGATATGTCTTATTTCAACCCGTCTGCTGGGTTGTGTCCACTTATTCTGACCAATTTATGGTTCGGAAAAGAAAGCCCAGAAATCGGGTTATAAACTTGTCACCATTGGGTTACTTTAACCCAACAGTGTGTTCTGTGCAATATTTATCCAGCATGGGTCAAAAACCCATGTATTAAATACATGGGTGTATTTAATCCAAGTTATATATGATTCTATATTTACATTTACATTTACATTTAGTCATTTAGCAGACGCTTTTATCCAAAGCGACTTACAATAGTCGAGGAGACAATGAAGTTTTTTATATTAAAACCTTACTGGTTGTTAGACATTGTGATGGTCGGTCATGTGAGTCTAAATGAACAATTCTAACACTATTTAAATGCAGATGCGTTAAGTGCAAGGCGTCCTTTGCAAGACTAACTTAAAGCCACGGAACTCTAATTTGCAATATAAAGCCGGTGCGGTGTCAAAGTAGTTAAGTCGGCGCACATAATGCATACAGTCGTACATACAGAAATACATATAATTTGGAGACTAAATATGGAAAGGCTTGATTTAGTGCAGGACGTGGCTTGCTGGCTTTAAAAACATGATTGTAGGTTGTCACATGTGTTCGGGGATGGTGGGACTGAGCGTAGGCGTAGAATAGGCGTTTGTTATCTTTAGCCAAGCAACGATTGTGCATCTGCAAACAAGATTGCCTGGAATGCACAATAAACATTCTCATTTAGTCCCGCTCTGCACAAAAATATGGGCATATGGGCATGTCCTCCTCTTGACCCCCCTTATCGTCTCACATAGCTAGGGCTGATAGATTAAAGGAGTCATATGGCAAAGCTAAAATGAATATTATTTTTTATATTTGGTGTAATACAATGTGAATACATGATGTTAAGGTTCAAAATCTTTTTATTTTTATGTAATGAACAGTTTTTGTATCCTCTTCTTGCTTCGCATCTCCAAAACGTGCAGTTTCGTACAAAGTTGGTTGGCTGGCTCTGATTGGCACATTAATCACTGCCTTGTGATAGGACAAGTACAGCATGTATGTGATGAAAAAAAATTTGACCAGTTACAATATTTGTAACTGGAAATGCATCTACCAGTCGAAAGTTTAGGCAAACTTACTCAGTTTGCATTATTTTTTTCACATTTTAGAATATGATATACCTATTTAAATTGGGAATTGATACAAAGGGAACTGTGGAAATGGTGTTATAGCTAAAACAGGAAATAATCAAATAAAATATGTTATATTAAATCATCTTCAGTGAATTTGCAGAAATAATTTCTTGTTATTTTCTAAAGCAGCTTCTTAAGATCTCACCCCGAGATGATTTGTAAAGAATTCTGTCCCCGTCTATTCTGCGAACTTATTGGCTATTTTTCCTTCAATATTCAGTCACAGTCATCCATGTTGGAACATTTTTAATTAATGAAATATAAGTTGTGTCATGAGAAAGAAAACATTTATGTTGGATAAATCATATTTTTGTCTATTAAATACAGACATTTTTTAAATAATGAAAAATATTTCACCCACGTCCCCCAAAACATATATACAACAGAAATATAAGTTCCTATAAATCAATCCTACAAACTTTCTTCATCAAATGTCTATGATTAGAAACAGATGGATCAGAAGATTCATACGCTTTATGGTATAATTAAATAGGAACATGAAGGACACACAAGGGCTGCTGTAGTCTCAGACGCTGACCCATGTGGCTTATCCACATCCTTGAAAAAAGAACATGAAGAACCACTACACATGACTTTCAGCAGAAGAAGAACTTAAGGAAAGCTGTCCAGCCACAATGTCAGACTTCGTGTGTGCTGGAAACCAACATCTGACCCAAAGAACCTCATCGCATGAGTCATGGTGATGAAAGTATTGGAGACCAGTCTCTTCTGCTTTGGGGTCAGTCAAGCTTGGCATCTTCAAGTGCACCCTTGCTTTTAAATCTAAACCATAAGAGGTTCTTGGAACAAGCCATTGAGCAAACGCACACAGATAAATGCTGAAAAAACTGAGTTACATGATGAAATGAATGGTTTGGAATTGTCAAGTGAAGGCATAGATTTTTATCCAAAAGATAAAAAGCATTTGAAGTGGATAGTTGAGATTAAATAGATACTTACAGATGTTTCTTCTTAGAGAAACACATCAGAAATCTCATCTTCCAAAGACATGAATAATGCACTTAGATTTGCCAAGATACTCTAGTCTGCAATCTTTTGTTTTGTAGTTTGTGTTGAGGATTTTAAGAATGTATATACGTGTATTATGCATCAACGTGTGTCCTGTTCTTGATTTAATAACCTAGAAAACTCATCTTTTCTTTTGCATTACAGATAAAACTTCCAGTGCTTTTGTTGGGCAGATCAGCTGATCTGAGACCAGGCGAGTTTGTGGTCGCCATCGGCAGTCCGTTCTCTCTTCAGAACACCGTGACGACAGGCATCGTCAGCACAACCCAAAGGGGGGGAAAAGAGCTGGGACTGCGAAATTCAGACATGGACTACATCCAGACGGATGCTATTATTAATGTGAGCTGAGCCTATTCACCTTTAATAATTACAAATTCAAAAAAGAGTTACTAAATTAGGTAACCAAAATCAAAACAGGTCAAGGACTTGCTTCAAAAAACAATACAACGACAATCGAAGCAAGTTATTACAATTACAAAAATATTTTTTGCAGTCTGTTAAAAGCCTTATTTCTTGACTATTTTTATAGTATTCTATTAATACCCATCTGCCAGATCATCATACCAATAGAATCCATCACAGATGCCAACATTGTAGTTTCCAATAACACCAGTACAATTCCCATTACATCCATTAAAAGCATAGTTTCTTTTGTGTTCCGGTCAGGAGTCTATATTTTTTTTACAGTTAATACTAATCTTAGCTAATAATGAACATATTTTTAATTCATTTAAAAATTCAGTGAAACACAAATCAACCATGTTTTATGATTTTATTTTACTTCTAAATTACTAACATTAAGAAAGTCTACTTTGATTAATGGGCAGTTCCATGAAAGGTTTTTACTATACTAATACCACAGATATCAACATCTGGTGGTTCAACTACCCATGTAAAACCTTCTTCAGGATAATCACATCCATAACTCTACATATTCTTCATAAATATACTTATAAAAATGAAAATATAGTATTTATTTTATGTTCAATAAAGAGCTCTTTTCCATTGATTTGGGTTCTATTGCTTCTGGTTGTGCAATTTAATTCCCAGAAATCCTAAAGTTTGACACCTCCCCAAAACCATGCAAGTTTCTTGTCACGTCATTAACACATGTTAATTTTCACATGATTTTTTATGTTTATAATTTTTGCAAAATGTCATCCATAACGCTAAAAAAAGAAATTATTTTAATATAAAACAATTATTTTAACCAACAAATTATTAAATAAGCCTAGATATTTTCTCGTGTCATTGACTTGGCATGGATACAAATAAAATTTTAAAACAACTAAATTGTAACTATTATAGCACTATTAATCAATCATATCAATTTTTATTTATTATATATCAACCAATTGATTATTGACACATTTTCACACCTCACACTGTTTCCTCTGTTTCAGTATGGGAATTCAGGAGGACCCTTGGTGAACCTTGTAAGTTGCTTTTTTATTATATATGTTTTGTATTATGTCCCCACATATGTAAGCAATGAGATCTCACAAAAGCAGATGGCCGTCCTGCTCGAGAAAGCTCACAGAATGCAGAATCAATAATAATTATGTCATATTGTTCTTATGAGTTGTATGACTGGAAACATGTGTTGGCAGAGACACTCTGTGTTAGTCAGGCATGACTGTGAACACACGCTTTTATTGTGATCATTGTCAGATGAGGAAGACATCTGTGCACCGCAGATGTGCGCTGTGTTTGCATTTATATTTGTGACTGTTCCCGCAGGACGGCGAAGTGATCGGAATCAACACGTTGAAGGTGACGGCGGGGATTTCGTTCGCCATTCCCTCTGACAAGATCCGACAGTTCTTGGCCGAGTCCCATGACAGACAAGCTAAAGGTCAGTGACATCCAATTAAAAACATGTGCAAACAGATTTCACAATGTAGCTGTATAAATATATGGTATGTCTTTAGGTAAAACTGCCACGAAGAAGAAGTACATCGGTGTAAGGATGATGACGCTAACTCCTACGTAAGTCATATGGGTTATCAGTTTTACGATTTGCTAAACCAAGCTAAATTCTCGTTAAAGTTTTACCAGCAAAAAAGATTGTGTTATATAATATGTCTCTCATAGACTTGCTAAGGAGTTAAAGGACAGACAAAGTGATTTCCCAGATGTGACCTCTGGAGCTTACGTCATTGAAGTTATCCCAAAAACACCAGCTGAAGTGTAAGTAGCCCGTCGCAGACCTGAGGGTTGCCAGATCTTTATAACCATCTGGCCGAGGGACCGTCAGAAAACCCAAACGCAGGATATGTCACAAATGTATCTAAAATACATATTATACAGTCACTGTTATAACTGTTATATGGAGTGTTTTATTAAAAAATAATGTATGGTAGTTATCATTGACATGGGTACTTGGCAACCCCAAATGACAATACACGTAAACTTTTGAAGCAGGTTCGCCATTAACGTACGGTCAGTATATTTACTATTTAAAGGGATAGTTTACCCATTAAAAGTTAATTTACCTTCTACTATAATCTGTATAAATAGCTTTGTTCTGATGAACACAAAGATCTATCAAAATGTTATCAGGTTTCAATGTTTGTCAATGGCTTCCAAGAACTGTTTGGTTAGTTAATTGTTTAGAGAATTCCAGAACACGAGCAATCATTGTCATTTGCTTCAGTAATCTGTGTGATCTTAACTTCATTTAGAAAAACGAATTCGATTTCTATAGAAATCTATATTTGACGCAACTCAACTTGACACGATTTGGATTCAATTCGATTTGACCCCACTGGCTACAATTCGATACAGTATGATATGACTTGTCTTGATTTCATTCAAGTCAATTATATTTGATTCCCTTGGATTGAATTGTGCTTCAATATTCTTATTTTGTTGACATGGAATCTACATTTAAATATTAGTTAACTGTATTAGGTAACTGAAACAATGTCAACAAATGAAATCGGTGCCTTCAAATGTGAATTCAAAACCATGCCTCTGTGTTTCGCAGTGGTGGTCTTAAAGAGAGCGATGTTATCATCAGCATCAACGGTCAGAGGATTACATCAGCCAGCGACGTCAGCACCGCCATCAAGAAAGACGAGACTCTGAGGACAGTGGTACGACGGGGCAATGAGGACGTCATCCTCAGCATCATCCCTGAGGAGATTGACCCTTGACCTCCCTCATGCTCATCCATGAGCTGGCTCTCAGACTTTGACCGAGTGTGTGTGCAGAGCATCGCTCGTTCTTGAATCTGTAGTAAATACTTAAACACCCCGACCTGAAGCACTTAGGATAGAATCTGACCCTTACCCTTTTAACAGAGTCATTTCCATCTATCTGTCTGTGTGTTGTACTGTTTGAAAATGAGCCTTTGTAAATATATACTATATGAGAGTTCAAATGTAGTCATGGGTAGTTAATTGACAGACATGTATATTACATTACATTACATTACATTTAGTCATTTAGCAGACGCTTTTATCCAAAGCGACTTACAATAGTCGAGGAGACAATGAAGCGGTAAATAGCCGATACAACAATAGGTGAACAAGTGCTACAACAATGCTACCGAGTTACACAGAGAGCGAAGTTACAAAAGTATTTTTTTTTTTTTTTTTTTGATAGAGTGAGTAGTTAGAAAAGAAGTGAGTTAGTGAGTTAGGTGTAGCCGGAAAAGATGCGTTTTTAGGAGTTTTTTAAAGATAGAGACCGAGTCTGACAAGCGTGAAGCCAGAGGCAGATCGTTCCACCATCGAGGAACTGAAGCAGTATATATTACATAAATAATGATATTACAGTATTTGATTGTTCAGCATTTATTCATCAGAAAGGCAGTGTTGTGTCTATTCAGCTTTTTTACATTAATACTTCAACTTGGCAAATACACACTGAAAAAAGATTGTTGAAATTACTCAATTTAATTATGTAAATCTTACATAAGTTTTATAACATATCTTGAAATTTGTTAAAATCGTATGGAACCAATGTAACATGATTAAATGTAATAATTCCAACAATCCTATTTCAGTGCAGAAACTGATCGCAACAAGATATCCAAAGGTAATGATCCTGTTCTTTGTTCACGTATAGGGATGATATGAATTCTTTATAAACTTATAAACTCAAATGCTCCGATATGTAAATCATGTCATTTCCATAGTGATAGTTAGTGAAAGCAATATTGGATAGTATCATGGCACTTTTCATAATCCTTAGAAACCCACCAATCAAAGATAGAAAAATGTTACCAATCCCTATCCGCACATGGAGAGCATTGTAGGATACTTCTCGGCCTTTAAAAATCCACTTTGAAAGTATCTCAGGAGACAATAAATGAACCAGACGTTAGATCCAGATATGCCCTGATGCCTTTTTATCTTGGACTGTATCCTAACACGCTTCCCAGATGCCTCAAACTCAAACCGAGATGTAATAAAGAACAACTATTCGATCTCAAACTAATACATTATATCTGAATATTTTGGCACTTGCTCTGAATATTGTCTGTCAAAACCTTTATTATCTTAAATGTTTTTGTGTCGGTCTGTTCGTCAGACGCCAATTTTAAAAATGTTATTAAAGAAGGGACATTCTGTAACTGTTTTTTGTATTCTGCTGTTTGACTATAAACAAGAGCCGTTATATTTTTAAAGATTATTCAGTTTGTATTTAGCTAAAGGAAGAAAAGTCATACTGTACTTTACAGGTCAACCTCTCGGGACACTTAAGTGAAGTTTTAAAATCTTTTCATCTGAAGGTGTATTCCTGGAAGTAGTGTACTAGACAAATATCATTTACATCACATCTCTGTTTTTGTCATAACAAAAATGACATATTTCACAATACAAATTGTTTGGAAATGAATGATTTGGCTAAATATTGAAGTGAATTTGAGTGTAGAGGAGATGGAGAAAGAATTCCTCTAAAATTCTTAAGAAGACATTAAGCTGATAAAATGACAAGGAAACATTTCTGCAAAATTAACTGAAGATAATCAAATACAAATGGTTTTATTTGTTCCCATAGTTCCAATTTGGATTTGTTTATCATCATTCTAAAATGTGGCAGCAGAAATAATAATACTCGTGCCTCATTCTTTAAAGCAGAGATGTCCAAATTTCAAAGAGAAAATTGAGTTGTGATTACCAAATTTTATAAATGTAATTTATAAAGAAAGAGAAAATGTAATTGCCTTTAACCTTTCTGGGTTTAAATGTTTATCTAATACAGTTAATTATTTTAATCGAGAGATTTTACGGTACACGATAGTTTCATATAAATTAACATTAACTGTCGGCCCACGAACCTCAATCAAGTTTTTTTTTTGTTCCATCTCTGTTTTACAGTAAAGCAAAATTAGAGTTTCCCCAATATAAAACTAGGACAAATACAGGCATTAAGTAAACATTGTTTTTATATTGTTAAGTCAACTTAACTTCTTCACCCATTCCTTTTCAAAATGTTATGTCTTTACCAAAACTCGACTCCAATATCATTTTATGTCCTGTTTGGATGGCACGCTTCTATACACATCAAGCCTTTCGGCATTCTGTTAAAGAATAATAATATTACATAAATGTATCAGAATCATTACTCATGGTCTGGCTTGAAACAAAATGAGCAGTGAAGGAATCATAAAACTGTCAAAGATTGGGCTTATTATTGCTTTTAAACAGCTATTTCTCACCCCAGGCCAAATCACTGAGCCCGGCCGGGACTGAAGTTCTAGGACATTGTGTTGATCACAAATGATCGAAAGAAAATGATTTCACCCAGACAGCGATCAAAGTGCTTGTCGACAATGTTTGGGTTTGGTTTGGTTTATGGGCGGTTGCGGGCCTGTTTTGCTATTATTTCTGGAGTATTTATTGGTTTGGGTTGGCATGAGGTTTTAGTATAATGTTGGGTTTACATCATTGCTTTACTATCGATACGTTGTGAAATGCTGCCCTCGTTTGTCGTGTCGTGTACAGGGAATAATAAAGTGTAATTCAAGACAGGATTTTAAAAACATGTGTTACGTTTCCTCATGCTTGGAGATGTGATTAAAGCATGTGCTGGTGTAATACAGTAATGTTTTTATGGTTTCGTGGCTATGAAATTGGAAACATAATGGACGTCACAAATAAACATTCAGAATTTTTTTTTGTTATCGATATAACAAACTATATACTCGTTGATAAAGTATAAACCCCCGAGAAAAAACTTTATGCGCAAGTTTTATATTTTAATAATGGCAATAATGGGACATACATTATGAACATTTTTGAGAGATGACACACTTATATTTCTGCGAACTAAACTGCACAAACCAGAAGCAATAATACCCGACACGTATTCATAAAACATATGATTATGTTTATAGAACATTAAATACACGGAAAAAAGGTTCCACACTTTAGCATTTGTTGCTCATTCCATTTACATTTTCTTGTTTTAAAAACTTAGAAGTTATAACATATGGATATGACCCATTTCCCCCATAAATTCATTGTGGTTACTTTGAAACGGTGTATTTATTTGCCCATAAACTACTGATTTAGTAAAATGTTTCTTATTATATTAACAGACAATTGATCTGAAGGTGTATGACAAAAATATAATTAAGCAAACTTGTGTTTTTATCATGAAAAACCCTACATTTTATTTAATAAAAACTGTTTTAAGTTGGATGACTTTGACTGAACATTAAAGAAAGTACAGCCGAAAAGAGAGCCGCATATACGAGAAATCCTTTAAAATTCTTTAATAGCATCTCAGGGTGAGATCTTAAGAAGCTGCTGTGGACGTGACATAAAAACTCAGAAATAGAGATCTGACAATGGAAATATATTCACTAAAAGTGGCATGGGTGTTTGGACCATCAAATACTGACATTAGTATAGTCAAAAATAATATATTTATATATATATATATATATATATATATATATATATATATATAAACTTATTATTATATGATAATTAATAACCCTGGCACTATCGTGACATCTCATCCAATCAGATTTTAGGACTGAAACTATCTATGGCATAAATGAGATACAAAACAAGAAAAGAAATACAAAACAAACACGTTGCACAAAACTGCACAAACTCCTATCCATTGCGTGTAAGCTTATTAGATCTAAAAAAATAAAGTGATAAAGTTTGAGATGTTTTTTCCGGACTACTTTCAAAGATGACTTCAGGCCGCAAAACTCCGGAATAACATGCAGGTTGCGTTCATTTCCTCTCAATAACAGATTCCGTTGATCTTGGAGGATGTTGAGTGGACTTAGGTCAACTGAGAGGCAGAGATGGAATAAAAACATCCAATAGGAGATGCGAAATGAATTTATTTGCTACTCAGTCATATTAGAGTCACTGCTGCCTCCGGTTACACAACCGGTCAAAAGTTTGGGGACTCTTACTCACTTATGCATTCCTATTTTTTCACATGTTAGAATAATAAAATCTTCAAAATTAGGAAATAAAATAAAAGAGAAATACAATGACACATGTTATAATTGATCATCTTCAGTGAATGTACAGAAATGTTTTCTTTTATGTCTTAAGAAGAGTCTAAAGATGCTTTGAAAGAATTTTAAAGGAGTCTCCATCAAGTCTGCTCACTTATTGGCTGTTCCTTCTTTAATATTTTGTCAAACTCATCTATAAATAAAATGAAAGATTTGTCATAAAAAAACATATTTGCTTAATAATGTTGTTGTGTATTTAACAAATTTCAGACATTTAGTCATACAACTTCAGATCAAAACATTTGACTCAGGCGTCCCAAAACTGTAATGTCTCTCATTTCAGTAGAAATTATTTTTTGTATTATTCTTATTTGGTTTTAGATATGCATAACGCGAGGTTTAACAGGGTTTGCATAAATGACATTGTGGATTCCGTCAGGCCCAGTTCTGGGATGCTGCTGTGGGTGTCTGGACAAAAACAGCTGCTGTTCTTCGGCGGTACCACCTCCAGATCTGACTCATTTCTCTGCGGTCACAAAACACTCCGAAGTGGATGTCGCTCATACGAAAACAACAGCTCTCTGTTTGAACAAATCACAGACAGAAGACAGACAACCGTTCTGGATCCAGACTCACAGGCCAAAGGTCAGAAGATCAACATTTTATCGGAGTGGCCAAGGTGGAACGTTCTAAATCAAACCGTGCTCATTTGGTGCCATTTCAGTTTATTCACCTTAAATTGTCTTCATGGCCGGCAGGAGAGTGCCAAGAATATCTCAGGTTCATGTTCATACATGTGGCTTTCAGTGCATGGATCTAAGACACAGACACGGATTAGTTGCATTTAGAGGTTATTACTGTCCAAATATTTGACCGGTTTGAAACAATTCACACTCAAAAAAGAGTTCATTTAAAAGCTTTGAAATTACATAAATATACTGTTACATTTTTATGTGTATGTTAGTTAAAAAGTAATTAAATCTGAGTGACTCAAATATTCACTAATTCTCCAATAATGATGGTGTGTATTGTAAATATATATTTGTAAATAAAATATTTTTTTAATTACATAAACAGTTGGATTTGTACTTAATTGTTTCAATATTTTCTATTTACTTAATCTATTTAACATTTTTAAAAGGTTGTATTTTTTATGTCAATTCTTGTGAGATATTTTACTAAGTCACGTGAAGCCATTTTACAGTGTGTGTGGGTTCAACATTTTAGTCTCCATTTGATCTGTTTTTATATTGTTATGTAAAAGTTTCTTAAGACTAAACATGAATTATTCAACCTCAGCTCTCTGCTTTGCTTTGGTCTGCTAAAAACAAAAAACAAATATTTGGAATTATGTTTACAACTGACATTCTCTAAAATGTACAAATACTATTCAAGTTTTGTAATAAAAAATAATTTATTTAACAAATACCTTTTTAATTATACACCTAATATTTTGGTGAGTTCTAATAGAAAGTTTTTATCTAATCAGATATATCAATCTTTTACTCTCATATTAATGAATGAAAACAGAATAGCTCATTTTAAGATTTAAACTGTACTCATGTTTTGTGTGTGTGTAGATTGTTTCAGGAAAATAATCATACATCTTTTGTTCAGTTAAACACAAAAGATTTTTCAAAGAATTTCGTAAAACAAAAAGGTTTTGACGACATTGTAGCTTTTCTACATTGGTAATCAACGATTCCCCATAAATACATTCTAACATTTTTCCAAATATCTTTCAGCCAAATAATTCAGTACTATCCCTTTATGCAATGCCATCAGTTGGGCATAAAGCTTTCACAAACTGAAAAGAAGCACCAGTGAATGGTTAGTTTTTTTAAATATGTTTAATCTTAATCTCCCAGTACAGTCAGTGTAAACATTTTCACGCAGGCAATTACAGTTAATACTTGATACTGTTTAACACACCAGAAACGTCCTAAACAGTCAGCGCAACCAACTTTTAATCTGTGAGAATGAATAGTTTTAACAGTAAGAATAGTAGAAAAATAGTTCTTGTAGCAGCAATAATACATTTTAATTCAAATAAAATATCACAAGTGGTATTGACAGTAAAACACATTAATAATAAGAGTTCATTTTGAAGTAACTGAACATTTCTGTGAATCTAAGGGCGCAGATTATTTTACAAACCCTTTATGGCCAACAACAGTTGGCAAACGGTGAAAGCTTTTCTGTTATAAAAGGATTGTGGTAAATTTTTGTTACTTGTCCACTTACAGCACACTAGTTGTGTTAGATTCCAAAGCTCAGTAATTGAGCTTCTTTTTTAAATGTTCATGTTATTTCTCAGTGCAGTTGTTTATTGGTGCTTTGGCATGTGTGAGAGCGCTTGCTGAAGCGTGACCTCCAGTTTCTGGTGAAGAGCCTCCAGACGCAGATCCATATGATCCTTCAACCTTCTCTCCATCTCCTCCATCCTCTTCTCTACAACTGACTCCAGCATCTTCTCAAACTCTCCGCAGCACGTGTGACTCTCCCTACAACAACCCGAAATCAGGATATAGGGTGAATTTGGGTAAGCTGGGATGCCTATGATCTAATGTGTTTATCTCCTGTTTTATCGACTTTTAGTCAACAAGAGTGTTTACTGTAATCTTTAAAAAGGATTTCAGTCACATGACTCCATATGGTGATTGCACAGAAAGATGCAGGGCACAAAGATTGTGAAACGATGTTTGTGATCTATCGAGCAAAAGAATATATATTAACGTTTTGAAATGTATCTTTTGTTTCTTCTAATGTCTGCATTATTTTACTGGGGTGGTTAAAAACACCTTAGGGATTTTAGAAAGGTCGAATGTGTTGATCAAATGTGTTAAATAGATATCAGAAAGATCATAAAATTCAAAATTAGCTGTATTCCATGTTTGTAAAGATAAAACACTTACAGATAAAACAGATTTATGTGTTTTAATACAAGAACATTAATATTGTCACACACTCTTGTACTCAGACTGTTATGATTGTGAATCGGTGACTACAGTACAACCACACACTTTACACCAGAGTCATGCTTACCGTTCCCCGTTCTTCTTCCGGTTTGGAGATGTGGCTTCCTCCAGGCGGAGCTGTGTGACCTGACCGCAGACACTCTGGAGCATTGGGAATATCTCTGGGTTGATCGGACCCGACATGGCACTTTTCATCAGATTCTGACCACTGGTGGACAGAAGCTGCTCCAAGCCGCTCGGTGGATGTCGATCCTCCTCGGTGGCACTGGAAGCCCCTCCGCCTCTGGACAGACAGCTCAAAGCTCCTCCTCCCATGAGAAGAGGAATGAATCCGCTGAGCATGTCTGATTTATTCTGATGACAGAAAACAGAGGGCTGATTGTTCATTTGCCAAGTCACAAACAAGCGTTGCAGTCCACCACCAGATCACCCTTTCAGATGTATTGTTTAATATATAGAGAAGTTTTTGGACTTACTCAATTATGCATTCATAATTCAGAATTATAATAAACTCATTAAAGGATGCAATACAAGAAAGGGAACTATTGGAATTATGGTATACCTAAAAAAAATACAGAAATACAATAAAACCTGTTATCTGAACATAGGGAATTTGCGGAAATGTTTTTTGTCAATTTCTCAAGAAGCTTCTACCCTTTTAAGCTTTTAAGAGCATCTATTCTACGCTCTCATTGGCTGTTCTTTTTACAACATTCAGACAAAGTCAAAATAAAATGTTTATTCGTCAAAGCTGTGGTTCATATGATTTAAATGCAAAACAAATCCAGACCTTCTGCTGGCTCTGTACGAGCTCCATCAGGTTTTGAGCCCCTGGTGAAAGGTTGGTGCCCATTTCCTCCATCATAGCCTGCACGCGCTGAAGGTCAATGCTTGGGTCCAGGGTCGAGCTACTCTGCCTTTCCTTGAGTGTCTCCAGTCCCACGCTGACATGGGCGATAGCTACAGATGAACGCCCGCCGAACGACAGAAGCTGTAAAGAGACACTCATGAAGAGCCTCTGTGTGATCACAAGATCAGATTTTATTTTGTGGTTTCCTTACCTTCACCTCACATGATGAAGTCGGGCTTTCCAACACCATAAAACTGCTGTAGTAGGGTTTTCTTTCCTCGGGGCTGTAAGAAAACAGAATTTAATTTTAAAGGAGTCTCCGTCTATTCTGCGCTCTTAATTGCTGTTCTTTTCTTATATGCTCAGTCGAAGTCATCCATTTCAAAAACATTTTATCAAATAAGATGGATGTTTTTGTCATGATAAAATCATGTAAGTTTGCTAAACTATAATTTTGTTTATTGAGCTAATTTCACACATTTAGTTATACACCTGTATTTATAAAAATAATAAAAAAAACATTCCACTCAAGTGTCCTGAAACATTTGACATGTTGTGTAGTAGGACATTAGACACGGGGGTCTTCGAGTGTCACAAATAAAACTAAAATTAGTTAATACTACATATATATATATATATATATATATATATATATATATATATATATATATATATATATATATATATATATATATATATATGTATTTTGTTCACAACATTTTTGCTACTTTATTTATTTATTTTTGTCCCACACTGTAACTATTATTGTCTTATTTCTGATGTTTTTGGCGGCTGACACTATCAAAAGATATGTGAAGCATTACATTTACATTTATTCATCGGGCAGATTCTTTTATCCAAAGCAACAGTATTATGCAGTCAATCATCCCTACAGAGCAAACAGGGGTAAGATGCCTCCCTCAAGGACACTTCAGTCTTGTCTGCTGACACTGGGATTCAAACCCACAACCTTCTGCTTACAAATCCAACTCTCAAACCACCAGACCACACCTGGCCCCTCGGTGAAATCTATTCACAGATGTTGTATCTGCAAGTAGTTATGAAGAGTTTGTACGAACCCGTCGCTGACGGATCTTTGAACCTCCTCCCCACGACAGGTTCCACAGTACTCTCCTGACCCCGAGTACACTTCAAGTGTGCGACCTTCGCTGACAAACTGAATACTGCTGATGGCACATGCAGAGTCGGCGGGACACTGTAATGTAACGACACACGGCGAGTCCTCTTCAACCCTCTCCAGACAGACGGGTTCCCACCTGCGAAGTCACACGTGCAAACAACATGACGTATTGTGTCTGCATTTTCATTCTCCAAGACACCTCTGAGACGTCTGCTGTCATGTAGACGTCTAGAAGATGCCTGTAAGATGTTCATGATTAAGAATGGATGTTTAACACAGAAGATGTCATCTCTTGTGTGTGATGAACACTTGATGGGATCACTTGCATGCTTTGCTCTCACCTGTCAAGTGCATCATCTTTAAGACAGCACTTTTCCCTTCTCCTGATGTCTTGTGTTGTTGTGAGGACATCAGAGAGCTGCTTCTGTGATGTACACAGCCATGAACTGTGTGCAGAGATCCCATCAGCTGTCCTGGAGGTCATTTCCATCATTTCTCTTCACTTTCTGTCATGCAGCCTTTAATAACCATGACATGAACTCAAATATAAGAAGGTTTATACATCAAAACACAATTAACTAGTCAGATACTCATCAAATAAGGAATGGCAAACTTCTCCAGCGTGGGGTTTTGTTGTTGTTTTTTTGATGATGACAATGTGAGCATTCATGTCAATGTGACGTCACACACACAGCGACCGCTGGAGCGCAGGACCCACGGGGATGTCCATTTATGTGCCTGTGTAAAATAAAACTCACTTAATTTACACTTGTTACAAAATGTCACGCTGTCGTCTAATAAATGAAAAATGGGATATGTGACGTCATAACAGGACCACAGAATAAGAAAATAAAAAATAATTAAAATAATTAAAATGACCATGAAAGTACGATCGTCACTCGTTACTCGAAGTGATCAAGTATGTTATTATTGTTAATATAAACGTGCTTTAATGGATTTTTATAACCACATATCACAGAAAATAGAATATACAAAAGCCGCTCAGTGAGAGCAGAGATGATATTTAAATCAAGACTCATCACTAGCACTGCGATTTCAACGACAGAGGAGGGTGACGCACTTCCGGAAAACGAGCCAATCGGCAATCGATATTGACTGACGCGTTTGTTGGGGGCGGGGCTTGGTGACCTGTAAAACTGATTTTAAACACAATTTAAGGTTAGTGGAACTAAATTAGGACACGGTTTGTGTCAGGGTTCAATTATTTATATACATTTTAGTATTTAATTGTATTTTTATCCGTGATTAGAAGATATATTTACCCTCCACCACTTAAGTAGATGGGGCCGGGTCTTACTGCACGGAAGCGTTGCAAACATGTCCAGAGTGGCATGACTTTAGTAAACACACTATGATGAAGTCAGTGCTGGTATAACACTAAAGGTTTATTGATCTCTAAGACATCTCACAAACTTGTGTTTAATGTGATTTTCATTATTAATTGTTCAATATTTAACTAGGATATAAAAAATAGAACAGAAATGAAACATGTTTTGTAGTTATTTATGGTCAGTTATATTAAAGAACAAAAGAGTATAAAATCAATAATTTGACATTTTAAGCACAATATTGCCAATCACAAAAACAAACCACTTATATAATTTATATTTTAATATTAATGTTATGTTTGTACGTTAAGAGGAAAATGTTCTGACATTGAAGAAAGAACAGCCAATAAGAGCGCAGAATAGACATTCTTAAAAATCTTCTTAAGGTGAGGCCTTAAGAAGCTGCTTGAGAAAATGCCGAGAAAACATTTCTGCATCTTGAAGATGAGTTATGAACATCTTGCAACCACACAGGACAGAAAACACACGGGCTTTATATAGGGAAACACAACAAGGGATGACGACACGGGGCAGGTGTGGGGAATGAAACAATGGGAAGATAGACAGGATGACAAGGGGGCGGGGTCAAGAGACCAGACAAGAGAGCACATGGCATGTCACAACAAACAATACCATGTGACACTCACAAAAACACATGGGTCTGCCATGATTCTGCCAAAATCAGGATAAACATAACCAGGAGAGGCAGAATCATGACAGACAACAGGTTCCAGCCTTTTTGGCTTGGCCTCAAAGGCATTTTCAAGTATTTTTAGATGAAGTGGACAATAATATCTATATGATAAGAGCACAATATGCAGCAACTTTCCGCCATCCGATTCACAGATTCCTTGCTAGGCATTTTTAACTGGCAGGATTGGTACCATTTCTTTTTCTATTGGTATCATTGCTTTTGGACTGGCAGGACCGGCACCAGTTTTTGACTTGGGATTGATGGCATGTCCAATCCTTTTTGGCTTGACAAGATCTGCACCAGATACTGCTCACTTTCTCTCTGAAATTTCCCCCAGTCGGCCTTTTCAAACACCGATCTTTCCCCTTCAGAATTTCTGCTACGCTTATATTAATTTAACACAGAACCGTATAGTGATAACGTCCTATTGTTCCTTCTTTCTTCACATCCCCAAAAAGCAACACTGTGATTCCCCTGCAACACCTTGTCCTCAACACCTCAGCTCATCTTCATTGCTTTTCCCATCTGTTCCTAATTAAATGTAAAATATCTTGTAAATGTGCTTAAGGTCGTCCATCCACTGGATTTCAGAAGACCCGCATCATCTCCACAGATTCTCCTCACAAACTGATGGTTGAGTCATCATCCTACGCAATTCATGGAACAGACATCTCAGATCCCAGCAGCTTCATCTGAAGGTGAATGTCTGTCTGCAACTGATTAGAAAAAAACTGGAACAGAACTAAACTAATATATAAGAAACATAATATGAAACCAAATAAACCTTTTAATTATTCCAACAAAAAAGAATTTTTATGTCTGATCTGAAGTGAGGATTGTGATTAAGATCTTATACATCACATACACAGCTATATAGTATACAATGAGAAGAGAAATTTAAGTTCTTGAAGAATTACAAAGTTTAACATGTATAATAGAAAAGGGTTTAAAACAGAAGTCCTGTGTATGTACCTGTGTGTTTGTAGGTTCATGACAATAATTTTGTTATGGGATCATGACCCTATACACAAACTGATCATCCCATCTTTACTCACATGTTTTTGGAGACATTGATTAGGAATCTGTCATAAACAATTACTGAATAAATGTCAAGAGTGTTAAATACAGAGCAGAAAAACAACACGGACTTTAAATCATGCAAAGGTTTTTTTTCTCATTATTGTGCGAACAAAACACAATTTCAGACAGCAGTTTTTAAACAAATGATTTTTATTAAGCACAAGCAAAAATCCAACAAAAATGATTTTATTGTCTGTATAAACTATTTTTTATTACAAAATATATACAATTATAAAAATAAAATATAATATCATTAAACTTGACTCAAATATTCATCTATATGTAATTTATACATTAAATAATATCAAGTATTTAATTTAATCAGATCATTTATTTTCTGCACCTGATGACTACTGTTAGTAAACACTTATTTTATTTTATTGGTTGTTTGCTTAATTAATTTAAGTTAATCAGTGCTAAAATATTTGTTTTATGACTGACGGATTAAGTCACTTGATAATGTTAGGGAAATAGTTTTCTGGTTTCAAAACCTTTTAACATTACATGGGTAAAACAACAACAATTTAAAACAATATTATTTATTTCTATTATATTCTATTATTTATTCTGGTGTTAGGTTGGGTTTTTGGGGCGGTGTAATTAATATTTCTATTGTTGTTTTGAGAATAAAATTGCCAATTGTCATTTATATTGAGCATTTAGTTAAGCGCAAGTTAATTCTCACCACAACTATTACTTAATAAACTATTAATTAATTAAATAAGTAATTAAATAATAAACTAATAATTAATACATTACTAATTACGGTAAGTTTGAATAAAAAGAACAAAGAAATGATTGATTTAGTCTAGATTCTCAATGACTTTCTCTAAACTGACTCAATTATTTCTCTTTGAATTCTGACACGCTGTCTTTATAACATAAGACTGAAACCATAGAAACGTAAAATTCTACAATAATCGCATTACCTGGATGATCTTGTTAAAGCAATCCCATTCATTGACCGGCACTATGTGGATGTTCAGACCAGCGTGATGCAGCGTGGGGGTTTTTCTCTGGAAAACACTTATTTATAATTAAATTATTGTAAAACTGACCTCAGATTGTTCGATCCAGACATCTCCATCAGAAGCGGGCAGACTGTGGAATGAACAAAAACAATTAGCTGTGCATCAACCTATATCAAAAATGTATTATTTAAAATAGGTTTCAACACTTTTCTAATGATTCTACTACATCACCATCATCATCATTTCTTAACTTAAGACTAAACAAACTCTGACACAACTGAATCGCAGCAAGTGTTGTTTCTTCCTCTAATATAGCTGATAGTTATGTGAGCCCTGTCTGCTTCTGTCTATTACTTACTTTTCCCACTAATAACCAGCGATGTTTTACCATCCATAAAACGGTTGGCCGCTTGTATGGATCTATGGTCAGGCACTTCTTCATCAGATCACAGACGTCTGTAAGTTTCAGGGAGAGAAAGAGCGGGTTAGTTCATCAATAATATAATTGTTATTTGATTGTAATGTGTAAAGCCTCTGATCGCATAATGCTACAAAGTGTCACAGGGAAACTTTTAAGAGAAAAGGTGTAAATCTTAAAATGTGTTTGCCGTTTACTCACCTTCTGATAAATCACGTTCATGAATCTGAAAATCTTCAGCCTTTGGTATGTGGTCCTGAGGAAACGGCAAAAAGCCGTGCAGCATCCTATAGAGCAAAACACCCAAAGACCAGACGCTTGTAGGCACGGCGTGGTATATTCTTTTTGTGAAGACCTCCGGTGGACGGTAACATAAAGCTCCTGTAAACAAGACATTGGGTCGAGTCATTTTGTTCTAATAAGTCACAGCAGATTTCTTCAACATTTTTGTTAAGAACTTACCTAGAAAGTCTTCGGATAAGTAACCCCTTTCTTTCTTGACATGAGCACACCCGAAGTCGATCAACTTCAGATTCATCTTGACTCTGTCCACTAAGAAGTTGCCTGAATGAAGGTCTGAATGAAATACGCCGTGATTCAGGCAGTGTTTCACCGCTAATACTGCCTGGTGCATGAGTTGACATGCTGTTTTTTCCGGCAGTTTTGATCCATCGTGGGAACACAGGTAACGATGCAACGTCTCGCTAGCTCCGTACTCCAGAACGATAGTGACGTAATTTGATTCCACATGCCAGTCATACATTTGTATGACATATGGGCTGATGGGAGACTTCTGCATCTTGAGCATAAGTGCAACTTCTGCCAGAAGAGGTTCGGAATATCCATGCTAGAAAAAAGATATTATCAAGAGATTAGATGGCAGCTCTCTTAAAAATAAATAAAATGATAAATATAAACATCTTATTGTTAACTTATTTTGACAACTTACAACTTTGATATATCGCTCTATAATTGGAATGATCTGCATACGCTTGATGGCGACCTGCAAAGAGATTAAAGTTAGAAACATTAAACATAAAAATTAAGTTCTTGATGCACATATGTAAAGATTAATTGTAAAATAATATCTGTATGAGAAAAGCACAATGTTCAGTACCTTTATGCCATCTGATTCACGGATTCCTTCGTAGACTGTGCCAAAGCTACCTTCTCCAATCATTTTGTTCAGGTCATAATGATATTTGTTGAGGAAACTTTCTGAAAAACAAACACAAAACAAACGTGAAATTTCAGGAAGTTGTGTGTTCAACACAAACAAGGTGTAAATGACTATAAACTTACTTGTAGATACAATGTTGGGTCTGGGCTCATCCTCCCGTTCTGCATCGGCCACGGGCTTCTCTTTGATTGCACACTTTTTCTTGGCCATGTTGAAATCCTTTGATTGTTTCTTGACCGGTTCAGCAACAGCCTTCCTCTTTGAATCAGCTTGACTGGTGCCAGCCTTTGGAATGTCTAGATGAGTGCCAAATGTTAACCGGGGATTGAAGGCATATTCTGTCTTTTGTGGCACCTTGGGAATAGCACCAGTGTTTATATTCGGACTGGCCAGATTGGCAGCAGTATCGGTGGCATCCTTTTTCCGTGCAACTTCTGCCACATGCGGTCTGGAATATTCAGGCTTCCGTTTGACTTCAGACTTTTTCTTATGAACGGCGTTAGATTCTAATTGGCGCTTAACCAGTTCAACAAGAGCCCTCCTCTTTATTTCAATTGATCTGGGACTAGCCTTTGGAATGTCTAGGTCGGTGGGAAATGTTAACCGGTGATTGAAGACACTTTCTGTCTTTTGTGGCACCTTGGGAACAGCACCAGCGTTTATATTTTGACGGGCCAGATTGGCACCAGTATCAGTGGCAGTGGCAACTTTGGTCCGTGCAACTTTTACCACACGCGGTCTGGGAAATTCAGGCTTCTGTTGGACTTCAGGCATTTTCTTGGGAATGGGGAAAGCTTTTAATTGTTGCTTGACCGGTTCAGCAACAGCCTTCGTTTTCGGATTAGCTGGTCTGGTGACAGTCTTTGGAATGCCTAGATTGGTGCCAGTTCTTTTCCAGCGACAGTCGTCATGTTTCGAAATGGCAGCAGTGTCTTTCTTTGGATTGATGGGGGGTACAATCTTTTTTGGCTTGACCCCAAAGACATTTTCAATCTTTTTTGGACATGCACGATCTGCAGCTGTTTTTGACTTGGGTATAGTTGCATGTTCGATCTTTTTTGGCTTGACAGGATCGGTGCCGGTTTTTGGCCAGGGACTGAGGGTGCCTTCTGGCTTTCGTGGCAATTTGGCGTTTGAATATCGACTGGCGATATTGGTGCCAGCCTTTGGCAAAAGCAAACGTGGATTGGCACCAGTAGCAGTGGCAACCTTTGAAAGTGCAACTTCTGCCGGATGTGGTCTGGAAAATCCAGTCTTCTGTATGATGTCAGGCTTTTTCTTGGGAATGGTGTAATTCTTTAAATGATTCTTGACCGGTTCAGCAGCAGACTTATTCTTGAGAACAGCTGGACTGCAGCTAGCCTGTGGAATGTCGGGTTGGGTGCCTCTTATTGGCCGGAGACGGTCATAATGAATAAATCTTATTGGCTCGTGCCCATACATTTGTTCAAACCATTCAAAGGCAAGACGCCTCCCGGATCCTGATCCGGAACGGTTTTCATCTACAATTAAAGTAGGATAGAGAGAATGTTGACGAGTTTTAGGGCTGGGTTTAGGATTGGCGCATGGCTTTGGCACAGGTCCGGCTGGAGGAACGTCAGGCTTTCTGTCGTTCTTCTTATCCTCATTCACTGGAGGAGCGGCATCCTTCGGCCTGTTTGCAGTCGGGTCAGAGTCATTCTTTCCTAGAATGCCCCCACCTAAGAGCCGGAACTTCACTGGACGGTCGGCTTTGATCCTGACGGGATCAGCTGGACGGGTGTCTGTGAGCAGTAAAGGTAAAGCGGCACAGACAGCAGGTGGGGTCGGGGTTAGTTTGGGTTCCTCCGGACAGACATCACGCATCATCTCCGGAGGAGACGCCTCATCATCGGTCTCAGATGGAGGCACAAAAGACGCCACTTTATTCTTTCCGCGCTGGAAGGGACGCTTAACCGCCTTCCACACCGCCAGAAAGAATCGGCAAATCTTTTTCTTGGGTTTGGCTGAAAGAATAAAAAAAGAAAAGACGGTTAAATATAATATTATTAAACAATACAAGTATATTCTTTAACAGGTTCTAATAACATTTGGAAACAACAATAATGCTTCTATGAGTAAACACTTTTGATACAGATATAATAAGACATTATTCTTACTGTTCATAAATAAGAGCTGTTATTATTTATTATTATTTTTAGTTTTAGTAAATTGACTTTAAAATGTCTTAAAGTGAATATTTAATAATTGTACAGTACAACATAATATAAGATATCTTTATAAATAAATGTGATCTGACCTTTGTGTTCATATTGAGGAATGATTGTATGTTGGATCATGTGTTGTGATGAAGGTCCAGCTGCTGGTTGGATGACGTCAGCAGATCTCCTCCTCACAGCGTTGGGTAACACAAAATCCATGACTTGACTTCCGGTGCTGTTCTCAGCAGGTCCACATCCGGACATGATGTCCGGTTCTGATGAAGAAGAAGAAACACACCGGAAACTCGCGCTCGGTGCACTGATGGCGCTCGCGCTGCGTCTGCACACACTGAACACTCGAAGAACGTTTTATACCTCGTGACCGTTGTTACGTCACACGCACACACGCGATTGGTCGGCGATCGTTCGACGCGCGGCCGGATGTAAACAAACCAGAGCGGAAATCACGTGATGTCCCGGATTGAACTTTTATTCTATTTTTCAACAGGAAATCAGCACATATGTTGGACGGGACTCTTATTTTATAAAGAGGAGTGAATTTAAATATTAATAAAATTAATCACCATTTTTATTCAGTTAAAAAACTTTATTTAGAGGAGAATCCTTTATATTGGTATTTTATTATTACAATTATTATTATTATTTGTTATTTAAAATTGACGATTACATTTTTAACTGCTAATGTTTTTACTATTGATGTGTAATTTTCCTAAAATAATTAAACGTTTTAAATAATTTATGTTATTAATTTACAGGAATAATATATATGACATTATATCTGTTTTCCATACACACATAAATATAACTGGATATATAATGTACATATACAATTCTACATGAAACCTTTATACCATCTTTTAATTATTTTATTTGATTATATATTTCTAAACATTTTGGACTAGAATATGCTTTTATATTATTTCTCAAATGTTAATTTAAATTCACAGATATGATTTTGTCTTATAAACATTACGTCTTAAATGTTTATTACAAGATCTTTTTTACTGAATCTATTTCTCTGTAGAATTTATAATTTTATTTCTAATAATATAAAATTTGATTATCTTTTAATAACCTTTGAGAAAAATTCTGGTATCATCAATTGGGTAAATTTAATTTTCTTTAAATGTTATTTCTTATTTAATCTTCACTTTGAACTTAAAGCCTGTACAGATAATACAAAAATAATATTATATGATAAAGAACTTAAAATAAATGTTATATATAACAGAGGACATGTGTAGAAGTTCAGCATATCTTCTAAAATAAAGACCGGAGGTTTTGTAAATCTGTGTTGTAGGTTAAAAATAACTTTACTAAACTTAATCTGAGGTTTAAAAATAAAATTAAAATGTGTAATATATTTACTATAAGAAGAAAAACATTTAAATTCTTCTGTTAATCCACAAATGTGAAAAAAGTATGTTTTATTTTATAGGGCAAGTGTACTCTTAACATTCATTTATAAACTAGTATTAACATTCATTTATAAAACTAGTATTAACATTCATTTATAAAACAAGTATTAACATTCATTTATAAAACTAGTATTAACATTCATTTATAAAACAAGTATTAACATTCATTTATAAAACTAGTATTAACATTCATTTATAAAACTAGTATTAACATTCATTTATAAAACTAGTATTAACATTCATTTATAAAACTAGTATTAACATTCATTTATAAAACTAGTATTAACATTCATTTATAAAACTAGTATTAACATTCATTTATAAAACTAGTATTTACATTCATTTATAAAACTAGTATTAACATTCATTTATAAAACTAGTATTAACATTCATTTATAAAACTAGCATTAACATTCATTTATAAAACTAGTATTAACATTCATTTATAAATCTAGTATTAACATTCATTTATAAAACTAGTATTAACATTCATTTATAAAACTAGTATTAACATTCATTTATAAAACTAGTATTAACATTCATTTATAAAACTAGTATTAACATTCATTTATAAAACTAGTATTAACATTCATTTATAAAACTAGCATTAACATTCATTTATAAAACTAGCATTAACATTCGTTTATAAAACTAGTATTAACATTCATTTATAAAACTAGTATTAACATTCATTTATAAAACTAGTATTAACATTCATTTATAAAACTAGTATTAACATTCATTTATAAAACTAGCATTAACATTCGTTTATAAAACTAGCATTAACATTCGTTTATAAAACTAGCATTAACATTCATTTATAAAACTAGCATTAACATTCGTTTATAAAACTAGCATTAACATTCGTTTATAAAACTAGTATTAACATTCATTTATAAAACTAGTATTAACATTCATTTATAAAACTAGTATTGACAATCATTTATAAAACTAGTATTAACATTCATTTATAAAACTAGTATTAACATTCATTTATAAAACTAGTATTAACATTCATTTATAAAACTAGTATTGACAATCATTTATAAAACTAGTATTGACATTCATTTATAAAACTAGTATTGACATTCATTTATAAAACTAGCATTAACATTCGTTTATAAAACTAGCATTAACATTCGTTTATAAAACTAGCATTAACATTCGTTTATAAAACTAGTATTAACATTCATTTATAAACTAGTATTAACATTCATTTATAAAACTAGTATTAACATTCATTTATAAAACTAGTATTAACATTCATTTATAAACTAGTATTAACATTCATTTATAAAACTAGTATTAACATTCATTTATAAAACTAGTATTAACATTCATTTATAAAACTAGTATTAACATTCATTTATAAAACTAGTATTAACATTCATTTATAAAACTAGTATTAACATTCATTTATAAAACTAGCATTAACATTCGTTTATAAAACTAGCATTAACATTCGTTTATAAAACTAGCATTAACATTCGTTTATAAAACTAGCATTAACATTCGTTTATAAAACTAGCATTAACATTCGTTTATAAAACTAGCATTAACATTCGTTTATAAAACTAGTATTGACAATCATTTATAAAACTAGTATTAACATTCATTTATAAAACTAGTATTAACATTACTAGTATTAACATTCATTTATAAAACTAGCATTAACATTCATTTATAAAACTAGCATTAACATTCATTTATAAAACTAGTATTAACATTCATTTATAAAACTAGTATTAACATTCATTTATAAAACTAGTATTAACATTCATTTATAAAACTAGTATTAACATTCATTTATAAAACTAGTATTAACATTCATTTATAAAACTAGTATTAACATTCATTTATAAAACTAGTATTAACATTCATTTATAAAACTAGTATTAACATTCATTTATAAAACTAGTATTAACATTCATTTATAAAACTAGTATTAACATTCATTTATAAAACTAGTATTAACATTCATTTATAAAACTAGTATTAACATTCATTTATAAAACTAGTATTAACATTCATTTATAAAACTAGTATTAACATTCATTTATAAAACTAGTATTAACATTCATTTAGTTTTATTCCTCCATTCTGATTGGTCGGCAGCTGTGTTTTATTAATGATTCATCACTGCTATGACAGCTTCTCTCAATGGTTCTGTGTATCAATAAGCTGTTATTATAAATAGATATGAAAGTGGTTCTCTAAATAATATTTTTTTAAAAATTGGTTAAATTCCTTTTAGAATATTCTTCCTAAGATTGTTTTCTCTAAGGTGGGACGTCTTCCTTTTCTGTTAATGTGTAGTTATAATATCACTAAATTGCGACTCAAATGATCAAACTTTCATTAAGAAATGCTTCTGGCATGGAATTTGATTTATAAACATAATTTCAGATATTTTATTTGGAATAAATCTAATATTCTATTTAAAAACTTTTCTCAAACTGGGTCAATAAATATATTATGCTGGTTTCTTAATTATGTAACTGTGATGGTTATTTCTATACTTGTTCAGAGTTTATGAATAAAGACAATATTCCTATCACTCCTGGAGAGTTCTGTATACTAATGAATGAGAAGTCTCCTCAAGGATTCTGCTGTTTCCCAGACTCATCTGTCAATGATTCATCCTTTAATACATAGATTGGAAAGATCTTCTGGCCGGAACAAAAGGACTCGACAGTTGTTTCAAGCTGAGATAACTTCTCTTCCATATATTTTATTCCACTGGATGATTTATATGAAAACATTCCACCGAAGATGGTGTGGACTATTTCTTCTAAATATTTCATCACTTATAAAGTAAAGGATGTTTCTTTCAAATGACTTCATCTATTTTACCCTGTTTAGCTTTATATTAAAATAAAATCCCAAATATTATTCTGCTCCTTCTGCGGGACCGAAGATCAATCCATGTCCCATCTTTTTTTGGGAATGTTCATACACTATTTTACTTTGGAAGCATTTTTGTACATGCTTTCTCTTCACAGAGTTTATTCTTATTATATGAGGATGTATTATTTGGTGTTCATAACTTTATTATTTAATATACAGATACAAATACCCATATAAGGTCTCTTTTAAAAATGTTCTCTCTTCATTATTTTTAAAAGTAAAGCTACATTAGGCCCATCAATGATTATTAAAGATAGTTTTTATTTCATGTTTTATAAAGAGCTATACCTTGGCCATTTGTTGGATATTTTTGAATATGGATTGTTCATTTTAATTCACAAAAATCTTAAAAAGTTTGTTGTCTCCTAAAAATTGGTGTCCGTTTTTCATCATCACCATAATGCAGGTTTATTTATCTTTATTAAAATAGAAAACTTGACTGATATTTGTCTGACGTTAAAATACTTTAAATACTTAAATACCGCAACATCTTGACACCGGTGTACCTCAGGGCTCAGTTCTTGGACCGCTGCTCTTCTCGATCTACATGACATCACTGGGATCAGTCATTCGTAAGCATGGCTTCTCCTACCACTGTTATGCAGATGACACGCAGTCTCAGCATGTCTGAGAGACATCTCCCTCTGGATGAAGCAACACCACCTACAACTTAACCTTGCGAAAACGGAACATCTTGTCATCCCTGCCGACCCGAAGACTCGTCATGATCTCTCTATCCAACTAGGAGCATCAACCATTGAACCCTCCAGGTCTGCGAGAAACTTAGGAGTAATCATCGATGATCAGCTCAACTTCACAGAGCATGTTGCCGCGACTGCCAGATCCTGCAGATTCATGCTTTACAACATCAGGAAGATCAGACAGTTTCTCACAGAACACTCCACACAAATCCTGGTTCAAGCTTTGGTCCTGTCCAGGCTAGATTACTGCAATGCGCTGCTTGCTGGACTCCCGATGTGCACAACTAAACCTCTGCAGATGATTCAAAATGCAGCGGCAAGAGTGTTGTTCAAGGAACCAAAAAGGACCCATGTAACACCTCTCTTCATTAATATACATTGGCTTCCTGTAGTAGCTCGCATTGAATTTAAATGTCTTCTCATCGCCTACAAGACCACCACCGGTTCAGCACCCACTTACCTTAACTCACTAATGCAAAGGTATAGGCCCTCAAGATCTCTGCGCTCCGCAAATGAGCCGAGACTTGTGGTACCAGCTCAAAAGGGAAAGAAATCTCTTTCTCGAACGTTCTCTGCTTCAGTTCCTCGATGGTGGAACGATCTGCCTCTGGCTTCACGCTTGTCAGACTCGATCTCTATCTTCAAAAAACTCCTGAAAACTCATCTTTTCTGGCTACACCTAACTCACTAACTCACTACTTTTCTAAACTACTCACTCTATAAAAAAAAAAAAAAACTTTTGTAACTTCTCTCTCTGTGTAACTTGGTAACATTGTTGTAGCACTTGTTCACCTATTGTTGTATCGGCTATTTACCGCTTCATTGTCTCCTCGACTATTGTAAGTCGCTTTGGATAAAAGCGTCTGCTAAATGACTAAATGTAAATGTAAATGTTAGGGATATTATCAGGATTGTCACATCCATAACGCTGTATTTTGATCATTAACGGACACATGAATATAAAAATATAGTAATTATTTTATGTTCTGTAATGAGCTTAACTTTGGCTATTTGCTTTGTACATTTTAATTCACATAAATCTTAAAAATTAGTTGTCTCCTAAAAACTGTGATATATTTATGTGATGTCCATAACGTAGGAATTGCCCACATTATAATATTATAATAACACCTAAACAATGTTTTTATTCTGTCACGTCGTTTTAACCTAAAAAATCTTGTCAAAGAAACGTTCATTCTTGTCAGCCCATCAAAAAAATAATTTCTTATAAGTATTAAAGGACAAAATGTGAAATCTAAGTATGTCGTAATCACGTTCATAATTAAGATGCTTTGAATGTTGTTAGACTTCAAATACTTAAAAAAAAACAAGAAATATAAATGTACAGTTGTACATGGCTTTAATTTAAATATATTTTAAAGGGTCTCCTAAAAAGGAAAAAATCCTTTTTATATTCTATATTTTATATCTTGAATTTATACAAAACATAAAAAGTTTTCATATGCATCACATATCATATATTATTATATATATATATTATATACAAGAAATACATCTATAGAACTAATCAAAGAAAACAACATTACTGTATGTAACACATCAATTGTTGCAGGTTTATTAAATATCTGATGAAAGTGATTTCATCAGAACATTCCCCCTCATCTTCTGTACATCAGACACTACACTTACCACAATCCAATTAGCTACACAATTTCAATAAGCGTGAATATCAGTGACAAGAGACTTTGCGATGTATGGGAATACTTATGTAATGTTATAAAACTAATCATCAAATGATTACAGACAGTAATACACCATAATTGATCTATATTCAATTTATACATTAAAAACTATAAAGTAATATTTGATAGTTTCATTTCTATAATTAATAACAACTGTTAGAACAACCTGAAACACCTAAAAAGCTCTATAATTTTTTAGATTGTTTGCTTTCTTTTATAAAATACAAGATTTTAATCAATCTTCCATTTAAAGTTACTAAATACAAGATTGTATACAAATACAATCTAGTATTTATTAAATTAAACAATATAATTGATATATTACAGTTTTAGGGTGAGTACTGCGCTGGGATTTTTATTTCTATTGTTTTTTTTAAATAAAGTCCATTGTCAATAATATTAAGAATTTAGTAAAGCTGAAGGTAATGCTTCAAACAGTTCTTTTAAATGCTGAATAAAAAATGGAACTGGCGATTCAGAAAGAAATGATTGATTCTTTCTAATGTCTCTTGTTCATTCTCTAAACTGACTAAACTTTATCTATTTTTCTTCCTAACAGAATTAAAGTGTCTGCTTATGGCAGCTTGGGTTTTGTGGGCCTTATTTTCTGTTAAAAGGCAAAATCATAATACCAGATATACCAAAAATCTTCAGCCTTTGGTATGTGGTCCTGAGGAAACGGCAAAAAGCCGTGCAGCATCCTATAAAGCAAAACACCCAAAGACCAGACGCTTGTAGGCACGGCGTGGTATATTCTTTTTGTGAAGACCTCCGGTTAAAAAAAATATTAAGATATACGTTTACAGCTCTTTAAATAAATATATATGTAAACCACTTAATTGGACAACTTACTATTTTGAAATGCCACTCTTTACTTGGCATGATCTGCAAAAGTTTGATGGCGACCTGCAAAGAGAATAAGGTGGAAACATAAACACACATATATTTAGAACCTATTTTTTGAAACTTTTAAAACAACTTAACTGGTTAACATGTGTTACGATGAAGTGAACAATAATATCTATATGATAAGAGCACAATGTGCAGTAACTTTCCGCCATCCGATTCACAGATTCCTTCGTAAACAGCCAAAGCTAGGCATTTTTAACTGGCAGGATTGGTACCATTTATTTTCTATTGGTATCATTGCTTTTGGACTGGTGGGACCAGTACCAGTTTATGACTTGGGATTGATGGCATGTTCAACTTTTTGGACTGGCAGGATCAGTGGCAGTTCTTAGCCAGGAATTGTTTCCGTGTTGTGTTTATTTTTGTAATGACACCAGTTTTGGCATTTGTATTGATGGCATTTGCAATCCTTTTTGGCCTGACAGTATCTGCACCAGATTTTTTGTTTGGATAGACAACTGTCACGAATGGTGGATGAAGAACCCAATTGCAGGTTGTGATGGGCAGCAACAAGACTTTTAATAAGAAACAAAACAAAAACCCACGATGGGGAAAACAGTAACACTAAACACTACAGAAACGGCAAACAAAAAACTTCCCACGATGGGGCACAAAACAAGGTGTTACTAAAAAACGAAAACAAGGCAAGACAGGTACAATCCAAACAGGAGCACGAAACTGGACACAGAAACGCCCAAGACACCGGTAGGACGCCGGTAGGACATGTAATGCAACCAGACAGGACAGCAAACACACGGGCATTATATAGGAAAACATAACAAGGGATAACAACATGGGGCAGGTGTGGGGAATGAAACAATCATGGGAAGATAGACAGGATAACAAGGGGGCGGGGTCAAGAGACGAGACAAGAGAGCACATGGCATGTAAAAAAACAATACCATGTGACACTCACACAAAACACATGGGTCTGCCATGACTCTGCCAAAAACAGGAAAAACATGACCATGAGAGGCAGATTCATGACAGACAACAGGTTCCAGCCTTTTTGGCTTGGCCAAAGGCATTTTCAATTATTTTTGGACTGGCAGGACCGGCACCCGTTATTTGACTTGGGATTGATGGCATGTCCAATCCTTTTTGGCTTGACAAGATCTGCACCAGATACTGCTCACTTTCTCTCTGAAATTTCCCCCAGTCGGCCTTTTCAAACACCGATCTACCTCCTTCAGTATTTCTGCTACGCTTATATTAATTTAAACAGAACCGTATAGTGATAACGTCCTATTGTTCCTTCTTTCTTCACATCCCCAAAAAGCAACACTGTGATTCCCCTGCAACACCTTGTCCTCAACACCTCAGCTCATCTTCATTGCTTTTCCCATCTGTTCCTAATTAAATGTAAAATATCTTGTAAATGAGCTTAAGGTCATCCATCCACTGGATTTCAGAAGACCCGCATCATCTCCACAGATTCTCCTCACAAACTGATGGTTGAGTCATCATCCTATGCAATTCATGGAACAGACATCTCAGATCCCAGCAGCTTCATCTGAAGGTGAATGTCTGTCTGCAACTGATTAGAAAAGAACTGGAGCAGAACTAAACTAATATATAAGAAACATAATACGAAACCAAATAAACCTTTTAATTATTCCAACAAAAAAGAATTTTTATGTCTGATCTGAAGTGAGGATTGTGATTAAGATATATCACATACACAGATATATAGTATACAACGAGAAGAGAAATGTTCTTGAATAATTACAAAGTTTAACATGTATAATAGAAAAGGGTTTAAAACAGAAGTCCTGTGTATGTACCTGTGTGTTTGTAGGTTCATGACAATAATTGTGTTATGGGATCATGACCCTATACACAAACTGATCATCCCATCTTTATTCACATGTTTTTGGAGACATTGATTAGGAATCTGTCATAAACAATTACTGAATAAATGTCAAGAGTGTTAAATACAGAGCAGAAAAACAACACGGACTTTAAATCATGCAAAGGTTTTTTTTTTCTCAATATTGTGCGAACAAAACACAATTTCAGACAGCAGTTTTTAAACAAATGATTTTTATTAAGCACAAGCAAAAATCCAACAAAAATAATTCCATTGTTTGTGTAAACTATTTTTTATTACAAAATATATACAATTATAAAAATAAAATATCATATCATTACACTTGACTCAAATTGATCTATATGTAATTTATACATTAAATAATATCAAGTATTTAATTTAATCTGATCTTTTATTTCCTGTACCTGATGACTACTGTTAGTAAACACTTATTTTATTTTATTTTATTGATTGTTTGCTTTATTAATTTAAGTTTATCAATGCTAAAATATTTGTTTTATGACTGACGGATTAAGTCACTTGATAATGTTAGGGAAATAGTTTTCTGGTTTCAAAACCTTTTAACATTACATGGGTGAAACAACCACAATTTAAAACAATATTATTTATTTCTATTCTATTATTTATTCTGGTGTTAGGTTGGGTTTTTGGGGCGGTGTAATTAATATTTCTATTGTTGTTTTGAGAATAAAATTGCCAATTGTCATTTATATTGAGCATTTAGTTAAGCGCATGTTAATTCTCACCACAACTATTACTTAATAAACTATTGATTAATTAAATAATAAACTAATTATTAATACATTATTAATTACGGTAAGTTTGCATAAAAAGAACAAGAAATGATCGATTTAGTCTAGATTCTCAATGACTTTCTCTAAACTGACTCAATTATTTCTCTTTGAATTCTGACACGCTGTCTTTATAACATAAGACTGAAACCACAGAAACGTAATATTCTACAATAATCGCATTACCTGGATGATCTTGTTAAAGCAATCCCATTCATTGACGGCACTATGAGGATTTTCAGACCAGCGTGATGCAGCGTGGGGTTTTTTTCTCTGTAAAAAAAACATAATCTTTACTTATTTATAATAAAATTATTGTAAAACTGACCTCAGATTGTTCGATCCAGACATCTCCATCAGAAGCGGGCAGACTGTGGAATGAAGAAAAACAATTAGCTGTGCATCAACCTATATCAAAAATGTATTATTTAAAATAGGTTTCAACACTTTTCTAATGATTCTACTACATCACCATCATCATAATTTCTTAAGACTAAACAAACTCTGACACAATTGAATCGCAGCAAGTGTGGTTTCTTCCTCTAATATAGCTGATAGTTATGTGAGCCCTGTCTGCTTCTGTCTATTACTTACTTTTCCCACTAATAACCAGCGATGTCTTAACATCCATAAAACGGTTGGCCGCTTGTATGGATCTATGATCAGGCACTTCTTCATCAGATCACAGACGTCTGTAAGTTTCAGGGAGAGAAAGAGCGGGTTAGTTCATCAATAATATAATTGTTATTTGATCGTAATGTGTAAAGCCTCTGACCGCATAATGCTACAAAGTGTCACAGGGAAACTTTTAAGAGAAAAAGTGTAAATCTTAAAATGTGTTTGCCGTTTACTCACCTTCTGATAAATCACGTTCATGAATCTGAAAATCTTCAGCCTTTGGTATGTGGTCCTGAGGAAACGGCAAAAAGCCGTGCAGCATCCTATAGAGCAAAACACCCAAAGACCAGACGCTTGTAGGCACGGCGTGGTATATTCTTTTTGTGAAGACCTCCGGTGGACGGTAACATAAAGCTCCTGTAAACAAGACATTGGGTCGAGTCATTTTGTTCTAATAAGTCACAGCAGATTTCTTCAACATTTTTGTTAAGAACTTACCTAGAAAGTCTTCGGATAAGTAACCCCTTTCTTTCTTGACATGAGCACACCCGAAGTCGATCAACTTCAGATTCATCTTGACTCTGTCCACTAAGAAGTTGCCTGAATGAAGGTCTGAATGAAATACGCCGTGATTCAGGCAGTGTTTCACCGCTAATACTGCCTGGTGCATGAGTTGACATGCTGTTTTTTCCGGCAGTTTTGATCCATCGTGGGAACACAGGTAACGATGCAACGTCTCGCTGGCTCCGTACTCCAGAACGATAGTGACGTAATTTGATTCCACATGCCAGTCATACATTTGTATGACATATGGGCTGATGGGAGACTTCTGCATCTTGAGCATAAGTGCAACTTCTGCCAGAAGAGGTTCGGAATATCCAGGCTAGAAAAAAAGATCAAGATATTAGATGGCAGCTCTCTTAAAAATAAATAAAATTATAAATATAAACAACTTATTGTTAACTTATTTTGACAACTTACAACTTTGATATACCGCTCTATAATTGGAATGATCTGCATACGCTTGATGGCGACCTGCAAAGAGATTAAAGTTAGAAACATTAAACATAAAAATAAGGAGTTCTTGATGCACATATGTAAAGATTAATTGTACAAAAATATCTGTATGAGAAAAGCACAATGTTCAGTACCTTTATGCCATCTGATTCACGGATTCCTTCGTAGACTGTGCCAAAGCTACCTTGTCCAATCATTTTGTTCAGGTCATAATGATATTTGTAGAGGAAACTTGCTGAAAAACAAACACAAAACAAACGTGAAATTTCAGGAAGTTGTGTGTTCAACACAACCAAGGTGTAAATGACAATAAACTTACTTGTAGATACAATGTTGGGTCTGGGCTCATCCTCCCGTTCTGCATTGGCCACGGGCTTCTCTTTGATTGCACACTTTTTCTTGGCCATGTTGAAATCCTTTGATTGTTTCTTGACCGGTTCAGCAACAGCCTTCCTCTTTGAATCAGCTTGACTGGTGCCAGCCTTTGGAATGTCTAGATGAGTGCCAAATGTTAACCGGGGATTGAAGGCATATTCTGTCTTTTGTGGCACCTTGGGAATAGCACCAGTGTTTATATTCGGACTGGCCAGATTGGCAGCAGTATCGGTGGCATCCTTTTTCCGTGCAACTTCTGCCACATGCAGTCTGGAATATTCAGGCTTCCGTTTGACTTCAGACTTTTTCTGGTGAACGGCGTAAGATTCGAATTGGCGCTTAACCAGTTCAACAAGAGCCCTCCTCTTTATTTCAATTGATCTGGGACTAGCCTTTGGAATGTCTAGGTCGGTGGGAAATGTTAACCGGTGATTGAAGACACTTCCTGTCTTTTGTGGCACCTTGGGAACAGCACCAGCGTTTATATTTTGACGGGCCAGATTGGCACCAGTCTTAGTGGCAGTGGCAACTTTGGTCCGTGCAACTTTTACCACACGTGGTCTGGGAAATTCAGGTTTCCGTTGGATTTCAGGCTTTTTCTTGGGAATGGGGAAAGCTTTTAATTGTTGCTTGACCGGTTCAGCAACAGCCTTCGTTTTCGGATTAGCTGGTCTGGTGACAGTCTTTGGAATGCCTAGATTGGTGCCAGTTCTTTTCCAGCGACAGTCGTCATGTTTCGAAATGGCAGCAGTGTCTTTCTTTGGATTGATGAGGGGTACAATCTTTTTTGGCTTGACCCCAAAGACATTTTCAATCTTTTTTGGACATGCACGATCTGCAGCTGTTTTTGACTTGGGTATAGTTGCATGTTCGATCTTTTTTGGCTTGACAGGATCGGTGCCGGTTTTTGGCCAGGGACTTAGGGTGCCTTCTGGCTTTCGTGGCAATTTGGCGTTTAAATATCGACTGGCGATATTGGTGCCAGCCTTTGGCAAAAGCAAACGTGGATTGGCACCAGTAGCAGTGGCAACCTTTGTAAGTGCAACTTCTCCTGGATGTGGTCTGGAAAATCCAGTCTTCTGTATGATGTCAGGCTTTTTCTTGGGAATGGTGTAATTCTTTAAATGATTCTTGACCGGTTCAGCAGCAGACTTATTCTTGAGAACAGCTGGACTGCAGCTAGCCTGTGGAATGTCGGGTTGGGTGCCTCTTACTGGCCGGAGACGGTCATAATGAATAAATCTTATTGGCTCGTGCCCATACATTTGTTCAAACCATTCAAAGGCAAGACGCCTCCCGGATCCTGATCCGGAACGGTTTTCATCTACAATTAAAGTAGGATAGAGAGAATGTTGACGAGTTTTAGGGCTGGGTTTAGGATTGGCGCATGGCTTTGGCACAGGTCCGGCTGGAGGAACGTCAGGCTTTCTGTCGTTCTTCTTATCCTCATTCACTGGAGGAGCGGCATCCTTCGGCCTGTTTGCAGTCGGGTCAGAGTCATTCTTTCCTAGAATGCCCCCACCTAAGAGCCGGAACTTCACTGGACGGTCGGCTTTGATCCTGACGGGATCAGCTGGACGGGTGTCTGTGAGCAGTAAAGGTAAAGCGGCACAGACAGCAGGTGGGGTCGGGGTTAGTTTGGGTTCCTCCGGACAGACATCACGCATCATCTCAGGAGGAGACGCCTCATCATCGGTCTCAGATGGAGGCACAAAAGACGCCACTTTATTCTTTCCGCGCTGGAAGGGACGCTTAACCGCCTTCCACACCGCCAGAAAGAATCGGCAAATCTTTTTCTTGGGTTTGGCTGAAAGAATAAAAAAAGAAAAGACGGTTAAATATAATATTATTAAACAATACAAGTATATTCTTTAACAGGTTCTAATAACATTTGGAAACAACAATAATGCTTCTATGAGTAAACACTTTTGATACAGATATAATAAGACATTATTCTTACTGTTTATAAATAAGAGCTGTTATTATTTATTATTATTTTTAGTTTTAGTAAATTGACTTTAAAATGTCTTAAAGTGTATATTTAATAATTGTACAGTACAACATAATATAAGATATCTTTATAAATAAATGTGATCTGACCTTTGTGTTCATATTGAGGAATGATTGTATGTTGGATCATGTGTTGTGATGAAGGTCCAGCTGCTGTTTGGATGACGTCAGCAGATCTCCTCCTCACAGCGTTGGGTAACACAAACTCCATGACTTGACTTCCGGTGCTTTGCTCAGCAGGTCCACATCCGGACATGATGTCCGGTTCTGATGAAGAAGAAGAAACACACCGGAAACTCGCGCTCGGTGCACTGATGGCGCTCGCGCTGCGACTGCACACACTGAACGCTCGAAGAACGTTTTATACCTCGTGACCGTTGTTACGTCACACGCACACACGCGATTGGTCGGCGATCGTTCGACGCGCGGCCGGATGTAAACAAACCAGAGCGGAAATCACGTGATGTCCCTGATTGAACTTTTATTCTATTTTTCAACAGGAAATCAGCACATATCTCAGACGGGACTCTTATTTTATAAAGAGGAGTGAATTTAAATATTAATAAAATTAATCACCATTTTTATTCAGTTAAAAAAACTTTATTTAGTTGAGAATCCTTTATATCGGCATTTTAGTATTACAATTATTATTATTATTTGTTATTTAAAATTGATAATTACATTTTTAACTGCTAATGTTTTTCCTATTGATGTGTAATTTTCCCAAAATAATTAAAAGTTTTAAATAATTTATGTTATTAATTTACAGTAATAATATATATGACATTATATCTGTTTTCCGTACACACATAAATACAACTGGATATATAATGTACATATACAATTCTATATGAAACCTTTATACCATCTTTTAATTATTTAATTTAATTATATATTTCTAAACATTTTGGACTAGAATATGCTTTTATATTATTTTTCAAATGTTAATTTAAATTCACAGATATGATTTTGTCTTATAAACATTACGTCTTAAATGTTTATTACAAGATCTTTTTTACTGAATCTATTTCTCTGAAAAATTGAGTATCTCTGAGAAAAATTCTGGTATCATCAATTGGGTAAATTTAATTTTCTTTAAATGTTATTTCTTATTTAATCTTCACTTTGAACTTAAAGCCTGTACAGATAATACAAAAATAATATTATATGATAAAGAACTTAAATAAATAAATGTTATATATAACAGAGGACATGTGTAGAAGTGACAGGAGGTTAATGTGTTCTTATAAGAAACTGCTCCAGCATCTCAGATTGAGCTGTGATTGGTCAAGATCATCTGAAGATCCACAAGAGGGCAATGGTGGATTTCTATTATAATCTCAGATTAAAGAAGATCAGGTTGTTGTCTCCTTGTAAAGGAGATTCTCTTTATTCTGCACTTTTATCCGCTGTTCTTTCTTCAGATGTTTAGGTCTGCTAAGTTATATTTTTGTCTAATATGACCTTAAATAATGAGAAATATTTCACTCAAATGTCTTGAAAGTTTATTTTAGAGAACCTGATGTTCTCGTTTTCTCTAGAATTGTCTTAAGTGTCCATTGGTTGAGGTATTATGACCTCTGTTGCATCTCAAATGCTTCCCCATCGGATGACAGAAGACTCCTAAAGTACTCGTTTGGAACCCGTTGTGATGTCAGATTTTGTGAGATTTTCTCCGTCCTGGTCCGGTTGGATCATTTTTCTTTTATTTACGGGGTAAAGAGAATTGAACCCCATACATGTGAAAACCCATCAAGAAAGTCCCATCCTTGAGCCGACGGGTTCACAGAAGAGGTCTCTGACCTCTGGATTGTCTCTTTTCCTTTAAACAGGCCTTGAGGGATGCCCACTGTCTGAATCATGCTTTATAAAAATGCCACAAGCAAGAAAAAACAAGATCAGTCTGGTTTTGGCAAAGTAATTACGCTTGAAACTATTATCCTTGCCCGATGAGTTCACCTTAATATCATCTTCAGATCTTTGATCTTCAGATCTCCATCCCAGCGCTGCATTATTTCAAACAAACATCTGAAAAGTCAATAAAGTCAATAATTACAAGCTGGCGTATATGTTATTATAGGAAACTACTTACGTGTCATGGATATTTACAATTCTCTAAGCATCATAACTCATCTTTTCCCGCTACTTCTAACTCATGACTTTTCTAACTACTCACTCTATCAAAAAAAAAAAAAAACATTTATATATATACTTTTTGTAACTTCTCTCTCTGTGTAACTTGGTAACATTGTTGTAGCACTTGTTAACCTATTGTTGCATCGGCTATTTACCGCTTCATTGTCTCCTTGACTATTGTAAGTCGCTTTGGATAAAAGCGTCTGCTTAATGCCTAAATGTAAATGTAAATGCATAGATAAGTGAGAGAACATTTCAGAGTTTCATCTTGGAGCGTGTCAAAGATCTAAATCAAAGATCTGGACAACTTCTGCTGTGTAAAATCATCTGCGTAATAGAAGAAGGAACTGTTGGACATGCTCGTGTGATAAAAGTTAAACCCTTCTAACAAGAACCTGCAAAAGCCCGAATGGTTTCCTTTGGGTTCTTGTTGTTATGGACCACTTGGCACACTTAAGAACTTGCTTGAAAATATCTTTTTTTATACTGAATCCATGGTGAACTATTAAAATGATATAAAATATGACTATAAATGACATATTATATAAATTGTTGTATTATTAAAGCTGATTAACAAACCAAACCTGATGTTAACCTTGAGCCAGTTGTGTATTTCTGATGAAAGTTTCTATACTTCAGATGTCTGATTCCAGCGTTATGGATGTGACATTTTGCATGAGGGACATGATTTACAAAGGTATAATATAATTTAAAGAAAACAGTATAATTTTTTTACAAATATAATTTGTAAGAAATACACTGAACCAGCTGTTAAAATATTACAAAGAAAGTTCTTGATTGAGTTTAAATATCAGATGTTGACATCTGGACTATAAATGTATTAAAAAGTTTAACAAAACATTATGAGATTGACATTTTCACAAAATTGTCCAGAAAACAGATCTTGATATCAATACTTTAAGCCAAATATAATAATAATTAATAATCATTCTATTTTAAGTTTTAAAAAAGTGCTTGTAATATTAAAGGTGCTTGTAATATTTATTTTCATCTCGTGTATGTTAACTTCAAAATATATAATTTTATGTTTAATAGTAAATTCTGTTAACCACATTTATCTTTAGATGTGATAATGAGGTTTTTTTAATAAAATACCTTTATCATCTCCTAATTTTATAAATATAACAGTTATGATCAAACATTGTTTTTTTATCTCTTTATTTCTTTGAACCGAGTTTAAATAAAAAAAATAATAATAAATGACTCTAATAAATAAATGTTGTGTCCTTCAGAGGGCGCGTGCGTCTCCGCAGTGCGTTGCGTCATCACGTATGACGTCACTGGACTGGATTTCCAAGATGGCGTCGGGTCACTGTGAGGAGATCATCCGCCGGTCTCCATCCGGCCAGAACTGCTGTTTAAACTCATTTATTTCATGAATGTGCTGGAGGACAGATCAAGCACACGTTGTGCTGACAGAAGAGCACTGAAGTGTGTTTAAATGAGAGGAAAACACATGATGGACATCTGACAGGGACACTGCATAACAACAGTCCTCTCTGGAGGCTCTTGCAGCAGAGATCTTTCCTCAGAAGTTGTCTTGAGGTCCATGGGTGTGTAAGTCCTTTAAAATGTATAAGTTTTATTTTATTATGATTAAACTAAAGCACCTATAGTTTACTACAAGTGTGTTTTGTTTACTATAACTCTTCACATCAATTATTATCATTTATAGTCTCCAAACTCATATAATTGAATCTGTTTGATAAATAATGAAATGTCAAATGTCTTGTGAATGTTCTTAAGGTCATCCATCCACACGAGTCCAGAAGAGCCGCATGATCCCCACAGATTGTCCTCTGGAGCTGATGGTTGAGTCATCGTCCTCTGGAGACCGTGGTGCTGAGGATAGCAGACCGCCTCCCCACATCTCTGATGTCACAGATCGACGAGACGACATAATGCAGGACAGGACATCCCAAACCAGGACACCGCGAAGAGAGGAAAGTCAAGCACACGTTGGACGGGACTCTGATCTTCTGTGTTCTTCTGCAGGACGTCAATCACAGTCTGGACCGCATGCCACACAGTTGCCAAACGGCCACGCTGACTGTGAGGTTTCGAAGCCGTCTCACCTTGGAGGAAGACATTTGGAAGACAATATTTCAGATTCCTGTACCTCCGTTAGTCCAACCAGTCAGTCAAATTCTCAAGTTACACATCCACCTCGACGTGGCAGTGAGATCGGATCTGTCAGGTCCGGGTCTGAGCCGGTCCACGTGGAAGAGGCCAGTGCTTCTCCTGACGTGTGTTCTATCAGGACATTTTCCTTGTGCGCTTTCCGTGACTCTGAATCCACGTTCTCAAGTCCGGAGGATGGCGAGATCTTTCTCGACTCAGACAGACCTGATGGGTTAACTTTTACAGATGTGAGTCTGGTATCCAGGAACACTTATGAAATCAGTCGGCGTCAGAGCGCCCCGGACAACATGCCCACGGCGTTGAATGTCGCTGCATCCGGTCTCTCTGTTAGTGAGAGGAGCCATGGCATTACCGAGATGTTTAGCAGGTATTCCCAATTCTGTTTCGTGTCCATGTTTCCAGTTGTGTAGAAAACAGTGGTGGCCAAAAGTAACATGTGCAAGTCTTTATTCTCAAGCATCCTTCATTTGGTGTCTTCATTGACAAACTATGTGTATCACATTTCCCTTTTTTGACTTGACTCATCTGTAATTTGATCATTGGGGTGAAATGGGACCTGATGTGGGGTTTGACACTTGATCTGTGATCTTGTTTTCAGCAGAGGTTTGTTTCCCAGAAAGCAGAGGGAGACCCTGAGTGCACCAGGATGGAAATTGTTTGGAAAGGTCCCTCTGAGGGAAAGCCCCTCAAAAGATTCAAGAACTATTCAGCAGGTCTGTTCACAACCCACTCATTCAGTAATGTTTCTTTACATTCTTTACATAAGGTCATCCTCTAGATTTAGCCTGTCATTTTGGGGGGGAGAGTTTTGATGTTGTGATAAGGTGATGTATGCTGCCATTCTAAAGCACAGGGTCCACTGAGTGAAAAATCCTTCGTTCCCAAGGCTTTTCATTAAAAGACTGAAAAAAGTCTTGTCTGATAAAAATACAAAATTGTACGAACATACCCTTGAATCCACACACTGGCTTATTTCTCTTCCCAAAAAACCCCTCACGTGATAAAGGTAAAATACTTCTTTATTGCAATATTTGTGTATTTGTCTGTGTTCCTTCTCTTCAGGACAGCAATCCAGGCTATCTTTCATCTGTATCTACACCTGATCTCTTAACTTCAGCGGTATGCCTTCACGATTCTAAGCAAACCCTTACTTTTTCAGTCGTCTTCACGTCTTTTGCGCACCGAACAAATTTCACCTCCCATTGGTCATTTCATGATGTGACTTCTTTCTTATCTTGTGACCTCTTTAACCACTTCCCATGCTGTTTGACACGCTGGTTCAGTCACTCATACAATACCTCCTTACTTCTTATAGAGGACAGTGAACAGTGCCAGCAGATGTACAGTTTCATGCGCATTTGACTGGTTTCTTTCTTTCACCCCTATTTCACGGGATTGAAGCCTCTTTCAAAATGTATCCACTTCTACAGAAAGATGAGGAAGATTCTTTGTTCTCTCCTATCACATTAATGAGTGAATCACACACAGTGACCCGTCTGTTTCATGTGAAGGCATCAGCACGTCTCCATCTTCACCTGTCTACATGACATCATGTTCAACACACACAAACCTGCCATTCTGTGTAGTAAAATTCTGTGTTTTCTCATAGGAGTACGAATCCAGGGCCAGCAAATCCAGCCCGAGTCCATCCCTTTCCTCTCAGAGCCGTCGCAAGAATTTGGACTTTGAGCCACTGTCCACCACAGCTCTCATACTGGAAGATCGCCCTCCGTGAGTCCAACAAACATTAATTTACATTAATTATCTAGCCTTCAATTATAAAATCATTTGTTCTTAATACTGTCATGGTTTTCTTATTCGCTTAAAAGTAACTTTTTTTGAAAAAGTTTTATTTTGAAATTCTCTGTATTCTGCAGTTTAAATACCAAATGTTTTATTTCCTTTTTTTTTCTTGTTTAATGTTTTTAGCACGTTTGAGGTTGTTGGCTCTGATATATAGATGACATGAGCAGGAACTGGTTTATTCTCAAGAAATATGGGTTTTTGCTTATACTAACAAATGTCCTTTTTGAGGAGGATTATCACGCTTTCTTATGCCTTATACGTGCTTTTATTTGCATGATTTGCCAAAATACAGTGACGTCATGTTGCTTAAGTTTTATTTATTATACATGGTTAGACTGTAACAGGGTCTTTATGATTTAAATCGTTTCCTATATCATTGTACTGTTATCATGGTTTCATCAGAATCATCCAAATCTTGCGCCGATCCTCCAGTAAGGTTCTCAGTATCTACTGATCTCGCAGCAAACCCTGTCAGGCTCATCTTACATGAACAAAAGGCTATAAATAAGACTTAGCACAGACTGTATTGTATTTCGCCACGCAAGTGTCTTCAAGTCTCAAAATCCTTATTAAGAATAAATGACCAGTGAAATGTAAGACTGACTGTTAAGCCATAAACCAGTGATTCCAGAATCTTCATTACAAATTCATTAGTGTCCAGCATAAGCGTCGAAAAGGAAGGTTTGAGAATCTGTGTTTTGTTTTTTTACAGGAATCTTCCCGCTAAATCTGAAGAGGAGGCCCAGCGTCACCGCCAGGAGTATGAAGAAATGGTGGCCGAAATGAAAAGGAGAGGTGTGTTACTCGACACATATTACTTTATTAATGACAATTACAGTTTTATTAATTCATTAACAGCATATGGAAGTGTGCTTCTCATGAAACCTTGCAAGAACTTTCACAGAAACTCAAGAGAGTTATAAATATTGTAAATCATCGATCTAAATTAACTATTAAATAAAGTTTAATACTAAAGTAAAAATAAAACATTAAAATAAATAATTATTAAGATCAACTCAAAAAATAAATAATACATTTATTTGTTTGTGTATGATCACAAGAATAATTTTACAGATTAATTAAAATGTGAAGTGCAGTTTTAGAACTGTGCCTTTCATAAATCTAATGATCTATTTTCCCTTGATTTTGGAGTGATGGTGGATTTAAGAGAATATTAAAGAGCGGAAACTTTTGAGAAATGGGTTGTGGTCATGAAATCTAGAACACTGTTGTGACAACACATGACTTTTGACAGAGCTGAAGGATGCTCAGAAAAAGAAGAAACAGATGAAGGAGAGATTTAAACAGGAAGACAGCATTGCCAACGCGATGCTGGTCTGGAACAATGAGATTCTACCAAACTGGGAGAACATGTGAGATAAACACAAAAATGTCACCATGACATCTGTCTGTATGTGTTATTAACATCTGGTAATCTTCAGGCGCGGGACCAGGCGCGTGCGGGAACTCTGGTGGCAGGGCCTGCCGTCTAATGTGAGGGGTAAAGTCTGGAGTCTGGCCATCGGGAATGAACTCAACATAACCTCAGGTATTTCATGATGGGTCAAAAAAATAACAAGTTTCTTTTGTGATGTTGTGATCTGTTGCCTGAGACCAATATGTTTCTGTTTTCTCAGATCTGTATGAGATCTTCCTCTCGCGAGCCAAGGAGCGCTGGAGGAACATCAGGGAGACGTGCTATGAGACCGAGTTAGACGGTGTGTCTTTCTCGTAAATAATATAAATGTGTTTCTTACAACAGAATGTTTAAGTAAAAATGTAATACAAGCCTTTAGAAATGTGTTTGTTCTGGTAAATTCAACAAAAGATATATAGAAAATGTAAGAAAACTAACAGCTCTGGGACACCTTTTGTTTTTACTGTGGTTTACATTTACATTTACATTTAGGCATTTAGCAGACGCTTTTATCCAAAGCGACTTGCAAATAGTCGAGATTGTGGTTGTCCATGATGCTCTAAAAATTGTAGCCCCTAACATTCTTTTAAATATCTATAGGTTTGAAATAGTAATTTGTGACAGAATTTTTATACTTTAACCATATCAAGAGACAGAATATCTTAGAAACCTTTGTCGTGGGCTAATACAAGCCATGCATGTGCCAGGACAACTTAGCAACCACCAAGCAACATAGTTTAAATCACTCAAAAACTCACTTTAAAGGGAAAGTTCTTCAAATATAAAAGTTTTGACATCATTTAATCACCATGTAGTTTGTTTAATATATATATATATATATATATATATATATATATATTAGTATATATATGTATTAGTATAGTATTTGTTTGGTTGAAAACAAATAAAGAAGGACTGCTCATGACCGAACAGTTCTTGGATCCCTATTTACTACCATAGGAGAACACAAAATAAGATATATTGAAGAATGTAGGACAACAAAAAGTTTTAGGGTAATGTTGACCACAATTTTTATTCAAAGTGGTAGTCGCTGGTGTCAGATTGGATGGTTACAAGCAAAAATATCTTCTGAATTCTCTTTGTTTAACCAAACAAAGACCTGTACACTACAAAACTAGAGAGAGAGAGTTATTCATGACAGAATTTTCATCCCAGTGTAAGGGCCTATGACACCAAACATCATTAAAAAAATTAAAGGGTTATTGTTTTTTGCTTAAACATTGAAGTGAATGTGTTTCTCTGCGTGTGTTATGGCAGTGGACGGTGGGGCATCAATATCTGACCGTGAATCTAGTCTGGATGTGATTAAGCTGGACATCTCTCGCACGTTTCCATCTCTCTTTATCTTTCAGAAGGTATATGTATTCCTGTATCAGCAATTCAGGAAGTGTAACAGGGTAATGTGGATGATTTCTGATATCTGTGTGTTGTTTCTCAGGGTGGCCCTTATCATGATCTTCTTCACAGTGTGCTTGGCGCATACACCTGCTACAGACCTGATGTGGGATATGTGAGTCAATCCCTAATCTAATCTAATCTAGAACCTACTAAACAGCTCTCAGGTGATGACAGCAGCTTTATTTTCACTGCAGGTTCAGGGAATGTCCTTCATTGCTGCAGTGCTCATTCTGAATCTGGATGAAGCTGATGCTTTTATCGCCTTCGCCAATCTCCTGAACAAAACCTGTCAGATGGCTTTCTTCAGAGTGGACCATGAGATGGTACTCTTCATTAAACACACATCCCGGATTTAACTGTGAAAGATGTTTCTGTAATCTTGGATTGTGTTGAGTTTTTATACTGTGATCAGAAACCTTCCTCGTACGTTATAGATGCTGAAGTACTTTGCATCATTTGAAGTGTTTTTTGAAGAAAACCTACCCCGACTCTTTGGTCATTTCAAGAGCAATAACCTCACACCTGACCTGTATCTGATCGACTGGTGAGTTCACAAACATTCTGATAGATGATACTTCACGTACCATGTTTAGTTTGTCTCTGAAAAGACTAACCTGGCTTACTCCATTGATGTTTGTGTGTGAATAGGATCTTCACGCTCTATAGTAAGTCTCTGCCGCTAGATGTTGCATGTCGTGTATGGGACGTGTTCTGCAGGGACGGTGAGGAGTTTCTGTTCAGGACGGGTCTGGGGATCCTCCGGCTCTTTGAGGAGGTTCTGCTTCAGATGGACTTTATTCATATCGCTCAGTTTCTCAGTAGACTGCCGGAGGACACGCATCCCGACAGCCTCTTCTCCTGTATCTCCAACACTCACATGGTCAGCTGTAACAGAAAGTGGACGCAGGTCCGTGCTCATTATATTGTCAGTTTATCTCAGGAATAAAGAAATCTACTGGATATCTACCTTATCATACATTTAGCTCTCTTTAAATAGGCATACATGCTCATACTTAGTTTTTAAAGATCAGGGTTGTAGCATTCATTGCATACCTGAAAAAGTCATACATTTTTAAGATGTCATTTCCGTATACATGTACATTTTATAAAACATAAAGTCATGGATATTAACATCAAATCATGGAAAAGTCAAGGAAAATGTGCACAAACCCTGAAAGATGCTGACATGTAGATACCTACTTTTTTTTAGTTGCATACAGAATATTAATGCGAAGTCCATCCCTACATAATTTGTCTATATGTTTGTTTTTCATCAGGTTTTTAATATCCTTGTGAAGGACAAAGAAACAGAGAAGACCAGCGGTCCTGCAATGAGAAACTCTTGAAAAGTCTAAGACTTACTTTTAACAGCTTTAAATCCAATGAAGTTAAGTACACTATGAAGAAGACTAGAAGCTCAAATGGTGACATTAGTACCCATTGCCAGTATTGTAGAAGCATTATTTGATGATATAACAATATTCCACCAGCTCAGTCATGTACTGTATCAGATACCAGCATCGGTTTAACATTTGTCCTATTCTTTCTTATAGAGAGGAAATATATCAGATCCACGACTGATGCATTTTGTCAACACAAACACTTCACATGTCATTCAAGTGTTTCATTTTGAGCCTATTAATGCACTTGTGACTTTAATATTTGACTTAAACACTATGAATAAGTTGTAGAATAGCCAGCTGTAATGATTTCTTAAGTGTTTTTAACCATAATCAGGTGCAATAGAGTTTGTCAGAAGAAGTCTGATGCAGTTATGATTAAGCGATGAAAAAATGTCTAGAAATATTGGAGTATTTCATGACATCTCACTCCTTTTTAAAGAAGAATTTCTTCAAATCAAAAGCTTTTTAAATTTGTTTTAAAACAGTATATGTTGCTAAATGTCTAATGTCAGTGTGATGCTTGAGATCTTGGGCTTGATGGATTCAGAGATTTGTGCACTACATTTGCTTGTGTGTGCGTGCGTGCGTGCGTGCGTGTGTGTGTGTGTGTGTCTCTCTGTGTGTGTGTGTGTGTGTGTGTGTGTGTCTGTGTGTGTGTGTGTGTCTGTCTCTCTGTGTGTGTATATGTGTGTGTTAATCATGATAGTATGTATTTTCTTTGTGTGTGTATTGTCTATCGGCTTGTCTTTTAAATTCTTTTCGACCAAATACATTGATGCTCATCGTAGGGTTCAAATCCTTCGACATGGATTGAACTCAACATTGTGTGTTGATAAATGAGTTTGTGGATGAATTCTTTTCTACACTCCTGGTTTTATTGTACAGTTTTCTTACTCGAGCGAAGGTTTGTAAATAACTATTGACCTCATGAATTTCAAATGTGGAAATAAATTTAACATTGAAATGATTTAAATTTCGCTGTCTCTTTATTCATGCCATTCTGTTTCTAGTAAATAATGCATGGAATGAAAATACAAATAAATTGGCAAATTTTTTTGAGTTATTTATCTGTCATTATTTTAATAATTCTGTGTGCTCCAGGTCACGAGGTGGCGCTCAATGTTTGCAAAAGTGACGTAGACACCATAACGCGATTTTTACTATCAAAACATAAAAAGCGGCGTTCTATTAAAATATAAAAAATATAACATTTAAATAATTCACCATGAGAGATGCAAGGTAAAGTTTTGTGCTTCAATCCTGCCCTGTCCAAGATGGCGACGGTTGGGACTGGGAATCAGCGGAAGTGTGATGTTCTTCCGGTCTGTGTATCATTCACTTCCGCTCCACGTGCCCCATGTGGACGGACAGCACCTCGTCTTTACATTTTTCTTTAAGTTTGTTATTAAATTTAATATTTGTGCGATTATTTCCGTCGGTTCTCTGTCAGTATGGCTCCGGTGAGTTCTGTAGACAGGATTTCACCTGTCTGTCTGTGTTTATTTAAGTTTATAACAGTTTATTAAAGGAAAACACACAACTGTTTTTATATTTTAAATATTTTTTAAACTCTAACACACCCATGATGATATTGTGTCATGATAATAATAAATTATATGTTTCTATGATGTTTGTGTTTAGTTTAATAAGATGTAAACACATGACTTTATTATTACATGTTATTAAACATGAGAGAAATATGATGACGTATGAGCTGATGTAATAATTGTATAATGTTCATGAGTTTGATGCTTTTATTTATAGCATTTCATTCATTTATTGTGTCTTACACTTGGTTTTCACTTAAAGAAATGAACATTTGTCATCATTTACTATCTCTCTCTCATGTCATTTCATACCTGATGACTTTCTTCTGCAGAACACAAAAGAAGATATTTTGAAGAATGTCTTTAACCGTTATCCATTCATTTGTATAGGTTCTGTGCACTTATGAAAGTTTAACACTGCCGTTCTTTTATCACGGCTTATAAAATCTTAAATTGAATATAATTGTTTCAACTAATACTTTGATTTTTCACAAAACCTGATAATTTGTTTTTAAATGGATGGCTTATGAATTCAGAAGTAAAATTTGTTTCAAGTAAAAATGAGACCTCAAGATGCTGATCGGTTGAAGTATAATGAATTTGATATGTGTTTTCCATAGTTTAATGCACTTATGTTCTTCTGTAACGTTTAAATAAAACCATCATTTCACATCTGTGTTTGTTTGACCCAAGGCAACCAAAAGAAACAAGAAGAAGAAGCCGAGCTTCCGCAAGCTGCTGAAGACCAGCAACCTGAAGCTCGACAACAAACTGAAGAACCGTCAATTTAAACAGCAGAGCACAGCCAAGAAACATCGCAAAGAACACAGAAAACTCCAACAGGCCATCACAAATGTTTCCCATCAGACCCTTAAACCTCTCGAGCGATATAAGAAGAAACCAGGTGAGAGAAGCTCCTTTATATCTCCATCATGCGTTCTGAGTGTTCTGATGTCGGTCATGTGATCACAGAGGAAGAAGAGGAGGAGGAAGAGTTCCTGGAGTCTCTGCCGGTGGACATGATGGAGGATGAAGATCTGGAGGAGATGAAAGCCATGGCGCAGAAAGCATCTTTTCTCACTCGGGATCTCTCCTCCAGGTTTGTTTTGGTGATATTGTAATGTCATGATTCTTTCTCTTCCGAAACTGATGTTTGTTCTACCGCAGTGCTCCGCTACACTCCAAGAAGCATCGATCCGAGCAGCCGGTGGACAAGTATGAGAAGATGCCTAGAAAGATGCAGCAGCGGGAGGAGAAAGAGCTCATTCATCTTCTGCCCATCAAAGACAAGAGCGGCCTCATCCCTCAGAGCATGGAGAAACCTGGTGTGTGTCCGACATTCTACTGATCGATGACACGTTTGCAGCTCTTAACAAACTTTTGCGTTTTTTCCAGCTGTGCAGATGACGGAAGAAGAGCCGGAGGCTGCCGAACAGGACCAGATGCTAGAAGGTTGGGATTCATTGTCTATTGTGATTAGGAAGGCTCATTTGATTTTAAAGGAACCTGTCACAAGTATGATGTGTATAATTTATCAGTAATATAATATAAAATAAATATATATTAAATTCCCTGTCATATTTATCATCTGCTCCCTTTACTTCTTTTCTTAATGCTTTTTCAAAGTCAAATCTACTCCAATAGGGGAAATGCTAGTATAAGACACTTTGATATCAGAATTTCTGATCAATAATTAAACCTGACATTAACTACAACACACAATTGATTTCCCAAGTTAATACTTTAGTTAAAGAAAATCACCTTAAAATCCTCCTTCTTTCGGTTAATTGTTAAGCGATCTAAATGAGCGTCCTCATTTAAGTTCACAATCTGGACCTTTAGTTCTCAAAGTAAAACTAAATGTTTATCCGCAGAAGAGCCTGAAGTCGGCCCGATGTTAAGCCCTCGTGAACAACTTGACCAGCGTTTGCAGAAACTGACAGAGAAGAAACTTCGGATCGCAGGTCTTTCCTCAGCTGTGCTGGCAGATCCTCATCTTAACGTAAGAGAAAATAAACCCACTCTGGTGTGCTTATGTCACACAGACATCTGACATCTCAAACATGTTTCAGATCAAGAGGGTGAAGGAGTTGAGGGGTATGCTGATGGAGACAGACCCCTGCATCGCAGTCACTGTCAGGAAATTAGTCATGGTTTCTCTCATGGAAATCTTTAAAGACATCGTTCCGTCGTATCGCATCAGACCCCTGACTGAAACTGAGAAGAACACAAGGGTACGGCACTTTCGTCTTAAAGCAATACTTCACCTATTAAAATAAAAGGTGACTTCTTCACTCGATCTTGTGCTCTGCAGGTGAAGAAAGAGACACAGCAGCTGCGGGAGTTTGAGGAAGGTCTCGTGAGTCAGTTTAAGTTTTATCTGGAGGATCTGGAGCAGGTGGTGAAAGGTGAGTTCCACGCTCACTGTTTGTGTGTGTTTGACCTCGTCGTCTGACCTCGTGCTGTCTTTCAGACTGGAAACAGAAGAAAGTGAAGAGTAGTCGTGCTGTGTCTCTGGACAGTTATAAAGGTCTGGCAGAGGTGGCTATTAGATGCATCTGTGAACTTCTGGTCGCACTTCCGCACTTCAACTTTCACAACAACATCATCGTGTTAGTCGTTCCTCTGATGAATGACAGCGACAGGAAGGTCAGCAGATACCTTTTGACATGTGCATCTTGTGTTTTTCTGAGTTACACATCATATGTTGTGTGTTTAGGTGTCACAGATGTGTTGTGAGGCGGTGAAGATGATGTTGAAGCAGGATAAAATGGGTCAAGCATCACTTGCAGCAGTGAAGGTCATCTCTGGTGTGGTCAAGAGCAGAAACTATAATGTTAAACCAGAGGTACACAAAAGCCCAAGAATGTGTTATGATTTTATCTACCGTGGCTTATCTGTGTTTGTGTTGTGAAGCTTCTGAAGGTTCTTCTGTCTCTGAGGATTAAAGAGGTGGACATGAAGAAGGATACCAAAGATATAGCTCCCAAAAAAACCTTCATGACTTTTAAAGATAAGAAGAAGAATCTGTCGCGTATGCAGCGCAAGGTGAACACATTTATAGTCACATTCAGACTCTACTTCTCTGTCTGAATACTGTATATCATTTCTTCTTGTTGTTAATCCTGAACAGTGGAAGAAAGCCGAGGAGAAGCTGGAGAAAGAACTTCTAGAAGCTGAAGCATCAGAGAGTAAAGATAGAAAGATTAAGCTGGTGAGCAGATGATCAGAGATCAGTGTCGAAACAGTTTGATGGAGATTCTGATGTTTCTCATTTGATTTCTAGAACACAGAGACGCTGAACATTGTGTTTCTCATCTACTTCAGGATCCTGAAGAAAGCTCAGAAGTCTGTCTTACTGCCGGAAGTTTTAGAGGGTCTGGCAAAGTAAGAAGCACATTTTATGTCTCGTTCATACCATGTGTGAATTGACATGGATGGACGTTCTTCTCACGCATATTTGGACGCTCGAACATTTGAATGTGCTCGCCTCATTCATCCGTCAAATTAGCTTTTGAACAGATGAGATTTTAGGGTGGGTGGCCTCTTATAACATCGCACATTGCAAGTTTTAAACGAACAAAATTCATATCGCAGCTTAATTTTTTTTACTTTCAGCACAAGTTCAGGCTGTTCGCAGAATGTATTTTTTTACTCAACTTAAAACAAAATTGAAAATTTAGTAGATTTTTAAATCGGCATGTAAGAATTATTCCCATAAAATTATAATATTTTTAGGTCTGTCAAAAAATTACATTACGTACATGTATATTTAAGAAGAATATCAAATATGAAAATAAATAATCTTAATATTTCTGTATTTTAGATTTGAAATGCACAATTAAAGCATATAATACATACTCGTGTATATTACATAAACATAAACTTTTATTCTGGATATGATAATTGCGATTAATCATACGATGGCTCTAAATATTTGATGGATTTATTTATGGAATTAGTTATTAGTTAATTTTAATGATAACTTATTTTGGTGGCTTTTTGCCTTTATTGATATGATAGTGGAGAGGAGACGGCAAATTGAGCTGTATAGAGACAGGGGAATAGGGCCGGTAATGGATCCTCGGGCAGCAAGGCTGTTGACTCTAACAAATTAGTTTTTTTGGAAAAAAAACGAATGTTTTATTAAATTGTATTTATTCTCTAATAAGTCCAGAATTTCTTTCAATTTACTTTATAAATATCAATCTTTAAAAAAACACCTGATTAATATATCTCAGTGTCTTTCTTTGTTCTTGTTAACTCATAAGAAAAAACTATTCCTTAAGGTTTGCTCATCTTATAAATCTGGAGTTTTTTGATGATTTGTTGGCGGTTCTACACAGTCTCATCATGACGGGTGTAAGTATCTCCATCATTATTTTTATACTGTCTTGAGTGTCAGTCACTGATGCCTGTTTCTCTTTAAGGATCTGACACATCGAGAGAGTCTTCATTGCATCCTCACATCCTTCCACATTCTATCAGGACAAGGTCAGATCTTCAACATCTCTGATTTCATGAAGATCCCACATTCAGCCATCTAACCGTGCTTTCTTTCATACAGGTGACGTCCTCAACATCGACCCGCTGAAATTCTACAGCCATTTGTACAAAACCCTGCTGACGCTACACGCCGGTGAGATCTCATACTGTTGTTAGAGAACATCTGTAAGAACATTCCGAGCTGATGTGTACATGTCCGCAGGAGGAGTGAACGATGACACAGGTATTGTCCTGCAGTGTTTGGATGTGATGCTGACCAAGCGCAGGAAACAGGTGACCCTACAGAGAGCGCAGGCGTTTGTTAAGAGACTGAGCACGCTGGCGCTGCATGTGCTGCCCGACTCAGCTGTGGGCATCCTGGCAGCTAACAGAACACTTCTACACGTGAGTCCTGACCCATTGACACTATCTGTGGGTGTTGCAAATATATTGAAAGTATTACGATATCTTGGAACATTAGCTAATATATCCTTGGGATCACCAGTCACTACTTCACCTCTCCTCTATTGTGAAGAAAGAGCTCCACACATATTGTTTAAAATCTTTATGAACTCATTTTCTTTATTTATTCAAGATCTCACAACACACTTTCGTAATTTTTCTACTTTTCCATAGAATCATTAAGGTAAAAAGTTCTCACTACACTACTGTTCATACATTTTAGCACACTTATGCATTTGTATTTTTTCCATTTTTAGAATATTTTCACACTTATAATATTATAGAAAAAAACAGAGCTGTGGGAATTTTAAAAGAAGAAAATGGTATGTTAAATGTGTTCAGTGTGATCACTTTTTGACTAAAATCTGGAGGGATGCCTTTTAAAGAAATTTAAAGGAGTGTCTGTCTATTCTGCGCTCTTATTGGCTCTTCTTTCTTCAATAGTCAGTTAAAGTCCTTTATTTTAAAAACAATTTTATTTAAAAATCTAAGTTCTGTCATGAAAAAAAACATGTAATTGTTAGATCAGATCAAAAGATTTTATAAAAAGTGAGGAACACTTCACTCAAGTATCCCTAAACTTTTGACGAGTGCCATGTGATTTCGGTGCAATATTTAATTTTGCAAAGTTTGTGATTTAATTGATCAGAGTCAAGCTTTAGCTAAATATTGTCAATGGTGTGCAGCACACTACAGGTATTGTTACCCTTCTAAAGAAAAAAGAAACCATCTCAAAATTGTGTTTTGTATTTTGTGTTTAAAATTTTGTATAAAATGTTTATATTGTTTGCAAACATTACAGCTCCTGCGATGAGCAAGTCTTAATTACGATTATGATGTGATTTTTCACAAATAGTGTTAAGTGTTGTTTCCCCTGCACCTTTAAAAAGTAAATTCAGAAAAAACCTTAAAAATCTATTTAATGTATGGAAAGGTTAATGTTTATTGTATGGATGGGTGGAGGAGAGGGTCATCTGAAAATGAACTTGTGAATTGATCACAAATATATATATATATGAGGAAAGTTATGTTATTTATGATAGCATTTATGATTTGTCTCAGACCTTCTCCAAGTGTGATATACTGCTGGATAATGAGATGCAGGGCAGTGGTGTGTATCTTCCAGAGCTGGATGAGCCCGAGTATTGTAACCCTCAGAACACATCGCTGTGGGAACTTCATCTGCAGAAGGTAACGCACGCACGCACACAAACACACACACACTCAGAATGTGTTTAACAGGCTCAGTCAGTGTGTTCTTTATTTGTTGTGTCTGTAGAGACACTATCACCCGATGGTGAGGAAGTTTGCAGCTCATCTGATGGCAGGAGCTCCCAGTGAAGGTTCTGGAGCTCTCAATATTGATCTCAGCAGAAGGTGAATGAAAGAAAATCACTCAGAATTGAGTCATCTTGTGTCAGTGTGGGAAATGAAAGGTTTGTTGTCTTTCAGGACACCTCTGCAACTCTTTGAAGACTACAGTGTTAAACACATGACGTTTAATCCTGCTGTCCCTGAACAGCCTCCCAAGAAAAAGGTTTTCATTTTTACCTTAAAAAAGAAATAATCTCTCCAAATGCAGCAATATTATTCATAATAAAAACAGTGTTGTGTTGTGCAATCATGCTTAGATTAATCTTCTTTTTTGTGTTCCAGGAACAGTTCACCATTGGACAAGCCTTTCTGGATTCTGAGCTAAAGCGACAGATCGACGCAGCTCTTCAAACACTTGAAGAGACAAGTTTAGATTTTAACCCTCAAGATTCACAGAGTTTGACTGAAAATACGGCCTGAAGATGACAGAAAACATGTTTGTATCCATTTGTGTGAACGTGTCATGATCTATAAACCTTTCTGTACAAATACATTTAAAAAAATATTGTTTTGGTCATGTATTAATAAAAATTTTTTTCTACACAACCTTCAATCTCTGGTTTGATTAAATGCAGTTTTACAAAAACACAAAAATGTAAACACTATTTATTGAAAAGCAAACAATGGTTCAAGTAAAACGTTCTTAAGTACGAAGACCAATACATTAGAACATCACATGCTTTAAACATAAAGAAGTCAGTTGTACATTTACATAATAGCATTGAGAGTGTCTATACATTAAAATATTTCATACGCATTGCCTTGTAGCCCAAAATAAAACAAACTTGATAAGACACCATATTTAATACATTACGATAGCTCTAAAACTATTTACAAAAATACATTATCCATTCATACAGTATGAACATGAGGAACATTCATGATCCCTTAAAATAAATAAACGCAGCTTTTATTATTTATGTACCACTCAAATAAACGTCTTCCTCTTGTTCAGCCGACCTGGGCTATAAATAACTTCTATCATAAAATATCTCACCTAAAGAAAGAAATCAGTTTTACTTCATAATTATTCAACAAATGGTTAGGCAGTAAAATGTTAAACTAATGGAAATTAATAACAAATATCAAATAATAATGGATTCATATATTTTTTCTAGAATATAAACCTCCAAACCATAGTTAAAATAATCACTTGTGCTCATAATGATATGAGTTAAAAGTGAAATATAGTTTTATATATTTAAATTTAAATGTCTGAACCGCATTGAAGAAATGGTTGTTGGAATTACTCAATTTAATAATGTACATCTGTTCTACTCAAATAAATCAAGTATTTAATTTCTCTCGAAATTTGAAAATAGTTATGTTCGAAAAAACTAATTGTGTGGAAAGTAATTACATAAATAAATAAAGTAATTCCAACAACTCTTTTTTTAGTGTGCGTTTGAGTATATTCTGTGTTTTGTGCAAACATTTAAATATTAACGTTTTAAAGGATCTAAAAACATTTAAAACGGTCAGAAATAAGAATTGTTAAAACACATGTTTTTCTGCTGTTGGTCATTAATATGCAGGTCAATAAAGAAGATAAAAGCTCTGTCCTGCATATTCCAAAAATTACTGTGACTTACTTCAAACTACAAATCATGACATGTTTCCAAAGAAGCCAGTAAGAGAAATAAAGTACCACTGGCCTAGAGTTAAAGCATCGGATTCATTTCAGCAACATCCAGACACACTTCTTAAACCACAAAACAACGGAATGCACAGAAATGCATTCATCACAGTAAAACTTGAAACTCCTGCTGTCATCATCAGGCCAGCGGCTCAACAGATGATCGACCTGAAGTCTTTTCTCCGGACTCTTTCTGTCCCTACAGACGTCTGGTCTCACACTCCCAACGGCAGTGGCCATCTGTGTGACGGTCACTCACGTGGTGTGAAAGTAGTGAACACTAGAGAGGGTGCTTCTGTAAATCTGGATTCATTTGTGTAGCTTCCAGTTCCACAGCAGAGAGATGAACCAGGAGGAGGAGACCGGAGCTCCATCACCACACTGAGAACATCCCTCCACCATCTCGTCCTTTAGTCCCGCCTGCAGACACTCTGATGGAGAGAATCAGTGCTGACGGTTATTGACTTTCTTCAAAATAGCTTCTGATGGTGAGTACGTAAAAAGTAAGGGTAAGTAAACTCCAAACCATCAGAAAATGCGACAACATGATAAGAAAACCTCTCAACACAAGTTGTGTGTAGTTTTGTGTTAGTACCTGTTGACAGCTGCAGTACTGTACACACACACACAGCAGACGCGTCTTCACTCTGTGAGCTCACGCAGTGACATCATGCCGGGACATGCAACCTTCTCTTCCTTACTGTGTGTGACGTCCTGAGTCGATGGACTGCAGGGGTTCACCGTCACACTGCGGCTCCGACCCGTCAGCTTCCTCAACTCGCTGGCAAACGAAACGCCCTTCCGTCTGTCTTCACGAGCCATCTGAAACAATGAAAAAGACAATCTGAACATATGAGAAAACACATGGAATATTCTAAGACGTCATCAATGATTCATCAATGCCTGTAAATCCACAGATTACATTTAATCATCCAGCAGACGCTTTCTTTGATGTTTTACCTGTTCTTTGAGTTTGAGGATAAATCTTCCGGCTCCTTTCCAGCGACTCTGAGCCTGAAACACACACTCGTGATCCTGCAGGACACGCTGACAGGCTTTCCCCGCTGAAGACTTCTTTCCGCCCGTGTCTTTAGTCAGTTCCTCCATCAGGACGTAGTCACATGGGTTGGGGTTACTCAGAATGCTCAGAGAGTATTTGGCCTTACTGAGGGTCTGTAAGAGAAGACGGCGGGTCACAGACACTGACAGGACGTCAGATATGAAGCTATGGAGATGGTCTGACCTGCTGGATGATGTCCTGAGCCGTGCTGTAGCGCGGAGCTTTGATGACGGTGTGAGGCTGCTCGGGAGAAACATCATGGACCTGAACCAAGAACGTGTCATCTTCTGTCCCGCTCACTTCCTCTACACCATCCAACATCACGTTCTTCTCGTTCATGTTCTGAAAGAGCCAACAGATGGAGACAGAGAGAAACATTTTAATAAAACATTTGAACTATGTAATTCCATTCCAAAAAGTTTTTTTTAATGTATTAATATCCGTATGTTTTGTCATGAAAAGCATCACAGAACTTCTGACCTGTAGTGTATAGAACCTTACTCAAGAACACATTTAAATGATGAGATTAAACTCGTCAAAGCTTTGGTTTGAGGACCGTACCTCCTCTCGAGTTTTCAGGTATATTCTTCCTACATATCCGTCTTCCGGCTGCCAGCCGTGCATAACTCTCATGAGTGTCTCATCACTGGAGAGGGGGCGCTGCTGCGTCGCTCTCTTCTCTCTGGATAACGGTGTTCTCTCCTCCAGCAGAAAATATTTCGAGGATGCAGTGGGAAACAGCTAGAGAGAGAGAGAGAGAGGGAGAGGGAGAGAGAGAGAGAGAGAGAGAGAGAGAGAGAGAGAGAGAGAGAGAGAGAGAGAGAGAGAGAGAGAGAGAGAGACCAGAGAGAGACCAGAGAGAGAGAGACCAGAGAGAGAGAGACCAGAGAGAAAGAGTCCAGAGAGACCAGAGAGAGAGAGACCAGAGAGAGAGAGACCAGAGAGAGAGA
>CM065672.1:15287265-15352265 GCA_033220385.1 Triplophysa yarkandensis
GAAAACGAGAATTTGTTTTACAGATTCCCTGGAGAAGATCAAATATAACATATTTCATTATAAATAGATTTTCTCTATTATTAATTGATTATAATAATTTTATTTATTTTATTACATCATTTTGATGGGTTTATTCTTGAATGTGGAAAAATATGAAAGATAATAACTGTCCTAAAACTTAAAAAATGATTTAGTCGGTTTTAAACACCACTTGAGAATTTTTCTCATAATTAATAAATGATTTATAGGATAATGAATATATACATTTACGATGATAATTCAAGTATAATCTTAGAGAAATGTCATAAAATTGTGCTATTGAGTTTTTGTCTAAATGTAACAAAAACTAAAGTTCTTTGAATGTCTTCTGCACTGAAGTATCGCAGTGTATTCATTTCAACTGGTTTTATTGAATATAATAATAATAATTTTGTGTTGACAGCTGTTTGTGTCTATGATTTCCTGTACTGAGCTGGTTGACAGTGATCGGGGGGGGCAGGAATGCAGTTCATTCCAAAATCTTAAAAACATCAGAACTATTCATACAATGTTTTCCTAAACATAGCGTCCGTTCCCATGAGGAGCTCACAGACATTATAGAGGAGCATGTAATGTAAACTGTTTTATTTCTCCTGTTTGGAGAGGACATTAAAACTCATCGTGTCTACCTACAGCTTTCAATGTGGAACTGTTCCATGTGTTCTCCTGCCCACACCCTTAAACCTGCCGATCTTTACCATCCGTGAAGCCTCGAGCAGCGTTTTATTCACCCACTAAACTGATGTAAAGAAAAAAACTGATGTAAATCACTCTTACATACACTACGGCTCAAAAGGTTGGGACACTTACTCAAGTCATATTTGTGCAAATTTTAAAATAACAATAAACTTGTAAAAAATAATAAAATACATTACAGAATGATCCTGTTATAAATAATTTTTAAAAGTATGTAAAATATAGTATATTTGATCAGCTTCATTGAATTTGCAGAAATGTTTTCTTTCTCAAGAAGCCTGAAAGATCTCACCCTGAGATGCTTTGTTAAGAATTTAAAAGGAATCGTCATCTATTCTTTTTCGCTGTTCTTTCTTCGAGATTCAGTCAAAGTCATCCACTTCATGAACATTTTCAAATATTTAAATCAATTTGAAATCAAAGGTGTTGTTCTGAATAACATTTACTAAATTATACTTTTGTCCATTAAACTCATTTAAGACATTTGAACATTAATGATCAAAAGTTTTATAAAATTAAGAGAAACATTTCACTTAAGTGTCTCAACAGTTATGACCAGTCGTGAACTGTAACTGCCTTTCTAAAACCCTGGTTTGCCCAATTTCACACATTTTTATTTTTGTTATAAATTATTTTATAAGTCCACTTTTTTTCCTCGGTTAATAAAAATCTAACCAAGAAACTAAATCAATTATTATTAAAAGGGAATTCAAATTCGATTGTAACTAGTAATTTCACTATGATTTTCATCTTTGACATGTTCTTACTCAGATGAAACAAAAGATATCATTGTTATAATTTCTTAAAATGTTCTTTATAATCTTTATAAAAAAAGAAATCAAAAACAAAAAACCTTAAGCTGGGTTTTACAGGCAGGGTCACTTTTTTATAACTTGATATATTCAGACAACTTTGAAGGGTTTTGAGGTTTCGGAAGGGCAGCAATGTTTCTTTGTTTGCTTATATGTATTCCTCCAGTCATTGGACTTCTCTCAGAAGCACAAAAGACTTTTTTACACGCTTGTGAATGGCTTTTAAACATCTCTCACCATAGATGCAGGAAGAGGTCCTCCAGCGGGCGTCTCCTCGGTCCTGCGGCTGAAGATGAACAGACTAGAGATCTCCAGAGGTTCATTGTGCTGGTTCCTTAGCTGGATGTGTCTGTAACCTAACACAAACAACACAATGTACACTTCATCCAACAGTAATCGCTTGTTCAGGACATAAAGAAACATGTACTTCTTTAAGATGGAATAACGTGTGTTTGTGACGCTCACCCGCTCGGAGGTTTTTCAGGGGTAGAATCCTCTGAGCAGTCACCTGTGAGCTGTTGTTCTCCACCACCGCCACCCGCAGGAAGGCCAAATCCTCAAAGTGTACGTGAAACTGGAAGTGTTCGTTCCACATGGGGTTGAGCGTGTTACGGTGGATGGGTTTGGTGCGGAAATGACAGCTGTCCGCCGGCATCCCCAGCACTTCCACCTCGATACAGGGACTGCCGTTTGAGTTCCCGGGACAAACGTTCTGTCCTGAAACGATCTGTGTGCACATGGGTTAAAGCTGTTAGCTGACGATATATACAGCATTTTTATAAACATTTAACAAGAAGTACTGGCCTATAGGTGAGATTTAAACCAAAATATAAAACAAACATTACTGTTTATTCAGTAAAAATGTTAATGAAATTGTTGACTTTGACTGAATGTCTGTCAAAGCTGTCGATGAAGGCACAGAATAAACTGAGACTTCTTTAAATGACGAAAGACTATTGGGAGCGACTACCAATAGGAGTGAAGAAGTGTCGTTTGCGTCATCCTTTTTTGGTCCGTTACAGTAGGCTTTGTTTATAACTGGTACTTAAGCAACGAAATCTATGAACTAGCGGGAAAAGACTAGCGAGAGGAGACTAACAAGAAGAAAATAGGAACAAGTGAGTAGCGATAGGAGACTAGCGGCAAGAGACTAGCAACAAAGAAACTAATGGCAAGAGACTAGCGACAAAGAAACTAGCGGCAAGAGACTAGCGACAACAGACTAGCGACAAGAGACTAGCGACAAAGAAACTAGCAGCAAGAGACTAGCGACAAAGAAACTAGCAGCAAGAGACTAGCGACAAAGAAACTAGCAGCAAAAGACTAGTGACTAGCGAGAAAGACTAGCGAGTAAGAAACTAGTGACTAGCGAGAAAGACTAGCGAGTAAGAAACTAGTGACTAGACAAAAAGACTAGCGAGTAAGAAACTAGTGACAAGAGACTAGCGACAAAGAAACTAGTGACACGAGACTAGCGACACGAGACTAGCGACACGAGAATAGCTGTCTGAATGGCGCTTGAGACCCTAAGAAGCTGCTTGAGAAAAAGGACAAAACCTTTGCAAAATCACTGAAGATGATAAATGATCAAATATGAAATAGTACTCTTTCTTTTATTTCCCAATTTTCAAGTATGAATGCACAAGTGCGTAAGTGTCTCAAAACTTGACTGGTAGTGTATTTAAAGAAGATTGTGCAATCAGGACTCACAGTGAGAGAGTACAGGGCCGGGGTCATGTTCTCCAGGTCACGGTCAAGAGGGCAGAACTGTTTGTAGAGCGGACAGCCCGGCTCCCGCAGGACTGGAGGCTTCAGGACGTACCCGCAGTGACCATTGGCTTCAAACAGAGCGGCATTCAGCTGCATGGGCAGATCTGAGTGAAACAAGAGTTTGTTGAACATGAGCACATAAAAGAACTTCCAGTTTTAATTTCTGAACACAGATGGCGTTAGTGAGGGAGATGTTAGAGACCATCGGTCTGGTAGTTGAGGGCGACCAGTTGAATCCCGTGCAGCCAAAAGATGAGTGGATTGGGGTTGGTGGAGTCGATACGGGTGGCCGCCGGGTACGTCCGCAGAAGTTGACAGCTTGTGTGTTGGATGAGTTTCTGGGAGTAGCGGCGACACAGACGTTTGGCTGCGTTCTCGTTCACAGAGGAGATGTGGTAGCATTTTGGTGTTCGGATGATGGCGCTGAGAGACGTGCTAGGGCTCAGTGTCAGAGGAGTTTGGTCATCCCAGTTTGATCGAACGCCATCCATAGCAGCTGCAAAGACACGAGAGAATCGGATTTGATTCACGGTCAAGTTTCTCATGAGACAAATTAAGTATTTGAAAAGTTAAAGCTTTAAACAAATTCAACCAAATCGTGACTATTGTCATAAGTTTGGAATGTTCACATTCCCGTAAGCTTTCACTTCAAAGGATCTCAAATAAAGACACTTGCCCTTCTTCTTAATCTGTACGTCTTTATTTTCTCAGACCGTAAGTCGTTGGAAATATTCCGTAGAACGGCATTTTTATGTGCTTTCGAGGGACTTTAAAATAATGGAAAACTTGAGCACATTTCTCCCACGAGCCCTCTAAGTGGGTGTTCCGCGTGCCCTGTGCACCCTTCCTACCTTTTCCCGGAGCTCGGACCAACGTCACAGGCTCCCCGGGGCTCCCGCGGGATGGAGCGCTGCCAAAGATGGACTTCCGGCTCTTTCTGTCCTTTCCTCTGGCGGAGGCTGATGGGGAGAGCGTGGAGAGGCCTGATTCCCACGCACGGCAACACAAACAAACACATATGTGAGGTCATGCTGCAGGGTTTACATTTCTCTAGCGGTCGCTGGTTTAGGAGTCCTTGTTTATACAAGCTTTACCTCCGGGACCATTAGAGTTTCCAACAGAGCCAAACACCTGAATCTCATTTAACAGAGCAGGTCAGCAACATTTGTTGGATCATGTAAATAACTACTGCCAACAGTCAATGTAATTGTGAGGTTTTATTAAGGGATATTCCACAAAAAAAAACATGCTGTCGTTATATTTAAGTCTTATAAAGCTGTGTGTGACTTTTCTTTAAAACACAAAGATGACATTTTGAGAATTGTCTTTTGTGTCCATACAATAGAAGCGATTCTGCGTGAATGGTAATGGTAATCGATCCTTAAGTTCAAACAATTACTTGGTGAAAAAATTAAGCTTTGTTTAGTGGTATAATGTTTAATTAATTTTTAAGTGAATTTTAAGTACCTGGGAATTTGACAGCCTGACAGTAGATGATGAGGTCTGACAGTTCTTGTGCAATTTGTCTGCTCTCTTTCTCATTCTGTGGCAAATAAAACTCTTCCCCCAACTCCATGTCAAACATCTGCAAGAGCCAATAGGCAACACGACAGATTAATCAATCTTTGACACACAAAGAAAGAACTTTTCATATCCCTGTTAGGTTACAGACCTTTCCTTTGCTTCCTGCTTTCTTAAAACGTTTGGGCATCTCATCATTAGATTCATATTGAAGTTTCTCCGTGGATGATTTGCTCTCTGGTTTGTCGTCTAGAATATTATCTGCAGTTGAGGAAAGATTAAGAAACATTTTCATATGAACACCAACAAACATTTCACGGTTCTGACCGAATCAAAAGAACATTGAAAGCACAAGATCAAAAATCACAGTTAATTTATGCAATGTTAAGATCCCAATTTTGTTACACAATAATAAATGACACATTTCCATCAACATATTCAATATTCATAATTACAAATACATGCAGAAAGTATTTATATTTCTATTAATAAGAACTGATGTCTCGTCTATGACACTCTTTTCGTCGTTTTCAAAGTTAATGCAGATAAGAACCCACGTACACACGTTTTTGGATTTTGTTGAAAACAAGTGAAATTATGTTCACAAGACAACAAAATACAACACACGTTTTTGCTGTTATTTGGATATTTGAAAGAAAAAAGAAAATATTGTGACTTAAGGAGGAAATAATTTCTTTACAGCAGTGCAGAGATCATTTTGTAAGCCAATCCAGAAGGTAGCGGAACACGGGGTCCTTTAACCGAAAACCTAGCTCAACTTTTGTAAGATCTCGAAAAAACTTTTTAGGCTTATGACAACTGACTTGTCCAGAAATATTAAGACAATCTTTACAGATTAACAGAGTATATGCCATTTTAAAACCTAAATACAATCATGAGAGGTAAAATGCTGGAGCTATAAGGCTGTAAACAGACTACAGTACGATCACTCAATATTCCAAGCAAACCTCTGATAACTTTTTTTTAACTTAATTGAAAACATGCATAAATACCTTTGTGGAAAAAACCAAGCATGTTTTTACCGATTTGTGTTGCAGTTTTTGTGAAATCGCATAAAGACGTTAACTGTCCTCACTAACAGATATAATCATCGTTTGTGTCACCAAGCAGAATAAAAACTGATTTTGGATTACTGTGTTGCATTAATTGAGAACATTTCATGCATAATGATGTTTAATGTCGCTTCTAATGGATGTCACCTCTTTCAGAAAATTATTATTAGTAGTCACTAATTTATAGGGGTGTGATTTAAGTCATAAAAGAAAAATCACTAAACATTAATTAAGGCAATTACCCAAAACACCATTTAAAAAACCCATTGATTTTGGGGCAGACGTGCCAAAATGCTCGCTTCCAGGCAAAAATTCATCATCTCTCGGATACCACATAGCATAAACGTTCATGTTAGATGGTTTGAGACATCAGATGCAGAATGCGCCCTTGTAAAGCTCTGATATCAGAACGATTTGAAGGTAAACCCGGGCAGGTTAAGTGAACGCGCTGCAGAATTCATTGCTGCATCTCTGGGGATGCCCGTATGGGAAAGAACAAAGTCTCTTTTAACCGAGAGCATCGCAGGGCCTGAGAAAGCAGATGGCTTTGTTTTCTCCCATCGACGAGCCGTTGCCGCAAGCGTTCCAAAACAAGAGCGTGGAAGACAGAGGCTGAGATTAGAACGTTTTGTTTATATGTCAAGCTGCCCATCTGACCACTCCATGCGCTGATGCCGTAGATTAAACGTACATCAAGGCTCTCACAAAAAACATCAGTACTTCACGAGCAGAACAAACACACAACCAGATCACAAAAACACACACTTTTGTTTTACCTTCCCGGCCAAAAGAGGCAGTAGAAGCACTGAGGAGATCAGCTACATAAAACAAGACAGAAGGAAGGAGATGGAGAGGAGATCTTGTGTGAGCAGTTGAAGTTCTTGAGAAATGTTAGTAAACACACAAAATGACGTCCAGAAACTATCGTTAAAGGTAAGGTGTGCAATTTCTGCCACCACAGAGAATCACGAAAACAAAGCCAGTGCCAACAAACCAGGTTCTATTTCGATTCTTACAATATTAACGACTCTTGTGTTTCACCCTACGCAACAACTTTCTAAGAGTTACTCTTATAATAGAGAGCTGCAGTTTTGTTGATATCACGTACCGTCAGAAAGAGACTCATAATCATAATCGTATTCATCTTCATCCTCTTCTTCTTCATCGTTGTTTCCGCTGGGTGTTCCGTTGGACGTGCTGCTGTGGGCCTGTGCCTGCATATGTGCCAACTGATGTGCCTTTAAAGATGAAGAAAAGATAAATGACCATCCCTAAAATAAAACCTATGCATGTATTCAATGTTTTCTATCTTGTCAGTAAAGACCCACAGCGAACCTGAAACAAACTAGAAGTGCTGGGCGATGAGCCTGGACGATATATCGTAACACACAATGGTTATACATCTAAAATGATTGTGATATCATAAAGGTATAGATTCTTTAAATTATGAACAGTTCTTCCGTGTATGATTGCTTTTTTATCCAGTAGAGAGCACTGCTCGATCTTAAATACTTTTGGGATTGAGTCTTGTATGAGGTGCCCGTCAAATATAATCATTATAAATAAATTTTTTTATAATGAAAATAGCTGTAAAAGGTCTGTTGACCTGTGAAAATACATATATATCCATTGCAATTTAAAAAAAATTGTATGTAAATTGTAGTACTACTTTGGCGCATACGTGAAGTTACTGCATTAAGAGCGTCCTCTTGCTTTCTGCGTAAACCGTGATTTATTGAGAAATTGTGCATTCAAAATTTGATGATATATGGTCTCAGCCCTATTATTTGGTGATTTTCTTATATTAAAAACTCTTCGTTCTTTCCTTCTATAGGTGTTGTTATAATTAAGTCCTCTGTGTAAATGCACTAAAGTTCTAAACATCTCAATAATTAGTTCAACAACAAATTCAAACATGTGATTGGTCACTTTACACAGCTCCTCACAGGCCATTCTGTGGGATAATCTGTCTCTGTGGGACTCTTTTGAACAAACATGTGGATTAGGTTTGCTCAGGTGATGTTTTGTACAATGTTAATGCTTAAGAAGATTAAAGCGCTTGGAGATCAGATCTGTTTCTACCTTCTGTTTGAGGATGTCCACCGGAGCCTGATGTGCTTTCAGTTTCTTGTTTTTCAGAAGGATCTTCCCACGGAGCTGCGAGGGTGACGGGAGACGAGGCTCGTCTGCAAAATCACTCTCAAACAGGAACTTAGTCACCAGCTTCTCTCCAAACACCGTCTTACAACCACAACAAGAAAATAACAGTAAAGTAATGCATACAGAACAAAAGTATGTGTTTACATAATACATGTTTGTGTTGTGTGCATATTAACTTCTTATTTATAAACACAGCCATATATTTATATGTATTTACGCATTAATATTATTTTATATTATTTAGCTAATTAATACTTAAAGTTTTTTGGTATTTATGTTTTTTTTTTCAATTTAAATGATACGAATTATCAATAAAAGTATGAATGCAAGAAATTTTCATTGAGAATATAAAAAGATTGAAATCGTGAAATATATAAGTAAAATCAAACTTTAATCCCTGTTTGTCAGAATTGGATTTTCACAGGCAGGGAAACATGTATATACACCATACGCAGACATACATAACAGTATGTACACAAGAAAGTCTATTCTGGTAATGTTTACTCACGATTTATCATTTTTACGGCCCATGGAAATATATTTGTATTATATTTTTTTACAAATTAAAGTGTCAACAAGATTTCTTGTTGAATCTGAACCAAAATACCTTAAAAATCTCTGCCATCTTGCGTTGCTGTGGTAGAGAGCAGTGGTTTTCGATAGACAGAATGACCGGCATGTCCGAGTTCACAAATGCTGTACGATTGATGGCTTCAACAACATCCTATAAAACACACGTACAACATACTATTACAGTAGAAATATTCAACATAGAAGTATTTATAGTGTTTATTACACTTTAATACAAAATAGTTTAAACAAAATGCTGATTATGCAAAAACATAAATATTGTATATTAATATGGGTTTGTTATTGAGTAAAGTGATAAAAATTGCTCATTTTTACTCACACTCTTGTTATTTCAAACCTGTATGACTTTTTTTCAACCGGGAAATACAAAAGAAGATATTTTGAAGAATGTAGGTAACAGAACAGCAGTGCCACCCACTTTTATAGTATGGAAACAAAACAATACAAGTGCATAGGTGCCAGTTATTAACATTCTTCCAAATATCTTCTTTTGTGTTCTGAAAAAGTTTGAAAAAACAAGAGGGAGAGTTTTCAATGAACTATCACTTTGAGTAAATCTATTATTCATTACATCATTGTTCAATCAGATAAAAATACGGATTTATCATGAAAAATCTTTATGAAAAACCTGAAAGGAATAAAATCAAATGAAGAAAAAGATGACATTGCTTTGAAACTGAAAAAAACCTGAAAGAAGTTTAGGTAGAAGCAATGGACTTGTAGCGGCTTGTAAATAGAAACTAAAATAAAACAGAAATTAACAAACAAAAGCAAAAAATAAACAAAGTATATAACGAAAAAACTAACTTGAAAAGATAGACAAAATTGCTCATATTTAAAATATAATTTAGATTTTTAGACTTTTAGAATAAGATTTTTTTGGTTTTGGCTTTCCAATACTGATGCACAGAAATACTACAAAAGCTGATAATAGAAACAAGAAACAGATCCATCTTTATTTCCAAAAACTAACCTTGAAGGGAATTTTAGTTGTGAGAGTGTGTCCGTGGTAAATAACAGGCATGCCGTCATCTCCGTCCCAACAGTCCAGCTCAACACTTCGACAGCCCTGAAGCAACACCTGCGACAGAACCCATAAATCAACCACCGGCTGCTGCTACATGTTTTCTGCGGTACAGTATGTGAAGAGGTTTTGGCTTGGATGACAGTGAAGATAAACTAAAGCAACTGGAGGAGGTACCTGACTGTAAAGCTCTACTGAAGATTCTCCTTTCAGCTGATGGCCTGTGAGGTATGTGTTATGAGAGGACTCGATGTAATAGTACGACAAAGGATACTGGAGCTCCTCCAGATTCACTTGAGACTCCTCGTTTTTACATGCAAAGTTGTCCTTATCCAGTAGAAACCTGGAAGAAGCAGATGCTTGGCATTAAAGAGGAATTTTAAAAGAACGTTTCTGGCATTGTTCAAAAGACTCTTCCATCAGTGGAAAAGAATATGATACTTTGAGAAATGTCTCATAGAATAACTAGTATTTAATGAGTTCAAATGTTGTTTGTGTACCAACATTGCTCAAAATATCTTATTTTGCCTTCTCCAGATGGAGGAAATTTATGCAGTTTGGAATAACATGAAAGGGTGAAGGAATTTTCATTTCTAGGAGAACTAATCCTTTGAATCAATATTGCAACATTAAAATAAAATGCCACGTCAATGTTTGAAAATATATCGATCCAAATGATTTAGTCTCTTTTGAATTTATTACATATCTACATATATGCTGATAGTTTAGTAGTTATACGAATTTGCATCAACTTAATTTTTCTTAACACTTTAAATATTTTATATACATTACAAAGAACACATATTTGATGCATTTATATTTTAAATGACCGGATATATAAGCCCTGACTATTGTCCAGTAGAATAGGAAAAAATGCTTCTATTGGCCAAAACCTAATATGTGCAGATATATCTTTAATTTATTTTACGTTTTCTCCACAAAGAAGATATTTTGATAAATGGTTCCAAGTAGAGTGCAAGTCAAATGCTGTTGTTGTTAAATGTCGTTGGCTACCAATTCCTTAAAAATCTTGTTTTGGTTCTGCAGAGGAAGTCAGTTTTGAAAATCACATCAAGGTGAGTAGGATTTTTAATTTTTGGGAGAACTTTTCTTGAAATCAATATTGCAATTTTAAAACATCTGCTGAAGTAATAAAGCTAAAAATCCCTGTCCAAATTATTTTGTAAAGCATGTTTCAATAAAAACCGAACCTGGCAAATCCTTCAAAGGACATCCATCCCATCTGACGCATACTTGAGCAAGGCTCAAATTTCTAAAGAAACGAAAACAAATTAAATGTTATTACACTGGCATGCACATCTTTAAATCCAACTGTCAATCACCAAATAAAAATAGTTAGGTAAATAGCCACTGAACGATGAGAACTTTAAGATTGTGCCAACGATTCTCACCTGTATGATGCTTAGAATCTCATCGTAGGTCAGATGTTCATTCTGACAGTTAACCAGAAAGTCGTTTAACTGAGAGATGGCGATTCCCAACACTCCCAGTGAAGAATTCTCCACCCCGGTGCCATTGGTCACTATGCTAGCAGCGGCGATGGCATCTGAGATTTGCTTTTGGTTGTCGGACATCAGCTGACGTGTCCGGATGAAGAGGCCGAGATCAGAACCGTTACGGGTAAGCAGATCTGTGGAGAGATTAGATTGTAAATCATCTCGCATCTCATATGTTACATAGAAGCGCATCGACAAATGCACACCGAGATCCGGCTGTTGACCAGTGAGTTTGTCATCGATCCTCAGCGTGGTGTAGAGAGGGACTGACTCGGGACCTGAGCGGCTGCATTGGACAGCATACGCATCGAACAGCTCCTTCAAATCCTTGCGACTCCGAATGCTGGATGCACAACCAACAAAGATAAAGTTCAACAATCATTTATATTCAGAGCAGAGACACAGTTGATGTTAGTGTGTTACCTGAAAGACTTAAAGAGCTCCACAAATTCAACAAAGCTCATGACGCTGTCAGAGATCATGAGGTCTTGAAAGCCCCTAAAACAGCTTTTTCCACGGCCATGCCAGCTGCGACTGCTCCAGGCCCTGAAACCACCAAACAAACACAAAACACATGTTACTACACAAGATATGTATTTAGATCTATGGAAAAGACATATGATATAATAAAAAAAAGAGGTGCTTTAGATGCAAATGAAAACAACTATCTTCAGATAGATGTCTTGATTAGTTTAAGAAAATGTCTTTTTACACCAAATCTACTTTTCTACCCAAATACAAGTGGTTGATTATTCAGAGTGCTTTTACCGATAGTTAACTGGTAATAATAAAAACCATTGTATTAAATTCTGTGGGTTAAATTAATATTTTTAATTGTCTGAACATTTGTTTCTTAACATTTTATATCCCCAGAAAATACATTTATAGTTATTGGCTTTTGATTGACAGGATATATCATGTTATGAAACATGCTTTATTTGATCATCTTCAGTGAATTTGCAGACATTTTTATTGTCATTGAGCTGGCTATCCCTGAAAGTTATTGATATTGATATCAATACCAATACCTTGAATTCGATGCCGGTCCCTGAATGCTACTTTTTCTATATCAATGTTAAGACTGTTACGCCCACCTATTTTATTGTTCTTTATTGGGACTAACCAGTGTAGACGGTGCCTTACCCTGGTTGTCCTTTGGAGCTGGAGGGCAGAATTGGGGAGGAGTGCGAGTGTGGTGGGGTTGAGGTGTTTGTGCTAAAGGATCCAGAGGAAGATGCAGAGGAGGAGGAGTTGGACAAGGAACTTCCGGGAGACTGGCTTTTACTATTAGATAAGGAAAATGGTAGGGGAAGGCCAAGGGAGCTGCCGTCCTCTATGGAAACATAATAGAAAACATCATGTTTCGGACCTCATTACACATTTATGTCATTCACGTCTGCAATCCAAAGTGTCAGTATTTCTAACCGATTTCTTCCTGCTCTATGCTTTCTGATGGGTCTGACTCTCTCCTTCCTAAAGACTCTTTATAGCTCCTGGTCTTGCGTGAGATCATCTCATCATCAGTTCCGTCTCCACTGTCTCCCTGTGAAAAGAACAAGAGTCAGTGTGGGACGCGTAAAACAGTGTGAAGGATTGTAATCTTTATGTTCTCACCCTCACTAAAGCTTTCTTCTTTTTTTTAATGTTGGAGTTGATGCCCAGTGGGCCATTCTTCTGCAGCGCATTCTTCTCTGCACTTTTGCTGGCAGATCCGGGGCCACCAGTGCCCATATTCCAGCGCCGCCCACCGAATAGCTCGATGGCTTGGGCTAGTGTGGGCCCTTCAAATTTATTGTCCTCCTACACAAGAGTTTTATAAAACAATATAACATCCACAGATAAATATCTTAGATCAGAAAACTATGGGATTCAGCTGTAGAAAAAAAAGCCTTGGATGATGCCGATTGCAAAATTATACTTAAAGGGATGAGACATGAGGCAGTCAGGACTAGAAATGTTAAAGAAACTAGAATGTGAGTCCTAAAGAATTTTTGAATGTTTTTTCTTTTCATTTTAGCACACGACTCTTTAAGAGATCCACAGATTCTACGTTTAATAAATTCCAACTATTCTCCATCTATTCTGCAATCTATGGGCTGTTAAATTGCTGTAATATTTGGATGTTATAGTTAAAAAGGGCAAAACAAAATACCTACAGATATGATTCAAAACTAACACAAACCTTAAATGACTAAGTTGGTAATTGAAAACATCTTTAAATATAACAATATAGCTAAATGTCTATGGCAATAAAGGGATAAAATTGAACAATGTTGAATACATGATGTAAATGTTAAGTGTTATTGTACTTTACCTGATACAGGCTGACGTACTGCCTGCGCAGCCACTGAAGTCTCTGGTCCGGAAACTTCCTGATCTTCCTGATGGCTCCGAGCAGATCCTGAAGGCCTTTGTGAAGCATGCGTGCCGTGTGTTTGGGTGCCACAAAGTGAAGCAGTCTGTTGTCTGTAGTGTTAAGTCCATAAAGCAGCGTCAAAGCATTCTCACTGGCATTTATGTTGCACAGTTTGTGCTGCAGGCACACAGTGCCAATATCTACTGCAGGGTGACCCATAAACACGGCCTTTACCAAATTCAGATCCAGGATCCCGTCGGACAGTCCACAGTGCACAGCCTGACCCAAAGGAAAGTGGTCTGGAGATGGCATATGTCCTCCGAAACTTCTGGATCTTCCAGTTAAGATGGCGGTGCTTTGGGGTTTGGACCAGGTGATGAAACAGTTATCGGGCTGCAGACGCACATGACAGCGGGCCGTGAGATGGCTCTCGGGGTCGAAGCGGATTGCCGTGGCTCCCTGGAGGAGGAACTGGTGGAGATCGGGCTGCAGAGAAAGCACGTACCATGGGATGAGCTCCGTGCCGTGACTAAAGGGTCCGTGGACCTCCTCTGAGGTTTGGAGGTCTATGTCCTTTACCAGCTCAAGTGGGTCCCCTTCAGAATCTGAGAGGTCTCCAACTAAAAACCTGCAGAAGTGACACGAGAAGTGAAACAGGGATGAGAATCAAATGATTTAGTAAACAGAAGTCTTTCTGGAACTTTTCTGTTTCTCACACTCATGCCATATGACTTTTGCAGATGTCTACTTCTCAAACAGCATCTCAGAACCCTCAAGACCACACTAAGGGACCCTAAGACCAAAATGTGTTTATGTGGATCTATCTTAGTTTAGGTTTAGTGGGGGTCTGGCTCTTGAGGGGTCTGCAAGCAGCAACTCCATGCATTCGTGTGCGAAAGAAAGACAACCATTCCCATGGACTTACAGGACACGCTCTGAAGCAGGAGCTTTCCTTGAAGAAAACAGAAGACAAAGATGACAGCGGTTTGAGAAATGACAGAACCTGCAAGTCACGTGGGCAAACGCAATGTCTGAATTTTCCTCCGTGCCCAAAAACAGTATGCTCTATTTTTATACATTAGTGGCATAGTGTTGAACACATATGAGATGTTCCTGATACAAAGTTGAAAAAAGTAAAGCTACACAGAGATATATCAGAGCAAGGTTGTGAAGACAGGCGCTGATATTCTGCAGAGATCTTTCAGGGACGGTATTAACAACCAACATGAGCACCTTCCTCCAGATGACAAACCTGCAACAACTTTGAGAACTAACAGAGCTCAGATCCTGCGATTTTCAACCTCTAATACTTTCTACATGACTTAACATTGAATAAACAGATCTGGAACAAGCAACCCAGCTAACTTTAAAAGCAATCTTTTCAGAGATGTACAAAATACCCAAAGCTCTCATTTTGTTTGGGGATCTCAAAATATGGGATTTGTTTACAGAAGCACCATGACACTCACTGGTTTTTGATCTTGTCTTTGAAGGAGTTCTTGGGACAGATGTTGATTTCTCCAGTTCTCTCCTCTGGCTCCTCCATCTCCAGGCTTCGATTACAGCTGCGGATCGTCTGCAGAATGTTACTGACAGTTGTCTCCTTGTCTGGATTGTGTAGTCCGTCACTTCCGGTCCTCTCCAGAAAACGCTGCTGACCATTGTAGTCTGCGATAAACTTTGGGATGTAGAGAAAACTTCAGCAAAAGATTTAACGTAAGAGAATAGTCTATCGTCTTTAGGGATTTTAAGATTTTAAACGCCTTGATTAAAAGAAGGGGTCTCAAGCTGTATTATAAGTGCTTCAGACTGTTAAACATTTTGAGTTGTCATGTTCAACATGGTCCATTTATTAAAAAACGAATAAAACCCACCATACAACCAAAAACGTATAAAATAAAGATAAAGAGTTATTTATGGGCCATTCGTCCGTAAAATCCGGCCCACCTACCCATCAGAGAGCAGGGAAGAGCACAAGCTTGGCTTTTTCTGGATAAAGTAATAAAGTGCTATCCTGAGATATAAACAACACGGTTCTACACTACAGGTACTCAAAATTAACATAAGAACGACAGAAACCGCGTCTGATACCCCTCCTTTAATGTCTTTTCAAGTTGATTCTGTTCTTCTCAGAGAGCCAGCAATTCACCACCCATATTTAATGATAGTAAAAAAGGCAATTATTTCTCCAGCCTGCCAAAATGTTCTCAGGATTATTACTGTAACCATAAAAGGCGATTACATTTGAGAGTGATTTGATTTCCTGTTTTCATCAATATCAGAACATAATCTTCACCTCAACAGAATCATCTTGAGAATCAAATGACGGCCGCAGTCCGATAATGCTGGCGGCGCCGTCCAGAGCTTCACTGAGTTCTTTCAGGAATACACCGCAGAACGGCACCACTTTGCATCCCGGTATGTTGAGCGCACGGTTCACCACTTTTCTATACTCTGATGACGACTCATGCTGGGCCATGGCGTCTTTCAGCCCACGCATGGTCTCAATGTCGGCCTGCTCCATAAATTGCCACATCTTCAGCACTTTACGAGACCTGAGGGAATAAACAATGAGTAGAGTTTTTTGGCCCTTCTGGGCCTTTCAACTTTAGCCTAATGCAATCCTCATCTTAAAAAACAATCAATTATCATTTCTCTCAGATTTGACACAAAAATGCATTACATCATACCTGAGCCCCGCCAGGAACTCCATGACGGCATTGTAGTTGCCCATGTCCCAGCAGCACTTTGCAACATGAACCAGATGTGAGAAGACCTCCCTCTTCTCCTCCATAGATCCTGCGGTGAGGATGAGCCATGTCACCCATGAACTCACCTAAACACACAGTCATGACACGTGAACATGACATCACAACACAATCAGAAGTCAGGACAGGCTCGGTTCGATTCTGAATAAATTCTCAGTCAATGGAAGTTATATTGCAACAATCATGATCTTGAGAAAATTTTCCACAGCACAAACACGTACAGCAATTTAGAGACATAGCTAGTGAAACTACATCAAATTTTTTTTTTTATAAAATATAACCTGTAACAGGCTATAAACATTTATAATACATAAAAAAACAATTTCAACAGGATTCGTAATCACTTTTTCATTACATTGCCAGAATATTTAAATAAAAAAAGAATGAAGCCTATAATTAATTTTTAAATATGATTTATACAGAATAGGAAATTAGGTATATATGTATATCTATACATATATACCTAATTTTCTATTCTGTATAAATCATATTTAAAAATTAATTATAGGCTTCATTCTTTCTTCATTCTATATATATATATATAGTATATCATAGGTTTATTTTATTTTATTTTCGAGGTTGATGGTCATCCACAGTTAATGGTACGTTACTAATGAACTTGTGAGCCCAATAAAACCAATATGAAATCTATTTTTTTCCAGTTATTATTAGTTTCACAATGTTCCTGAAGTTACATATTGGCTAACACATCTACCACAAATACCTGTCACTTATCCTACTTCATAATCTTTTTGTAAAAATTTTTTGTGCCTTTATTGATTTTATTTGATCAGATCTGACTATTATTTTAATATAGAATCAGTATTATAAGGCATAAAAAGGCAACTATTTTCCATCCCTTATTTTGTAAACACATCCATATTATCACAACAAACCATGAATTAAGCTAACTAAAAACAATAACAACTCTAAACTACATGATATTAAAAGTAATTTACTACATAATGTAATAAACTTTCAATACTAAAACTCACATTCTGAGATACTTGAGTGACTGATTTACATGATGGGTGCATTGAGTCTCATGAGTTGAGTTTTGACATTCAAGTCATTTAAAAGAAATGAATGAGTTCAAATGGTCATTTGGTAAAGAGATTAGTGGACATTTAACGCAAATGCTAAAAAAAATACATTGAATTATGCACATACTCAGTAACTAATGTATAGCAGGGATGTAAAGATTCACCATGAGCCAGTTAAACATTGGTCGAAATACATGAAGATTCAAAGCGTCTGAAATGTTAAACGAATCGTGATTTATGTCTTGAGCAGCAGGGACCGCAGCGTATACTGCAGACATGCAAAAGCGATGGCGACGAGTTACTTTGGATAAAAATCATATTACATCATCCCGATCACCTTATTAACCTTCCCTTACTTATCCATAATTAATCAACATCCGCATATAAACCTGGTAACCACACAAAACACATCAACAAGCTGTGATTGTGAATACACAACTATGGACCAATTACCATCAGTTTAACATCATTCCCTATGCCATTCAATTGAAGTGAATGTTCTGAACTGACCGTAGGTCACACTATCTCTCTGAATGTGAAGTCTGATGTCAAATAGTTCAGGTCTAGTAAGTGTGACACAAACAAGCAGTCTAATGTTTAAAAATAAATATGGAGCTCTTTCAAACTAACAGTATTTACCCTTAAACAAAGTCCCATAATCTGGCCGTCTCTCATAGCAGCTATCGGTTTAAGCACAAATATTTAGGCAATGGCGTGTTGTAGCTCTCTCAGAACGTCAGGCAGTGACATAAACAGTATTGCAAGGGCCCGAGCGGTCCGGCCGTACTCCGGGGCCTGGTGTCGTTCTACCAGTTTTCCATAGGTCACACATTTGACACATTAAAACCTCATGTCAAGGTCTGCAGAGACGCAGCACACTTCAAAAAGCCTTGTAGATGAGCTTCTATTCGATGACCGCAAACAACTGACCAGAACAAAGACAAAAATAACACAACACGTTGTTAGTCTGTGAATGAGTGAAGGGGATAAAGACCGCCAACCAAAGGATGTTGGGATTATGACATTTCTGTTATATCATTTACTAACAATATAAGTGTTATATCACAATGATGCCTTTGATCTTCTGAACCTCTCTTCTGCTAGTCAAATTCCATAATTGCTTTATAATTCCAGGATAAACATTAAAAAAATTACATGCATGATCTTTCATTAAAACCCTAAACACAAGTACTTCTGATTAAACCAGAAACCTGGCTTGGGACTTTATCGTTCCGTTTTTACAGTAACATAGTTTTCTTTTATTGGGCCTATTTTCAACACGAAAGCAAACAACTGCAGAGCACATGTTTAGGAATACATTTTCATAAGTTTTACTTAGTTTTCAACAGACATGTTACAAGAAAGAAAGCATCGAAACACAAGTCTCATACTGTAGGTGTGAAGTGAAAGTTTTATGTAACTAACACTGACTGTATTAGCGTACACATGTTATTCATGGTCATAACATGACCATATCTCTGCTCTAATATGAAACATGACCCAATCCACTTTGAAGTCTGAATATTTGACGTTTTTGTGTTTTACGTCCAAAAGAGTTTAAGTAACGCTGGCAAAGATACGTGATTACATCGTTTTCTCATTTTCTCAAAATCAAAACCAGCTGATCCTCAAGACATGGCTTGCTACAATTATGACATCATCAGACCCTACAAAACATACTGAACCTTCTTGGAAACAAATATCTCTAAATACAGCATGAATGAATCAAACGTGAAATACATTTGCACCATCAACGTACTCACATCTGCAAACCAACCAAAGTAACAGACCAGCAAATGCAATGAAACGCCGCATTGAATCGTTTACCTCATTGAATCGTGTGACGAGGTCTTCCACAGTGTTGTGGAGGTCGTTGTGGGAGGACATGATGGGGGCCGACAGCGAGGCTTTAAGATTGGGATGGCGTTTGTGGCATTCGGGGCTGCTAAGATCTCTGGTAAGGAAGTTGAGGTAATCCAGAGGAAAGACGCGCTGGTACAGCTGCTGCTCCTGTTCCGTCAGGATGGTGGCGATCTCCTCCGGAAACTGGATGAGGTGCCGCAGGTCAGCAAGCTCTTTACTGATGCCCGTCACCACTGACGGGAGGATGCTGGAGTTTGCCATGGAGCTGCACAACTGCCGCTCTGAGAAAGAGAAAGACAATGAGATTCCCAACATCTACACCTAACATCCAACTGTGCATGTATTATAAGGGGTATTACAAAACTAATAATCATGATTGTTAGCCCGATGTTGAGATCACGATTAATTAACATGGTTATGCATTGACTTTGGAAAATGAGTCATGCCATGCTCAAACCAGACTCAAATCAAGTCAATACAAAGACAGATACAAACTCTTTGATTGAGAAAGAGAATGAAACACGATTCGTGTTAACGAGGCATTTGTAGATAGAACAATTATTAATAAACATAAAAATTCCAATGAAATATTTAGTTCAAAAACAAGCAAGTTCCATAAAATAAGATATGAATACATAAATGTAATATATTCAAAGCTGACCTTGAAAATACCGGCAAAACCAAATGCAGCACAATATTCGTTTTAGCTCGATTATTTTGTTTTCATGATTGTTCAAAGCCAAAATTGAAATTGAAAATCAATTACGATTAATTGCACAGTCCTGATATACGGAAGAGAGATAAGCACAGGCATTTAAAATCCCATCATAATAAAAACGCCATATACAGTGATTACAATGTGTCTACCACACCATATAAACTGTGACAGTGATATAGCATCAAATGAAGTCTCTGGACTCCGTGTATTTACATATCTCCACTGTTTGCCCGCATGAGATTGGCATCGGAAAGCGTATGCCAGTCTGGCACTCGAGTGCTAGTCCGGCAGAACTAAAATAAATACTCTGAATCATGTTGCTCTGGACAGCCTCAGTGTCGGAGGCTGCCATGTGCCGTCATGGTGACCGGCGGAATGGGAGGAGAAACGTGCCGCTTGATTTGTGTGTCCGCTCTGGAGCTCTGTGTTTCATATAAGGTGTAATGATGATAGTGTGAAATCTGTAGAAAGGGAGCCAAACTAAGATCATGTGATCACACACACATTTATGTCCTCTCATGTTCTTATGCATGTCTGCGCTTCACACACAACCTTTCGAAGTCCGATAAATGGAAGTGAATAGACTTCAATACGTTGAATAAGGCCCTCTGATCTTTATGATCCGTACAGCCGACAATAAACATTAGTTTTGTTTACAGCTGTTCATCTAAGGAGCACTTCCTCCCAAAATGAGCTGTGATGAGAGCACGTGTAAATGTTTACATACAAACACGCACTATAAACTGGAGGATTTATGCAGATGGACCCGGAGGTTTACCCGTGTTTGAGTTACAGTCAGTAGAGAAGCCATATGATGTCACACATGTCCCATCTGCTATAAGGAATGAATCATGCCGTGACAGCACTGCTCTTAAATAACTAACCTGCTCCTGGCAACACAGACAAAAACAAGACAAAACTTTCACTTTACAATCACATTTTCCCTAAAAAGTTTTTAATTGAAATGTGTAGTTAACATGTGATGTGGCTGTGAAAATGTTAACCTTACTTTGAAATAATACAGATTTAACCAAAGTGTGATATGTGATGTCTATTGTTTTGATTATGTTTTACATTTACATTTACATTTAGACATTTAGCAGACGCTTTTATCCAAAGTGACTTACAATAGTCGAGGAGACAATGAAGCGGTAAATAGCCGATACAACAATATGTGAACAAGTGCTACAACAATGTTACCAAGTTACACAAAGCCAGATAAAAACCTGTAGGTAGAAAAAGGTTTTTATTTTATTTTTAAATGGCATTGTTTATATTTGTAGCTATTGATTTTTCATTCAAGTCAAGGTAGGGCTATTTTAAGGATTGGCACATCCATAATGCTATAATTTGCTCATAAACAGACAAATGAATATTAAAATACAGTAATTATCTGTTTCCATTATTATTGCTTCTGGTTTGTACATTTTAGTTCACACTTATCTTGTGGAGTTTGGTCTTTTTCCTATTTCTGTCACTTCCGCTTACAGTCTTTAATAGAAAACGAGCGCATTCACTGATATTTTTCTAATTTATAAACACTATCAACTAGGGTTTTGCATAAAATAACAATTATTTCAGTTTACAAGTAACAATTTCATTAAAATAACTTTTTTTAATGCCACGTTCATAACGTACAATGTTACATAGACAGCCCTGTAATTTCCCATGTAGTGTAATATTTTTATTAAACATTCATATTCTTATTCCTAACGAGTGAAGATTGTTATTATTTTAAAGATAATATTTGTAAAAACATCCACGAAAAAATGACAATTCTATTTAGATTTATTTATTTTGATAAATTGATTACTTTTGTTTTATTCTGTGAAATGGTAACAATATTTCTACAAAATTAATAGAAAATCTATATAATAATCTGTTTTTTCAGACCTCAAATATTGCTAAGAATACAAGTTTATATTCCATATTTGTATTTAGGAGAAATACTTTTTCATGCAATAAAAATAATGTCAATTTATGTGTCAGTCTTTTCACACTGCTGTTTCTTATGTAACATTTTGTTGAAATTCAACATATAGTGGACAGTGAATAACCACAATACATCTAGAAATACTGATTCAATCTGTATACGTGTCTTTTCTCAGCAGCTGTATTTTGTGTAACAGCCCCCCCCCCCCCATCTTGCAGTATGTAGTCTGTTACCTTTGACACATATCAAATATATAAATACAAACATATTACATAACGGCCATTCCTCTTTTCGCTAGAATGAATAAAATGAAAATCTGCTTATGTTTGAAATCAAGATATCAAGCAAAAACTGCAGGGAAGCAGACAGAACGGCCTTGAACACTCTTATTTCTTTAAAAAAATAAATGAGTAAAACCTTGAACAAAAAAACACGAGGCATCCTTCAAACCGCACAAGCAGAAATATTAAATCTGATGCAAAAAACTATTCCCATGATAACCACAGAGACAGAACTGTTCACAAACACATCCCAGCTCAACATAGTGATCTCATCAATGACATAAATAATAATCACAAACAAGGATGATGATTCCAATCTAACATGTTTTCAGACACAATCTAAGTCCATGAATACAACCATTCCTCAAGCAGTTTTCCATGATTGTCTGCTGAATTCTGTCTATATAAGCAGTCCTTTTGTCCTTCGCAACGCACCTGCTTGACATTACCGGCTCTTTCCATCTCTAAACACAAACTAATGAAGAGAACTCAAGATCTCTTCTGTCGCATACTGCCCCACAACTTCAAATCCAAAGACGTGCCAATCTTAAGTAAGACGTCTTGTGTTTTCTCATGTCAGCATCAGTCCCTGACATCAGCACACGTGCACCCAAAGGCCGAGTCCTTCCTCTTAAACATCACTTACTGCGCAGTCTGTAGTTCATCCTCTGTGAGTGCGAGTGCTTCATGGTGCCGACGGCTGGACGCTCAGCCTGACTACAGCTGTCTGCTCTCTACCACCACCACCAAACCTGACTCGCTCGTCCTCCCTCTCTCTCTAACGCTCGCTCTCCATTGGCTGGCCCTTTCCGGGAGGTCATGTTACACACAGATGAAAGAAACACATAGTGTTAAGTGCATGAAGAAAGAAATCCAGCAGACGCTAGAGAAGAGCCGGTCGGCTCAGAGTCCACAGAGGATCTGAAACAATGATTTAGGCTCTAAATTTGGGACTACGGGCATGCGCTGGATCATTGCCATCATTAAACTTTCCATTACACGCTGATCAAGAACTCATTCGAAGCGTAAGATCCAGACTGACCTTCTTCTATGCAGTGATAAGGTTGGGTCTTTCAGTTCACTCAAAAACTGCTTTTCTTTTTTTATGGACTCACTCTTACGTCATTTCAAAGCTGTGTGACAGTGTACCCTTCTAAAAACACAAAAGAAGATATTTGGAAGAATGTTGGCAGCCACTGAGATTTTTCAAAAAATATCTTATCTTGTGTTCCTCATAGTGTAGTTCCGATGCTGGAATTACGATAAAGTAATGATGGAGCACCCAGGTCTCACGGAATCCCTAGTGACCCTTCCGAGACTGTGATGGGAACACGGAATCGCCTAAAATTTCACAATGGGCGCAAGGCCTCAAGTGTTTTAGGCTTGGGAGGTATCCAAATATTGATGCTTTCGCCCTATTATACCTCGGTATACGATATTACCCTGAATAATAAAAGAATTACGACGTTAGGCTCAGACAGGGTCACCGAACTGTTTGTGCTTAAACCGTCCAGAAAATGAATACCAAACACTCATACTAATACAATAATAAAATAACATGCACAACAACATTAACCCCTATTATTAGCAACAAAGAACAGTTGCAGAAGTTGATTTTTCTGAGAACAGGTCACTGTGTCTACATCTCACCTACATCTCTCTTTAAAGAAATTATTAGAATATAGAATCCTTGTCCCGTATAGAAGTGCATTGTTATTTTATAACTGTATAACGGGATTGAAACTGATAACGTTGCTGTTTTAAGATCCTATTGTAAGTCGCTTTGGATAAAAGCGTCTGCTAAATGACTAAATGTAAATGTAAATGTAAGATCCGGCGGTATACCACATCATATTACTGTATTACCGCCCAAGCCTATTGTACATGTATATAACATTTTGATCTGATTTTAAAGGAAGTGGTAAATAGTTGGCAAACTAACACCTTACAGCACCAACAACCCTCAAATCGTGACAAAGAGGCGAATTTTTGAGGACCACTGCTGATGCATGTCAATAACTTGCATTATAATATCCCTTCCATGAGCCCATCACAGAATTTTCAGAGTTAAGGGTCATTACACGGGATACTGTAGGACCAGGTTATGAGTATTGCCAGAAGCGCAAGAGCCGTGGGGTCACGAGAATGATGTGAAATGACTGCTAATGGACATATAAGATGTGGGTTATGAATGACAACTGCCGTGTTCCATCTTAAAACGGTACACCGCACTTTCTTAGGTCACAACCTGTACCAGCGTCATAACAATGGCTGATGGTTTATTCCTCTCTGGGGACTGATACAACACTGTCACAGGTGTGTCTGAAAGGCTCGATATGAGTACAGTCAAATTATTTTAGCAAATGTAAAGAAAACTACAAGGTGTATCTTTGGCATTCTTTGGTGGTTGTGTACACACATTGCAGTTGAACCAACATGTAAAAGTGCACGCGTCACCCGATCTTTCCTTTAAATTCTTGCTGTGAGAACTGAGCTGTCAGTCATTCAGGACATATGTGAGCATTCTCCTGAGCTGACCTGGCTGGAGCTATTTCCATCCTGCTTCATTCAGCCATCACAAGCGGTCTTAGAATTCAAAAAGAAATGTACTCGATGACCTACAAGACACAGTTTACATTAGCATTGTTATTAATATCTTAAATGTGGTGTTGACATTGTCTTTTTGCTATTGTTGATGTTCAAATCACCCAAAAAAAACACCGCCCTTTGACCCATCTTTGGCTTTTATAAGCACTGGCCAGCTTCGCTGAAATTTGTTCGTTAGACAAAAATATTCAGCAAACATCTCTTTTTAGTACTACATTTTTAAATAATTAATAAATGACAAAATAGTGAAGAAAGAACAGCCAATAAGAGCAAAGAATAGACAGGGATTGTTTTTTTACAGCAAATTTCAATAGAAAGGACCATTTTAAAGCAGGAATGTATGGCACGCCAACTTAGCTTTTCTCAGAAAATGAATTTGTAATATCAAGTGTTCTTGGTCTTTTACTGTTAATAATTGCATTTCTGACTTATATCTAAAATATGACTTCAAAGGCAGCCTACACTGGAAATTTTTTTATATAACTTGGTAAATATAAAAACGTTAAGGTATATTAACTCACTAAAATCTTTTAAAATATGTTTAACAGTTTATTAACTTAATGTTAAAACTTTTACATTTACAAATTCCAAGAAAAATTGTGATATTAAAGTGAAAGTGCAATTTAAGATATCAATTATTTTATGATAAAAATGATATCAACAATGCATATTTCTACCAGTGATGACCTGATTGTTGATAAAAAATTATAACTTTACGAGAAAAAATTCACAAATTCATAATCTAATAAACTTATTTGACTTGCCATAATAACCAAGATTTAATAAAGCTCAGTACACAAATGGGATGGCATAACATCTTTACATCCTCCCACAGTTCTTAAAGCCAAGAAACAGTGAGAATATGCATTGATAAAAGAAATAATACTGGTGTATTTCATTACGAGGCAGTGAATACCAGGATACCTTACTCACACTCTCACACAGTCATCATGTCCGCTGGAATAGGTCCAGCGAGCCGAAAGATTTGAGTCATACAGATCGGTTTACAGGCGCTTAGCCATCTATCACGAAAGACCGGCAGGTTACGCTTTAAATGGATGAGAGCCAGGCCATAAGGTAATGTGGCCAAAATCTAATTATTGAAGTGGAGCAGACGCCTTTCCTATCCCCGTCTGAAAACTTTACAAATGAAAGCAAGTCTGAAACATGCTGTTAAAAACAAAGAATTCAAGCAAACATCAACTGCTCATCCCCTCTGTGAGATGCTCACACAGAACCCAATAGAGATGACAAGAGAATGCATACACTACTATAAAACAAAGTCGTTTTTGAAACACAATGGAAACTAATATTTTGAAGCAAAATGATTCTGGGGCAAACCTTTGCCATTGAAAAGTGATGCTGTATGTGAATCACATGAGATAACGTGTAATGCAAATGGAAAGTCACTATTCACTTCAGTTGATGGACTTGATGAAGGAAGGAGATCTTTAGGGAATGATCTTGACATTCCTATTAAAATAAATTGTGAGAAATCCAGAGGAAACACAAAGACGACCAATAATGTGTACAGAGATGCATCGAAAGCCGAAAGTCCTCTTGTGAAACAGGTTGTCTACAAGAGAAAATTGTCTTGTATTGTCACAGAACATTTTTTCTCCACCACATCATGAAACTATGTGACTTGAGTTAACATGTACAGACAGAACATCAATAATCCCAAAACCCAACCAAACTGCTTCATTTATAGGGATATAACCAGAGTTAACTAATCCCTACTAGATGAGAAAGCAGTTGAAGTTTATTCAAATCTAAACTTGAAATCAACCATCGCATCCTTTACCTTTCAACATAGCTCGACCCGTAGAGCCCACGGTGAAGCTGGGAAGTGAACTGCGGGCTCCGAGAGAAGCCGTCGCCTCCAGCACCGCTCCGCTCAGATGAGCCGCAATGCTGCTTCTATTAGAACAAACCCAGAATTTGATCTGCCATCTGGAAACGGCGGGCCATGGCACCACTCGAGCGAGCAGCTTTTGGGATGGGTGCAGGAGAAAGACTTCAGCGCTCACGTCAGGTATGACATAATCAATCTGTAGAGAAAAGAAACAAATGGAAACCATAAACCATAATATATCGTTTTTTGATTTGTTTGTTTAACTACATTTAATGTTAATGTTAAATGCTCACTTGTAAGTTTCCTTTACCCAGACCAACGCGCTGTCTGCTTACCGTCAACTTAATAAAACGTTTTAACAGTAGTAAGAGAACAGGGTACAGAGTTTGGCACTACCCAGATAATTCTATAATTGGAGTTACATAATAATAAACTCAAACTCAATTCAGAAGGGACATGGAGGAATCATGTTATAAACAAAGCATGAAAACTTTAAATTAAACATGTTGTATCTGATCATCTTTGATCATTCAAAAATATTGAAACATTTCCCTTAAGTATCCACTTAATATGGAATTATATACTATGGCAACATACTTTGTGATTATTTTCATACTTTTAATCTCGACAAACCAGACACCAAATGTCCCTGCAATTACAGAATCATCCTCTTATTCATTTAGTGCTAATAGAGAAAGCTGACAACCATGTTATGTAAGACTGCGCCTTCCTTAGATCACAACATCTAGGTTTAGTCATGTAATAGAGGTTATATAATAAACACAACATACAAATGAACACACAAGAACTAAAAACACAAATACCAGCTGACTGTAGCAGAAGTTAAAGAAAAGTGCTACATAAAAAATATTTTTAAAAGTCAAAACATCATGATGTCACGAGTGAGAGCTGTCAGACTAGCGGTCTTACAGTTTGGGAAATATCTCATTTTGGGCAACACCAAAAAGTACTGTAAAATGTTTAATGTGGCATAGTAAATACAACGAAATAACTCAATGGGTTTCAAAACATTAAAAAGATTTTTAGTATTTTTAAAAATCCAACAATTAATTTCCCTAAACTTTGCAAATATATATGAATAAGTTTATGTTATGAAACCAGTTTTTATAGAACATTATAAATATATTAATATTATGTATAGAACATTTATACCTGTATTACACATCAACGTTTTTGGTAAATTCCAAAATAAATTATTGAGTAAATCAAATTAACTTTCAGTATATTTAATCAATTCAAAGCTTTAAATTTCCTCATTTTTATTGTAAATTATGTGATACATAACATGAATGCATAGCATGAAAGTATGAACTTTACTTTAGTTTCGAATAGATATGGCAATGAGGAGATGTTATATTTTTATAAAGGAAGTTTTGTCTAATTCTGTGATTTACAAGAACTGACTTCCTCTAAACATTAAAACATCACAACAGACACAAAAGAGGAAACAACCTGGAGTCAAAAAAACATTTCCCCCTCATCACCTATTTCCTATGAACACAGACATACGCTATTACAGCGGTGATTGATAAAACTGATTCACTCTCATCATTATTGTCATGACAAACACCTTGCTCCACAGGGATGGGACATTATTTCACCATTATTTGACCGGCACAGCGTTTCTGCCGACTATTTCCAGGAAACGTATTACATCTGATGTCTGTGATCTTCCTCAGAAACAATTGACCCCGCTTCCCTGCCACCCTTCGACTCCCAAACGCTGCCGAACAGAAAGCCGTTCTCATTGGGTAAATGAATTCAGTGCCAGATGTTCAGAGCTGAACTCTGTGCCAACATAGAATGGGGCACCGAGAAACCTCAAGGGCATTTGTTTGCGTGTGTGCATTTGATGACAAAGCGTGCACGTGTCATGATCGAACAAAGGTTAATATCTTGGGAGAATAAAAATAATTTCAGAAAAGCTACATCTAGACTTAAAGGCCTTGAAAGCTCCTGTAATTGGACACACAGTGCGCAGCACTCTCTGCTGAGGATACGTAAGCTTATTGCCACGGCAACCGGGATGAAAGATGCTTTAAAGCGCTTAGCAAGTCAATTACTCCGTCTCATTTTTCTCACTTCAAACAAAGAGACGGGCACATAAAGAGAGAATACCGAATACAGATAAGGAAATTGAAATTGTCCTTTGAGAGACTGGCGTGTTAGAATAAAAGACTATGGAGGGCACTTCACGTTAATAATTTATAATGACCAATCCTGAGACTCACTCATAAATATTTAAAGTCATTACATAGGTTGACTTTTCAGATCTCATGAAAAAGTGCTTTTCTAGTTGTCTTTAAGAAGTTTAAAAGATTATAATGAATTATTGAGAGTAAAATGAATAATATATACATTTACATTACTGACTGATGTATGTAACGATTCATCTCCATGCAGCGTGCATTCATTTCCAATAGGTATACAATGTGTATACAGCTCTTTCTGCTGTTAATAATACATTATGTTTATTATTCGCAACATAAAAAGGTTAACAAGTGTATTAACCTAGGCTTTTAAAGCAGAAACATGAAAAAATCTTACATAATTTTCTCACCCTCGTGTTTTTCATGTTTCGCATTCTTCTTCAGAACACAAAAAGAAAATATATTGAGGCATGCCAAAAACCAAACATTGCACCTATTGGTCTGTATAAGGACATTTCTCAAAATATCTTCTTAGGTGTACCATGATAGAAAGAGTTTTTTTTTCCCTTTCAGCCAAGTGAACACTGTGTTTATCTTTTCTGTGATTTTGCAGAGTTTGCTATCCTCTGAAGTTCCTGCCTTCTTCGTAATGACTCTTTAATGGGATGGGTTTCCTGTCCCGCTTACGATAAAAGCAAAGACTGCATAGGTCAGATCTTAAACTGCACCGCAGGGATTAAAATCTGCACGCACCAAACGCCTGAAGACAAGACCGGTATGAATGCGAACACTTGTAGCATGTTGAAATGTGATGTCATTGATTTGGGCATTCATTATTAGTTTTGTCACAAATAAATTAAAAGCACAATAAAATTTCAGATCAAATTTACAATAATGTGATGCAACAAGTTGTTCTATAGTACTTGACACCAAAACAACAACCATGGTGATTGTGGCACACGTTCCTAAAGCTGAAATTCCTTGAAAGAATGACGTGCTTCTCAGTCCTTTCACTGAAATAAAGACCCAGAGCGTTGACCCTCGGCCAGGGACAGCAGGTGCATCATTCACCTTTAACTGCCCTACGAGGAGCTTACAGTCTCCGGGCAGAACTAAATAAAAACAAGAGTATATGACGCTATCTTCCGGGAACCCAAAAGAAGATATTTTGAGAAATGTCCTTATACAGTCAATGGGGTCCAATGATTAGTTGACAACATCTTCAAAGTATCTTCTTTTTGTGTTTTTAAGGAGAAAGCCATTCAGATTTCTATGCTTTTCAAAACGACTTTACCATATGAAATATAACCCCGCCATGACAAAGAGGCAATTACATGTCAAATGACATTAGTCATAGCTATCCATTTTTTATAAAGTCAATAATTCATAATAAAAATATAATATATATCTTCTTGGTTGTCTGATAAATGATATGGGAGTATTTGGGCTGCTTTTGAGTTGACCCCGTCTTGATGTTCTGGACAGTACTCCAGCAGGTGCATTGTGGAGGGCAGCGAGTCTCTGGTCGGTCTGAAATTTTATCCGCTAGGGTCAGTGTCTCGGTCCGGCTCAAAGGCTGTAGACACACAGGAACGGCAGGAATACTTCAGGAATGACAGACATGTAGCAGCTGTGTACAGTACTCAGCACATCCAGTCCCCTGCCGGCACTAGACACTGACAGACCACAACAACTTTGAGGAATAAAGTTGCGTAATGTTTTTTTAATCTGGTCGCAATATAGCAAGTATCAATAAAGTCATTTTATAGTATGGTCAAGTGATGGTTCTCAAAAATATCAGAGGTACTCTGAAGTCATTCCAAATCTGTGTACATTTTGTTTGGTTAAATACAGAGAGATATTTGGAAGAATGCTTCCGTTCTAGGACCCCATTGAGAACCAATCAACTTTTTGTTGTCCTACATTCTTCAGAATATCTTTTTTTGCTTCAAGAGAAAAAACGAAATTATTAAATAATTGTTGTTGTTATTGTAGTTTATGTGGACAAAGAACTGTTTGGTTTTGCGCGTTATTCCAAATATATTTCTGGGTGTACAATCAAACAAAGAAATGTATACAGATATGAAACAAATACAGAATGAGCAACTTGTGGCAGAATTAATATTTTGGGGTGAACTATCACTTTTTAATCTTCCCTATTCCCCAAATATTTACAAATGATTCTGGTAGGCGCCAGACATGATGCTTCAAAATGAATTTTATATTTAAAGATAACAACTGTGTTTTTCTAAGATTTTTGTTCAATGACTTATACACAATATCAATATTGGCCGTCTTCCCCTCTAGCATCTACAGTAAATCCAGACTGAACGCTTCATTTGCATGACAGAACTAAATTTGCACATCAATCATTCTGCGTTTTCATTTGTTTTCTAATAACACCAATGAAAGCGGTGGCACACAGTTCATGTAAATCAGAACCTTTAATGAAACCCTGCACATGAATCTATTGCTAATGATGATGCTGTTTACTGGAAACAGAGATTGATTTATTCTCTGAGCTCTCTGTCGTGATTCAGCACAAGGTCACCTGAGGATCCTTCTAGATCTCTAGAGAAGATCGTCATGTAACCTCCCAGCATCAGCTGTTACACACAAACACACGCACACACACACACAACTATCATTACCGACTTTGTAGTGGCGGGTGGTCTAAGGTTACAGTAAAGAAGAGCCAAATCAGGACCTGACTCCAGCATGTTTGACAGCCTTTGTTCATCTGTCAAATCAGAACGGAGTTTCAGCCAGCTGACTTCATACAACAGCCAACACATAACATGGTCTTGTTATGGCAAAATGTAAATATTAGCGATATCAAATTATGCTTTAGACAGGGTCGAGTAACAGAACAACCTTGTAGCCCAGAGAAAAGATTGCAAGATTGCCAATGGCTATGTGAAATCAGCAATACCGGTTTTAAAGGTACATTGAGGAATTCTGAAATCAATTTTATCATGAGATTTTCTTACTGAAGACATTTTGTTATCGACACCCGACCCAGCATACATCAGGTCCTAAAATGTACCGATCTATGACAACATTGGGAGGTTAAACACCACCTCCGCAGAAGAATATAAACCACTACTTCTGAAGCCCGCCAACAGGACAAAATAACTTCTCTTAAAACCAGATATAGCTAAATAGCCTATTACTTTTGATATGAATGTATATGTATGTTAAAAAACATGCAAACAACATAAGCAGTATAAGTAAATAATATACATGTATATATATGAATAATAAAAGGCCAGTTCAGCCCATCTTTAAGATATAAATGAATAAAAAACACATGGGGGAACAAAGTCGGGCACAGTACCAATACAAACTACTTACTGTGGCCAATCAGCAGTAGGGTGCAAAGGACAGATATTTGTAGGGATAAGCACTGTCAAAAGTAAAAGATTGGTTAAGGGGCTTTATTGTTTTAATATTTAAAACAACAAGAACGGATACAAGAAATAGGCCACCCGGCCTTTAGTGTAGAACCCTTAAATTCATGTTTTCAGAAAATTCAAATACTAAATAAATACAGAACTGGATGAATATAACAGGAAGATAAAATATATACGATCGGATAAGATATCAACCGGCCGCCGACTGCACTCTGTATACCGTCAATGTCAATGTCACCTTTATTTATATAGCGCTTTAGACAAAATACATTGCATCAAAGCAGCTTAAGGACAATAATAAGTAAAACCGTGTGTCCTTATGCTTAATGTTAAAAGGCAATACATTATTGAATTCGGGGATGTTATCTCTGTTCAGTTTAATGGTGTCTGGGCATTCATTTTCAGTACGTTGATGTCTTCTTTGTTTACCTTAAAAAAAGTGTCTGTGCGTTCAAATTCAATCAAATCAACGATATCGTTGTAAATGAGATGACCCCAACTAAGCAAGCCAGAGGCGACAGTGGCAAGGAAACCAAAACTCCAACGGTAGTCACATAATAAAATAATAAAATAATAAAATGTGCTGGTCAGTATATGCACTGTAAAATTTTTACCTTTACACAATAACATGTGAAAAATAGCGCTTTTTTAAGTTTGACACAAGCATGACAGCATTACCAAAAGGATTGAATTAAAAACGCTATATAATGTATGCCAGGGCACATTAAGGCAGCTTTGTCAAGAAATATAACATGGATGGGTACATGCACCAAACGGTCATAAGGCAAAAGTCATTCTTAATACCTTCGGTATAATTACTAGATGCCGATGATTTTCACTGATCCTTTAACACGGAGGGATGCCAGAAGGCCTTAAGACACATACAAGATAAGACTCAAGTTTCATGTAGTTGGAGCTCAGGACACATGTAAACATGATTTCATCACACATGAAACCACATCATCAAACAGAACTCTGAAAGCCATGTGGTCCACCAATCACAGATGACACTGACATGTCCAATGCCTTATAAAGAGAACATTCAAGAGAAAGATATCACTGCTCGACATCATCATAACAAAAGTCAAGGCCATTGCATTTACCATAAATCAGATTTAGACCAGTTATGGAGACGAGTGTTAATAGAATGAGGAAATTCAATCATATCTGAATCTGAACGAGTGTAAACATAACATGAATTCATCCTTTGTTGTTTATTATATCGTTTAAAATCCAAAGACCAAAACCAAGACTAAGAGCAGGACTGACCCGAGTCCAAAAGGTTTTACATTTCTTCCTCATGACAAGCCTTTCGTCCAGGCCGAAGGCCAATAAAACCTGGTCTGATCCCAGGTCTTATACTGTATGACCCCTCCTCGCGTCCCCCATGCTGGATGAATGTCTGGCCTTCATCATAACTGACTCAATAGTTTGTGTCCGAGCCAGCGCTGTCCTCTCTTCCAGACAATCCTGCTTCAGCCAATCACGTACATTGATTTTATTTGTTTATCAGTATGGCCAAACATCTGAGCTGAAAGAAATATTCTTATCATTAGAAAACCACTTATGTATGACCTTTCATCCAAAGGACAATGGCATTTATAAAAACACAGAAGAGAAGGGCCAGACAGAATCTGTGCACTTTGTTAATTCTGTGCAAAATTTTTGGGGAAATGTGTGGAATAGATTTAAACTTTATTGTGTTTACAGAGTGCATTATAACGTGTTTTAATGTTTTGCAGGTAAAATTTTTCACACAATTTTCTTATCTGTATAGTATGTTTGCACTGTTTTAAAAACGACGGATAACTTCTTTGTTCTGATGACATCCCTCCTTCAGAAATATTTAAAGATTTATTTATTGGGCCAGTGGTTCGTGTGTTGTGATTCGACACGATCTCGGAAAGATCATTCCTCGAATCGTATTGTGGAGATTCACGGGCACGGTGTTATTGTAAACATGTCTTTAATGTTATCAATTTGATCTGGAATCAGACCCGAAGAACATGGATGGAGAGGATCGAGTAGAACTTCTGCAAGCACGACTTTTTTTACGTCCAAACGGAGAACAATGATTCATGTGTCTGATCTAAACCAGAATGAGTTTGAACAGTTTACAATAAATATAATCAAGAAACAATATAAGCTGATCATTATAAACACAAACAATCGATGATGTCCGGTAAGATGACTGTTCTCCAGGGAAAGAGGGAACTGCTCCATCTCCGAAGAATAATCTTTGTGTAAATCCAAAATTAACTGATTGAGATTGAGGAAGCTGTCCTCGGTATAATGTGCCGAAAAAACATTTATGTGTGGATTCAAATGTTCAGGAAATTGTAACTACTGATCTCTAAGTACAGCTTCTCTGGGACAGCCAAGTCAAGGTGATTGGACAACGGGATGAAAATAACAGAGTTTCAATGATGGACAAACAAACTCAACAAACAATTCTTCCTCTTCTCTGTAGGACGGCAACAAGACAACGCCCCCTTTATGTGTTTTTCAGTGGGCGGAGGATACTGAAAAACTGTGATAGTGATGTCACTAAAGAAGGAAGATGTGGTCCAAATCGTACGTTTTGTGTTTGCAATTTCTGTGATATAAAACATCTCGTTCAGTAGAACCTGAACATATGGAGACCAAACTTACAACTGGACAAAAATGTATTTTAAATGATCTCAGTCCACTGGAGCATTTTGAAGTGTTTTTCAATAGTCACACGACAGGAAACACTCCATGTATAGGAAAAAGATCTTAGGTGCTTAACATACATCATTGCTGTCATGTGTTTATTTATTGTACACCTCTGTGAGATGTTGAAGAAAAGCTTTTTTATGCAGTTGCAAGAGAACATGGCCTTGTGTTCCTCCTCCAAACCAACTGTAAGTAAACATTTCATCACCTTTAAAGAAGTGCAATCTGAAGTATGTACAAACTAACATTAACACTGTCAAACTGGAGATCATTCTAAACAATTGAGTCATCGTTTTTCTCCGTTTTATCAATGTAGATATGAAAACTGTGTTTATTTCAAATCTGTTCACTTAGGAAAAGACCTGGTGTGGACCAAAAAACAGGGAGAAAAAAGATGTGTTTTGAAACATATAGGCATTTTCATGACCTTTTTGTATCATCTTAAGAAAATGTTTTTGCCCAAAATAATCTTTGTTGAATCAGAAATGTTTTCCAAATAATCAGAGTAAGTGACGATGTATGGTGACGTATACCAGTGTATTAATGGTGTAACATTTCTTAAAGGAAAATTATTAACCCTTGTCCTTGACACTTTGTTTCAAGGGATAATGGGAAGGGTACAAAATAGAATTGGGATCGGGTGTAAGACTGCAGAAAAGATGATTCTGGGTCCGTCTTGCATTCATATTTCAGTCAAACCGCAATAAAGACAGGAAGTTATTACAAGACCCCTAAACATAAAACAACAATTGCCAAATCTAATTCGCATTTCAACATCACACTTGTTTTACTAACTACATACATTACATAAGTCACATTACAATAAATTATAATTATAACCAATAAACTGAACAAACAGGGCATTTCCAGCGTTATGGATGTCACATTTTGCCTTGAGGACGTCACATAAAAAGCTCTTAGAATGTAAGTGTAACCGTCGGTTGTAACTCTTGTTGATATTGTTTTAACATCCGAAAATGATCAGTCTATATACAAGTTATATATTTTAAAAAAGATAAATAAACCCGCAAGAAATGGACAACAATTTTGGGAGGCAACAAATTTCCAAAGATTTATGCGAATTAAATCTAAAAAACAGAATCAAAAATAAAAATAACAAATGGTCAAGGGTTAGCTCTTTCTTGCAAATAAATTAATTACAATATTTAAATATGAGTAAAATGAAGCGTTATTGAAGATAGCCCTAAATCTACAATGAAAATCATTGGCAAAAAATAAAATAAAGTATCTATAAAAATGTAGGTGAGACTTGGAATGGGTATCTGAATCAGCGAATGTTGACATCTGTTCTAAAAGTATATTAAATTCAGTCTACAAAAAATCTATTCTACACTCTTATTGAGTGTTCTTTCTTCAATAATCGGTCAAAGCTATCAATTTCCAGATCATTTCAGTTAGTTCTGTCATGAAAAAACATGTTTGCTTAATAAAATTGTCTATAAAACAATTTCAGACATCTAGTCATCATCAAAAGCGTTTGAAATTAAGGAGAAACATTTCACTCAAGTGTCCAAAACTTCTGACCGGTAGCAAGCACGCAAGAATCCAGCACACAGAAGTGTTTTGGATGTTTGGTGATGTCAAGCTTTGTAAAATCGGATTTACATGCATGCGAGTAACTGCAGCTATAACACTTCAGCTTCAAGAGAAATATAGAAAATAACTCGAACTAAATTCACATTTACTTTGAAGAAAGCAAGAAAATGAGATCTTTGGTTCTTCACCTCTAAACATGCAGAACATCCATCACTTCACCCTGAGAAAAGAGACGCTTATCTCGCACGAGACTTTAAGAAAAATTCTATTGTCATCGACAGCACAAACTGTGTGCGAGTTCCCACAATTCAACTGAAGCCCTCGGGGACCCTAAATCAGCTCAACGAACCACAATGATCGCTCGATGTGAACCTATTCAAATCTTAGGTTAGTCACTTGATTTAGTGTAAAACAAAACAGACGTGGAGACAAATAAACAATGCGAAAAATAAACGTGACTCGTTCAGATTCAGCATGTGATGAATACACTGTTCATTTATTTCCTTCTATAAAAACAAAAATAAGGCGAAAGCTGTATGTTTACTCACTGTGTTTGCAGATAATCCGTCTCTTTAAATGAGCCCTGGATCCCTAAAACCTAAAGTCCACAGAAGCTTTGCTTACACAACGGTCACGTGTGGGTTTAGGCCGAGTGTGGCAGCAGGTTGAGGGCATACTGAAGCGATCCGTGACCCAGCTCTCTCAGGAGGGCCGTTCTGGCGAGAGGTGGGGTTCGAACACTTCATAATCTCCTGTTGAATTTCACGTGGAGCCGTTTGAACAAACCCCTGGACGCGTGCTACCCTCGCAATTCCCCGGCTTGTGTGTTTGTCTGTGCACTTGCCCAGCCTCTTAAAGAGAGCCGGACATCACACACTAGTTGTGTTGGGTACACTTCAGTCAAACATATGATATCAATTAAGTCAGTGTTCAGCCAAGATTGGCTTTACATTTATTACACGAGGAGGATCAGATACATATTGGGCACAATAACTGTGATGTTATTAATCGCATGATAATCAAATACTGGTGCTGCGTTATTTATATTGACACATTTGCTTTGCCAGGTTCAAGGGTGCAACTCGGTCTCTGCCTCCCTACGCAAAATTGAAATGAAATATAAGATTAACGTGCCTCATTACAATATTTATGCACTTAAATTGATAAAAGTCGTGGTCTTATGGTTTTAAGCTAAAAGCGTCTGCCAAATAATTAAATGTTAATGTTATGTAAATGTAGACATTGCAATAATAGTGAAATCATGAATCTGATATTGTGACAGTCCTAATGTTTAAGAGCATCAGTTTGAGCAAAGCATGCTTCGAATTGTACAAATTTACTCACCCTCTTATCATTTTAAACCTGTAAGACTTGATTTCTGTAGAACACACAACATATATTCTGAACATACAATAGAATGATGTTTTGCAGCTGTATGATTGTCAACATTCTTCAAAATATCTTTCACACAAAAAGTCACCCACTGTTGTAAAGCTTAAAGTGAACAGCATCAGAGTAAAGCTGGAAGCGATTAGGACGGCAGAAGAAATTAGAGTTCTCCGCAGGACTCTGTTATCTCATCCTGTTTCTCATGATGTCATAATGAAACTTTCCCTCGAAAAGCCCGTCTAGCAACCTCAAGACAGACAGATCATCTCACCAACATAAACTTAACCAAACACAACCAAATAAATGAGCCTTACAGAACCGTTGGGGAGATGGGGAGAGAGTGAGAAATAAAGACAGTGGGAAAAAGAAAGAAAGAGCGAGCGAGCGAGCAAGAGAGAGAGAAAGAGAGAGGTTAAGAAATGCCGAGGTGCTCATGTGTTGAGTTGGGTTGAACTTCCCTTATTTGGCTAGAAGGCTTGTGGTTATGGCAGTATTAAAGCAGATAGAATCTTCCTCTTGAGAAGCATCACATGATAACAAAACTTACTTCTATATTTACATTAGTCTTTATTAGCTTGGCATGCACTCCAAACTTAAGTGACTTATAACGTCTTTATGTCATCCTGTAGGCATTTATAGGTTATAATCAGTGTTGGAAACTTATAATGGTTCCTCACTGAGGCCAAGATCTGCAAAACCATCTTTTGCCGTCAAAGAGAAGCAGTCTTCCACATACTCAATGTCAATCTGATCTCAGCCTTCCAACCCACAACGTTTAAAACCGTGCAGAAAAAGATTGATCTTGCGTGAGCCAACTTCAAGAAAATAAGGGCTTTTTAAGAACCTGATTTCAGAACATTATGGATCGAGCATATTTTCAGACTGTTTCTCTATAGCCAAATATGTTTTATAGGTCTATTTTTCAGAATTTAATGCAATATATTATAGTTTAATAATTTGTGCTCTGATAGGTTATCTGAGTGACGGGGCGAACAATATGTAATTGTGTAACGTATCGTCAACGAGTTGTTACTGAAGTAACTGGACGCTTACAATCCCGGCGTTTGGTGTAGAACAAGACATCTGTTTTCTGTTAGAGATGCGAACTCGCTTTATCGTAAACTTTGGGTTTTTTTACTTTATAGATTGTTAACAGGCTCGCACACACACACACAGGCTCGCACACACACACACACACACACACACACACACACACACACACACACACACACACACACACACACACACACACAGGCTCGAACACACACACACACACACAGGCTCGCACACACACACACACACACACACACACAGGCTCGCACACACACCCACACACAGGCTCGCACTCGCGCGCGCGCGCACACACACACACACACACACACACACACACACACACACACACACACACACACACACACACACACACACACACACACACACACACACACACACACACACACACACACACACACACACACACACACACTTATACTTGTACTTATGTTGAGAATTGTCAGAGCTAAATGTGTGTTTGACGCAAGAATTACAGCATCCTTTACACAGACACACACTCAGACAGACACACACTCAGACACAGACAGACAGACAGACAGACAGACAGACAGACAGACAGACAGACAGACAGACAGACAGACAGACAGACACACACACACACACACACACACACACACACACACACTTATACTTTGAGAATTGTCAGAGCTAAATGTGTGTTTGACGCAAGAATTACAGCATCCTTTACACAGACACACACTCAGACAGACACACACTCAGACAGACAGACAGACAGACAGACAGACAGACAGACAGACAGACACACACACACACACACACACACACACACACACACACACACACACACACACACACACACACACACACACACACACACACACACACACACACACACACTTATACTTTGAGAATTGTCAGAGCTAAATGTGTGTTTGACGCAAGAATTACAGCATCCTTTACACAGACACACACTAAGACAGACACACACTCAGTCTCGAGGCTGTTGCCATATCAACCTCTTCTACAGATCTCAAGAGATTCTCCTGTGAGATGGCAGGTCACAAACACCATGCGAGCAAACCTTTATGCGGGCACACACATCTTAAACCATCACAGAGGCTCAACTCGACCTCTGAGATGATGTTCTCAGTGACTGTGACTCATCAGAAGAACACAGAATCAAGGACCATTTCATGATCCTTTACAGAAACAAGAATTAAATCAATGCCAAGTCATGAACGATACACAAGCACTAACAATGCAGTGCCTAAAAAAATGAAGAAAGTAAAATATTCCACTCCTTCCATCTAAGAGAGTTCATTAGATTTGTAGTTGTACAACACTGCCTCTCAGTGGCACATCATGTGAGAATGCACAGCTTGAAAGTTAGAAAAACACATATGGTGACAAGTGTAAGGTTTTACAAAGCATCAACACTTTCAAGCTAAAATATATGATTTGTCAACATTCGTTTTAAATCACGTCATTATTTTTCAAAATTTTAAATGATTACTTAATGTTGCCAATGATGACAAAAAGAGAACACACGTTGTGATGTTGGGTGAGGCCTGTTGTGTTATTGTACGAGTCAGGAATGATGTGAAACAACACAAGATGAGATCACAGGAATCTCACACTGTGATGGATGTGGGACAGAAGATACCTTTTTCATTCTTTACATCTGATAAATAACAATCTTTAATAATTTTTCGTTAAACTAATATAACGTGGTTTTTGTACTTAACTTAAGGGACATCAAACCTGTTTCTTAACGTTATTACATTTATTAAACATTACAGAAGTTTATAAAAGTTGTTGCTGGACTTCAGCATGCCATGAAAGTATGGCCTACTGTCCGACATTTTTCAAAATATCACTTTTTTGTATTCAACAGAATTACTATAGTAGTAAATGGGATCCCAAAACGGTTTCTGTTACAAGCATTCTTCCAAATATCTTTGCCTATGTTCAAAACAATGAAAGGTATATATTTGGAACAACTTAATTAAATGATGAATGACTTTTGAACAGATGCTGATTTGACAGAATATGATGGGTGTGGACCCCACCTTCCCTGAACAACACCCCTCAACTGCAGGTAACCCTCACAGGACGATATAAAGAACACAATAAAAACACAACTTACAAATACACAACACATAAACTTACGCAAAATATCAAAACTATAGAGAAACGCTCTGATATAGACCAAACTTTTTCTACACTTACTTTTTAATACTTTTGAGTATATAACTGGTGACCCCGATCAACACTTCATCACTTAAACTTCATTTAGCAAGAATTCAATTAAACGTCTTGAGAATTTCTCCTCCATGTTGAATTCTGCAGTGTTTCTGACCCTCATTTAAAACATCGACTGTATAGTTTAGTTGACATCCAGGTGTCCAGAACCCATTCTGCCTTTACAAGAGCGAGGCAGATAATGAGAAAGATGTCAATGTTTGAGCAGGATGTTCCTGTTATCTTAAGAGCTCCTCTCAGCGGCCTCCCTCCTCACATTTCAATCCATTTTGATTACAGAAGATTGAGTTTCAGTATAAAAACAGAACTTTTACATGCGATAACCTTCTATAAAGTCTATGTTGGAATTAAAAAAATTCTTAGTTTTGTTTTGTTAACAATATACACTATATATACTTTAATAACCAAATGTATCATTTAATTGTAAGATGCACCGATACATCGGCCCATGACGATAGTCAGGGATGAAATGTCCTATCAATCAAATGAGCACAAGAAAATGCAACGAATATGTGCTCCATGTTTATAAAATGTGTACAAATAAAGGTCGTATTTGAGGTTCAATATTCAAAGACATTACATAATCAATAGCATTCACATTACGAAATATTAATTTCCTTTTTAAATGAAGCAAATCCAAATGAATATAACCACTAAAATATCGGAATAGGATGATTTCACTACTTTATATCTGTGAAGGAGAACTTTTGTATCGGTGCATTCCTAGCAAGATTTGGAGGTAAGAGAATATTCAAAGACGAAAAGTGTAAGGTGTGTAAAAAATGTGTAAAACATTGAATCCCAAAAAGAAAGAATGACATGAAACACACAGGGTTACGATGATGCTCGACTGGGAAACAAACAAAACACCTTGATTGAAGACCTTTGACCTGTCTAAGTGTAAACTATACATTATCTATCAGGATGATTCAAAAACTTCCAATACATTTCAAAATTTAAGTAAGATTTTAGAAAATAATGTGTTGTGAAAACTCTCAGCACTGTATGCCCGCTTCGGTGTTATATACACACAAACCCCGACATAATCTGAACCAGATGTGCTGAACCATATTCACCCAAAAAATAAAACCCTCTTCTTTATGTATCTGTTTTTATGGTGTGCGTCTGTTAGAATAAACTATTGTACATTATCAAACGGCATCAAGATTCTCACATGGTAAGAATATTATTCACAACAGTAATTCTGTGCCCAGATACTCGTATGCTCATAGAGAGCACTGAAGTTCTCAGAGACACAATGCTTACTTTGTGTTTCTGTGCCCCGGGCCGCCTCTCGTCCTGTGTTTTGTTAAGCACGCAGATTATGTGAGAGCTTATCAGTACCTGACACTGAGCGTGAGCTATCAGACAGGATGTGATGTCACCGGTTTGCGATAGTCACCAGTGATGGCACTGGGTGCTGTTTTTCTATCCGTGGCTGCTTTGCTTTGAGAGAATTTGAGGAATGTGTGGAATGTGCTCTGTATCCTTTCGTGACTTCATTATTGCTGATCCTTTTACCTATTAAAACACTTTGTGTCAGCATCAAGTGGTAACTCAAGTCATGGCAAGATCTTCGGTTTTATAGAGCGAGGCTATAATTCAACAACCTGTCTTAAAGTCCCCTTGCAGGTGCAGAAAATGTTGAACAGACTCATTTAAGGGATGTTTAAACAAACTTGATCTCACATGAATTATTTGGCTAATGCATATGAATAAGCATATGCATTTATAAATGAATGATCTAAACACACGATCTAAGTGTTATTCTGTATTGGACAACTCAAGCTGCAGAAGTGACGGTTTTCTTGCCGCTGTCACCGTTAAATGCTTCTCAGACACATGTGATGTCATGGACAAATTGTTCTTTTGAACTGGTTCTTTTCAGCGAGCTGGCGGTTCAATCGTTGTTAATTGTTCTATCTCTTCTGAGCACTGAATTAAAAATGAAAAAGTAAGAGTGCTGTTTCTTTCGGACGGGTCTTATTGAGAACCGATGAAACGATGATACCAAGTATGGGTGTTTATGTTAAAGCGGACATAAACTTTGTATGTCAGTTATTGTTTTAGAATTCAGATGAGTTATACTTTAAAAACAATAGAAATATTTTTATGAAATGATTCATGCATTATCACTGTATATACATAGCAGTACTATAGCGGCACTCTCTACCTTGTCAAGAACTGGTTGCATGAGCTTTCAGGTCTCCGGTAAACTGGACCGAGAGCAGTTTCTTTCGAACATTACCGATGAACCAATGATACCGCGCATGCGTGATCCTATATGAATTCAATGTACAGTATGGATAATATGTAGAGTTACACATGAAACAAGGACTTAACTTAGTGTAGGTATCTACATTCACATCTTTAACATAAGTCAAATGATAATAAACACATAGCATCAGTTTATGCATGGATCGTATAGTTTCTGTTGTACGCCACTGAATATTAATGTGTTAACTTTAAAGTTTTAAAACTTAAATATAATAGTTGCACATAACTCTGCCTGTATTTGTGTGTTTAATATGCACTTAAGATCATGTTGTTGATGTGTTCGTTTCCAGAATTTATGATTACGGATTTATGTTTTGAACTGTGCTAAATTCTTCTTGTTTTATGCATTTCCGCCTGACGAGGTGAAAGATTTGTCGTCGCTGTAAATGACTTATGGGCGCAGAAGAACGGGTAAATCAGACTTTTGAACCGTTCATTGAAAAAAAAGGCAGCATTGTACATCATATAAATCATTCTCGCAAGTCTAGCTTTAATAATTAAAGGAGGTTTTCAAACCAATGCACGAACGCAACCAATTCGCCTTTCCCACCCTGGCAGTTTGTAAATGTAGCGGCATCCAGTGCCAAGTTACCAATTGCAACCTACAGCTCGGTTCGCCGCTTAAACCTCCTTTTCGAGACACTACGATGACTGTCAGAGGACAAAAATCTTCACATTTTGTAAAAAAAACTGTAACTGTACTGTACATGCAACATTTTCCCTTCACAGTTTTGTCTCTGGGCCATTGACAGAACTCTTATCAGTGCTCTCATTATTCATCACCTGTTTGGAGATCTCTGTACAGTTTCTGTGCGCTCTATCAGCTCCTGAACAGGCGATAATGTAGACATTGTTTATCTTCCTGTAATGTGGCAACAGCTATTAGTCTCATTTCCTTTAATACCATAAAAAAAGTTTAGCAAATTCCACTCTCAACCAGAGCCTGACATTCATTTGCGAGGACAGGGAGATTATTTCTGTTATACGTGTGGGGGTTTAGTAATAGTTCTATAAGAATAGTGTGTTTTTTAAAACAGTTTTAAACAAAAGTATAATGCAATTTTTATATATATATATATATTTTAAGTTTTGGACCTAGGCCCATTGGGTTACAGGCTCCAGCAGTATCAAGATGCATTGACTGCATCCTTTAACTTTATAGATAAACTTCCTGCAACTCAATTAGCAACACAAGGTCATGGAGTTGATCCCATGTGAACAAACATGTTGGGAAACCCAAATTCATCCCTTGAATGAATCGCAAGATACGTTGCATAAAACATCTGACAAATGTGTAATAGCTTTGTTGCTTTGGATTTCAGAAATTCTTTAGCTGTTATAAAGCACATAAACCTGCTATGGGGCTTTCAGAAATAATAAAATATGACATTACTCTAATTGCCACGGTGCTGTGCCACTTCAAAAAATATCTACATCAGAAAGCAATGTTTCCAATCAAAGATCCGAATTAAATTCATGAGCAAAACCGAAATATTGCATAGAACATTATTAATTTCATCCAGCGGGTCAAAGAAAACAAAATCCCTTCTTACTGAGAAACTTTCAGCAATCGAAAGGAAAAATAGAAGTTGCTGCATCGTGTAGAAGGAAGAATGGGCCTTTTTCATAAATAAGAAATGACTAGCGAATACATTCTCATATATTACAGTACATTTAAAAATGTTCTGACCTAATCAAAGATACAATCACTTTTCGCCATTTTTGGAATGTGTTTTATTTCTAATTCGATTTTGAAGTTTAACCTAGACAGCTTTGTGCACATTTTGGAAAAGTACACTTTTTTACACTCATCCAGAGTGAGTAAAAAGGCTCGTAAATCATTCTGGACCCCTCACTCCTGCACACTCTCTGTCTGAACTGTTACCGCCTGGTCGGCCCTACAGAACACTGAGCACAAACATCCAACACGGGAAAAGCTTCTTTCCTTAAGCCATCTACCTCATGAACAGTTAAATGTTCGGACTTTTGAATGTAGCTCCTAAATAATTTGTACATTTGCAGATTTCCTATAGCGATGTGGTTGTGTGCAATACTCAGCTTCAGCCATTCTCATATAGCACCTTATAACTTTGACCTTTTTTATTTATAAAACATCAGTATATACGCTATATCATCTGTAGTTCTTCTGTACCATTTAACTTCTATAGCTTTGTGTTCAACTTTAATATTTCTTTTTTTATGTTACTTGTTACTTGTCTTGTCACTTTACATTGTGTGCTAGAAGTTCTGTAACTAAAATTCCTTGTGTGTGCAAAAACACCTGGCAATAAAGCTCATTCTGATTCGGATTCGGAATATTAGGCCAGTGATTATTTCGACCATATTATCCATCGTTTCTATCCAAGCGTTATGAAATGTAATGTTTATAGGATTTAATGCATACCAGGTGATGTGTTTTTGTGTAAGGAGAGAGGGCGAAGCCTACGGAGATCATTACATTATATCAAGGTGTGCATAATAACTAGGTTATCAGTTTGTTCTCCTCGGGATAAATGGGCCAAAAAAGACATTTTACTGACTCTAATAAGTCAAATTGTAAAAAGTCTTTCACAAGGATGTAATATAGCTCTTAAGACATTCGGGCATGATTACAAAACCATCAAACCTTTAATAGCAAATAGTCGACAGGGTCAAAAGACACGTGTCAAACATGAAGCCACCAGGAATCTTTATCCTCCAGTGCCGCCATATTCCACAAGTCCAAACTACCTGGACTGTCAAGAAGTATGAGGTGATCAGTTCAAATTAAGAATTGCTGAAATCCGACCACCTCTGAACAAGACACACAAGTCAAATGGAACGAATGGGGCAATGAAATATCTAAAGACAGATATTTCAAAGGTTTTGTGGACTGATGAGATGAGAGTAACTCTTGATGGACCCAATGGATGGGCCGTGGTTGAATCAATAACTGAAACAGAGCTCCACTTTGACTCAAGACGCCAGAATGATGGAGGTGGGTACTGGTATGGGCAGGAATTATTAACGGTGATACAATTGGACCTTGTCTGGTTAAAACTGGACTCAAAATCAACTCACAAACAGCCTGCCAATTTTTAGAAGACACTTTGTTCAAGCAGTGGTACAGGAAAAAGTCTGCATCTTTCAAGAAGTGTGTGGCTGGCCAGTAGAGGACTGAAAAGATGGAAAACTAATGACATGGCTTCTACATCTGCCTTTTTGAGAACTTTTGGGCCATCTTCAGCAGGAAATACTGTAAACATCTCTCTGAACAGTGTCTGGGTGGCTGTGGATCTTTTAAATTTTAAGTTTATTATTCTCACTTGAAAATCTTCATATTTGAGGGTTTTTCGCTTTTTTATTGGACAAGATCAATGGAGTTGTCCAATGGACTTGTAAGCAGAAGGCTGCGGGGTTGAATCTCATTGTCAGCAGATAATGATTGAAGTGTCCTTGAGTAAGACATCTTACCCCCATTTGCTCCGTAGTAAAAATTGGTCACTGTACAAACTTGTAAGTCGCTTTGGATTAAAGTGTCTGCCAAATGATGAAATGTAAATGAAAATGTAATTGTGCACACAGTCTATGCGCATCTTGGCTTTTCCATCCCGGGATTCAAAGTAGTTTAAATCATATTTTAGTCATCCCATGATTTTAGTTTCAGTATACAAAATATTACAAAAATGTTAGTTGACTAAATATTTAGATCTCACGGTTCATTCAATCTCAATCTTTGTAGCTTCTATACGCTGACAAATATGACAGTATATATATATTACAGTTTTTATTATCATGAATTAATTTTTATATACTTCATGCCTCATAAGTAAAAGCAATTAGTTGACAATAAAAGTCAATGAAATTAACACCCGACGGCAATTGCACGAGTTTGTAAGCTGAGAGATTTTGGCCTATTATAATATAATGCTGTTATTGAGCATTTATTTAATTGTCATTTGCCTAAAGCTGTGTTAAAAGCTTCAACTAGTTGTACAAGAAACTGTGGCGTCTGCAGGGGAGACGTTCTGCACCTCCTCCCAAAGGACGGTGCCATTATAACAGAGATAATTAAAGTCATTTAACAGATGTCGACTGCACACTTGTCTTTAAAATATACTGCAGAGTGGGAAGACAGAGTCAACAGTTGAGGGCGAGTGCAAACAGTAAAAACACCAGTAAAGTCAACTTAATTAAAAAGACTGGAGTCTCTCATTCAGCAAACAGGTCAGACTGACATGTAAATAATCCCACGGGAATATTTCAGAACCGCACTTTTGCCAGCTGATGACCAAAGTCACACATGCAGCAAGAATTATTTTGATAAGCGCTCTGGATGACACATATACTCGCCAGTTTTCACCTGAAATAAGTTACAAAATATTCCAGATGTTCAAATTAATATAACAATAATATTCCTGATGCAAAGAACCTTCATTGAATGAGATATCGGTCTGTGAGATCACAAAAACATGTAAACATGTAGGATAAAAACCAACTGATCATCATGGAAACGATAGATTGCTGATAACAACACATTTGGATAGGCAGTGCCCACAAATTTGGTCGCACCTGTAACCTAATATTACAATGGTGCAACTAAAATAAATCTAAGATCACACCGGTGAGACCAGTTGTTTAAAGGAAAAAAACATGCACTTATTTATAGAAGAATAAAAAAACATGGGTGTAAACTATGAACAGGGCAGGGCATTTATGGCATTCCTGATCCACGGAGACACAGATATGTTTCCATCCATATCAACAGTTTCATACAATATGCGCATAGGTTTAATACACATCCATGGATGGAATCAGCAATGCAGCCTATATTAATAATATGCCTACAGTCTCGTTACGGCGTTGACCAGATGTAATATACTTATCTTTGGAAAAAAAATACAATTTGAGCTCAGTGGCACTTGAAGCACCAACACTTTTTCCGCAAGTATTCTTTCTTGTGGAATTGTGCTTCAAATTAAGAACTTTAGATTGACCTCGTTGTTAATAATTCAATACTTTCTACTTGTTCAGCGATAAAAAAGTGCTATGTTAAAAGCGATGCAGTCCAAAAATTGATGCACCCAACTTTTGTGCTTGCTCATCAGTGCAGACACTATAGGAAGTCTATAGGAAAGACGTGATAGGAAATGTGTGATGCAAAAGCTGTGTAAATTGGTACATAAATATCTGAAAAAACTATAAAGTGTTGCCAAAAGAGCTTCACATAAAAAGTTAAATCACAAAGGACAAAGTTCCAACTATAAAACTTGAGCCAAAACCCGATTCATATTCAAACTTGGTCAATAAAAACACGATGACACACAATGCTCCACTGTCCTGCCAACACTAAAGACCGTGTTTTGGAAAGAGCGGTCTAATACAGCAGTCATTCAATTATGCAAATCATTTTGGTTTAAAGAAACCAAAAACCGAGTTCCATTAACATGAGCTCTCGAAAATGTTCAACCACCACTCTCAAGCAATCCTCCTTCTCCATCATCGCTCATTTTTCACCCGTAAGGAACGTATAAGGAGGTAAGGAAGGTTACTCCTCGAAGGGCCAATAAAGCCCTAATGTCTTTACGCATTGGTGCGAGTCCCCGAACAGAGGCTTCAGTGTCCCGGCCAGACAGCTCTGGAACGGACCTTAACACAACAAGCAAAGTTTTTTACAAGAGCTCCAGTAAAACGTCTGTCTTAGCTCAGAGACACACGGTAGATCTGAGGTTCACTGCAGCGCCTACTAAATTATGTGTCAATTAAACTCCCTTCTGCTGACTTGAGCTCTGTGTGCTTATGAGAAAGGCATTTTCTTGGCCCATAAAATCTCCTCTAATGACAGTTCATTACAATTGAGGGCACAAAAAAGCATTGGCTGTTTGCCATTTGTGAAACAGAGGAATTATTAGAGGAATACTTCAGCCAGACATGAGAATGTTCTTTTCTGATTTAATTTCGAAATACTAAAGGGCCATATTGCACCGCTGCTAAAATTGGGGCTTCTAAAAATGTGCTTTACCTCATTTATACACACATTATATAATTGAATCTGAAATAGGAACATAAGAAGGAATCCAAGAGAAGACAGACTCCATACAGTTGAATTCATTACGGCAGTAAAAAAGTGAGTGAACATGTTGCATGTCCTAAAGATATGATCATTATATTGACTGATAAGACTATTGTTTCGAAGTGAACGATTTCCTGTTAGGACATCAAAACAAACTATAGGCTTAATTAAACCATATAGATTCAAATCCAAAAGTCTATTTAAATAGAAGACCTGTAATTTTGGCCCTACTGTAGAAATAAGATATAAACCTCTAATGTGAGATATAGAAAACTGCATAGTCAATATACAGTGGCATATTAACAAGGTAAATGTACATTTGCCTGGAACCATTTTTTTAAGGGCAGTTGAAAACTGAATTTCTTTTCTCTTTGCAAATCATTTCTCAGTTTGATTCTTTAGAAAAGTATTAGCACACCTCTCCTCATTAACGCATAATTTGTGGCTTTAACAAAGTGTCACAAGCTTAAACCTTTATTTGTGTTATGTGTTTAAGCAGCAGTAATATTGCTTGGAATACGACCAAATGCATGTAAAATCAACTATGTAGTGTAGTACTGTAGCACATTCACAGAGCTTCAACCCAACACCTGAATAACCTTCGGTTCATAAAGGAAGCATTCATGCTGTGTCGAGTATTTGTGTGAAAAGAAAGTGACCTTACCTCTTCAAACCTGACCCCTGGATAGATGAGAAGAGCTCTAGAAACTTGCAGCTGGATGGCCAGCAGTGCTCTTCTGTAGCCCCCGGTCTTATGTATACACCTCTTATCCAGGTGACATGTTTGCCCGCAAACACTCTGCCAAACTCTCTGAGAGATGCGACCGGTCCTCAAGATGGCCCTGGTGCCTGTGCATACTGTCTTCTTGATTTTCTGATTGTTCTTCAGGTACCTTCTGACTAAAACGGTGGAACGTTCCTTCCTGTTACGCACAAACTCGCTGTCCGACACGGCACCCTCACCGTCACTATAATCCTGGCTTACGTACAACCTGAAAGGTGCTATTCTCTTCGGGCATCTATCCAGAGAGCATTTGGGTTTGGTCTTCCTGTTTGGCCTTTCCAGACATGAGAAGCCGTTTTTGCGGCAGAGATCACACTTGTCGTGCATCTTGATGTCACAGCCACGAGGACAGTGGGAGCCTTGAGGTGAGGAGACTGGCAGGCTACTTCTCCTCAAGTCCAAACACGGCGGAAGTCTCTCCCCGAAGTCCTGGCCCACATCAAGTTCCAGCTGGAATAAAGCACCATCTGAGCCGCTGAACGTAGGTTTTCCTTCTGCTATTTCCGAAGAAAACCCATCGTCTTTCCTCTGCTGAGGCACCTTTCCCCAGCATCGAGAAAAGCTGTTCTCTGGCTGTCCTTCTTTGCTTTCCATTGGATCGCATAACCCACACATCTGGAAAACACATAATCCTTCTGCCCCATGGCTTGCAGCACTGCAGTGGCAGCTTGTCGATCGCAACTTGTCCTCCAAACAGTCCAAACTTTTAGATCTGGTATCCAATGACCTCCATTTTCTGCAAACTGCGACGGGAGGCTTTGCCCGGTTGTCCTCCAAAAGACTGAATGGGAAACGTGTCCGGGAGGATTCTCCGTCAGTCGGACCATAGTTCACAGATATGAGATGGGTATTGTTTGCAGATGATTCTTTGCAAAGACCTTTCACTCCGAGCACAGGGGCAGCAACCTCAGAAGCCATGCCGCTCTCAAGGCCAATGTGTCTTTGTCTTTCCACGCGAACCCTCATAGCACCCAGCGACAGATCCAAAACACTCAACTTACACTGGGCCCTTTTTGGCAAGAGATGGGGACAAGTTCTTCAACACCAGTGAAGGATTAGATTCTCCCAATTGGTCTTTCCGATGAGAGAGCTTGAGTACAGAGAGTGACGCCGATAACCCCGGTGTAACCTCTTCCCCGAAGACCTGAAGGGTTCAGATAGCTAGAGAAGACGGGAAGGAACAAGAAAAACAGACATCGATAAACAACTTCTTGCACCACATCGCATTAAAAGTGACATGAAAATGTTTCCTCGATTGAGATTGAGAAAAACTATTGTGTAACTCAACACACTGGTTTGACTTGGCCTGGGCGAGGCAAGGAGTTTCTTATCAGAGCCAAGCTGTCTCGTGAGGGAAGCTGTTGACAGGACGCACATTCTGACAACATGAAATGAAAACTCGCATCCACGCAGAAAACCTCTCCCTCTCAGGAAATCGCACAGCTGGATAGATTCTCACTGAGTCCATAGCTGCAGATTCCCTGTAAAAATGTGGGGGTCTCAAGAGGAATGTAAATCCTCGCTCGGAGGAAAACAGACCAAATGAGAGGGGGGCATGAGTTGCATTGATTCTGGCTCTATTCAGCCGGCCGGTCTTTAAATATGGCTCAGTTCTCACACCCACACAGTCAACAATAAATCACTGCATTAACGCTGCGAGGAGGACTGCTTTCATAACTCAACACTTGAGTGTTTGAAGAGATTGGGTGAAAGAGGCCAAACTACAAATACTACTGCAGAATGAAAGACTATCTCATATCCTACGAAAAATCAGAAAACTAGAGTCAAGCATGAGTTCTTCTATATATCAATGAGATTTGGTGGCTAACAGTTTCTCTTCTTCTTGAAAGAAAACTACAAGTAAGAAATCAGATGTTCTGATTTGATTTTCATTTATACATCCATGAGAATGAATGGCGCGCAGTTATTCTCAAGTCTAAAACCTGAAAAAAAAAATGGGGGTCAAACTTTGAGTCAATTGAAATGGAACACGATCACAATGCTCTTGTCAACATGTTTGCTCAAAAGATTTATGTTAATGATGTCTTCTGCATGTTCAATAATTGATCAAAATATCTATTTTTTGAGAATCAATATTGAATCGACTAAATAAGAAAACTACTAATCGAAAAAACACATTTCATAAATCTCGAAATAAGCTCATCAATAAGTTAATCGATAAGTTTAGATTTGTCAAATCTGTAAACAAAAGTCAATATTATCAAACTGCCCCTGTTGATTTTAATATTTCCCATCCTATCAACACAAATCTGCATTCATTTAACATCCACGTTTCATATTCTCACTTGTTTCTGCTGTCCTTTTAAACTATTTTTGAAGAAACATCTTATACTGAGCTCTCCTAAGAACTAACATTTCACATCTATCATCAATAACATTGTCCTCTGAGGAACTGAATACGATTGTTCCATGACATTTGATCAAATGATTTCTTTAAACACCCTAACTGCACATACGGCAATAGTTCAACTTGGCAAGCAGTATTAAAAATTATTTTTAAGGGGCCAAGAGGAGTATTGTCAAACCGTTTACCCAAAGTTAAACTCCACAAGCTGCCAGACAAGTTCTATCTCAAACGACACTCAACTGACTCTCAAACATTACTAAACAGACACATTCCTGCTGAGGCATGAGATCGCAGAAGAGTTTAATGAAACACAACCCGGTCTTGAAGAACGTGAGTCATACGACATCTCTATCACAAACATTCATCATCATTTATGACACTTAACTAAACTGCTGTTGTAAACCGGTGTTTCAAGTTCTCAATATTACACCTGTCCTAACAAAACCATTCTGTGGCATCATTTATGTCTGGTTGTGGTGAGTTGTTATAAGGCCTGAATTCACATTTTTACTGCCTGGTTCCCGCAAACCCTGATCTACATATCAACTCTCCCCATGGTCACGTGCAGATGACTAAAGTTCAGACTATATTGGCCTGCAGTGGGTGTTACTCCTCTGAAAAACTTAACAAGGTTCAGTTATCTAAACAACGAGCCAAAGAGGCCATCGCGCCGGAGCACCGGGTGGGAGTGAATGTCCGATGAGGCATGATGCTATTGTAACGTTTGAAAATTACGGGAATTCCCACCCCCCCAAATCCACCTCCGCACCCCCGCCTACCCTCGTTCTTCTCTAAAGCCCGGACAGAATAATCATCTGTAGTGGATTTACTCTGAGCAGCCACTACTGGTGTCCTTCAGCACTTTAAGAGTTTGACTGTTTCAATGATCATGTGAATTGAGATATCTAGTCTGTCCTAAAAAAGAAAGTAATAAGATTACAACTTGGTCAGCTCTGTGTTCTTGTTTAACAGTGCAGGACTACATTAGTAAAGATGGAATTTTATCTTAAAGATACCCTCGGGTATTTATTTTGCATTTCCTATATTGTGCGCTTTAGTATCTGTAAACAATCTGTGAAGTTTCAAATACCAAAGTTCCAGATGAAGAAGTTTGCATCTCTACCAGTCTCGGACTACAGTGAATGCCAGGCTTGTGTGCATCCAGTTACATCCGTAACAAGCTGGTGACAACACGTTACGCATTCACATAATGACTTTACTCGTGCAGTAGCTGAAACCCCAGAGTATAGTCATGGGCGTAACATTTCCAAAACACGTTCACCAAAGTGTGAACAATCAGAGTACGCCGAAGTATGATGAGCTGGGGATTAAAAAGACAGAAGCTAAAACCTGATGTTTTACAAACAGCATAAAAAGAAGCGAAGCTCCAATGCTATTAAATAAATCTAATAATCTGAAGATGCAATTGCATTTATCTATAGTTCAGGACTCAAATGATCAGAATTATTATTATCAGTTCAATGACGGTGAACTCTCCTTCCATCTTTACAAAAGTATCAAAATAACAAATTTGGCACTTTATCATATAAGATTTTTCTAACTAAGATTGACATTATTTCACTTTGCTTTGTTTTACGGCTTGTTCTAAATGCTTCTTTTGTAAACCTCATTTGTAAGACACTTTGGAGAAAAGCGTCAGCTAAATGTAAATGTGTATTATTAATATTTTTACCACTATAAACGGGTCTCTTTAATCCATTTCCTCAGCTCAATGAAAGGATTTGTCCAAGTTTTAAAGCAAACCCATAATCCTTTGACACTTTGAGTGTGTTTTCCGTAACTCACACCGTTATGAGGTGTGTCCACTTGTGTCCAGTTTCAGGATTCACAAAGAAAGGAAAACTCATCGATCAAGGATTTGGGAGCTTGTCTGAAGCTACATGACAGATCCCATCTGATATCAGAACAGAGTATAAATCACACTCTGGCAGCTTTTCTCAATCCAGTTTCTCATCAAAATAAGTGTGTGTGCCATGTTAACTGAATCACACATCATTTTCCACCGATTCACATTTTCCAGGCTGACTGACAGTGGATGAACGGGAGTTCAGGTAACAGAATCCAGATGATGGTCAGATCCGACACTCACGCACGCACACACACACACACACACACGCACGCACGCACGCACGCACGCACACACACACACACACACACACGCATGCACTCACGCACGCACACACACACACACACACACACAAACACACACACACGCACGCACGCACACACGCACGCACGCACGCACGCACGCACTCACGCACGCACGCACGCACGCACGCACGCACGCACGCACGCACGCACGCACGCACGCACGCACACACACACACACACACACACACACACACACACACACACACACACACACACACACACACACACACAATACAGAAACATGAGATTTCTATTAGATGATTTCAACTAGACTCGGGGGAGCCTGCCGAGAGAATTGGGTGTACGGGACAGAATATCTCTTCTTGACAGGTTGAGCTTTAGAGTTTGGCTTTGGTTAAAGGAAAAGTTAACTCCAAACAAAAATCCATCATTTACGTTGTTCAACCCTGCATCAATGTCTTTGTTCAGAAAAAAGGAGATATTTGGAAGAATGCTGGTAACCAAACATTTCTTGGAGCCCATCGACTACCATAGTTCAAGACATCAAACAGTTCTGACTTTCCCACTATAGTAGTCCAAGAACTGTTTTGTTAAAGACTTTCTATTAAATATCTTTCTCATAGAGAGTGCGTAATTCATGAGTAATTTCCATTTGTAGGTGAACTATCCCTTTAACTTTTCTCTAAATGAACCCATATGTTTATGATGTCACACACAGCTTTAGAAACAACAGTGCCTGTCTGACATGAAAGCAAACAAACAAGCATACACAAACGAAAGCAAACAAGCATACACAAACGAAAGCAAACAAGCATACACAAACGAAAGCAAACAAGCATACACAAACGAAAGCAAACAAGCATACACAAACGAAAGCAAACAAGCATACACAACCGAAAACAAACAAGCATACACAAACGAAAGCAAACAAACATACACAAACGAAAGCAAACAAGCATACACAAACGAAAGCAAACAAACATACACAACCGAAAACAAACAAGCATACACAACCGAAAACAAACAAGCATACACAAACCGAAAACAAACAAGCATACACAAACGAAAGCAAACAAACATACACAAACGAAAGCAAACAAGCATACACAACCGAAAGCAAACAAGCATACACAACCGAAAACAAACAAGCATAAACAACCGAAAACAAAGAAGCATACACAACCGAAAACAAACAAGAATACACAACCGAAAACAAACAAGCATACACAACCGAAAACAAACAAGCATACACAACCGAAAACAAACAAGCATACACAACCGAAAACAAACAAGCATACACAACCGAAAACAATGAAGCATACACAACCGAAAACAAACAAGCATACACAACCGAAAACAAACAAGCATTCACAACCAAAAACAAAGAAGCATACACAACCGAAAACAAACAAGCATACACAACCGAAAACAAACAAGCATTCACAACCGAAAACAAACAAGCATTTACAACCGAAAACAAACAAACATTCACAACCGAAAACAAACAAGCATACACAACCGAAAACAAACAAGCATACACAACCGAAAACAAACAAGCATTCACAACCGAAAACAAACAAGCATACACAACCGAAAACAAACAAGCATACACAACCGAAAACAATGAAGCATACACAACCGAAAACAAACAAGCATACACAACCGAAAACAAACAAGCATTCACAACCGAAAACAAACAAGCATACACAACCAAAAACAAACAAGCATACACAACCTAAAACAATGAAGCATACACAACCGAAAACAAACAAGCATACACAACCGAAAACAAACAAGCATTCACAACCGAAAACAAACAAGCATACACAACCGAAAACAAACAAGCATACACAACCGAAAACAAACAAGCATACACAACCGAAAACAAACAAGCATACACAACCTAAAACAAACAAACATACAACTGAAAAAAAAGCATACACAACCTAAAACAAACAAACATACAACTGAAAAAAAAAGCATACACAACCGAAAAAAAACAAGCATACACAAACCGAAAACAAACAAGCATACACAAACGAAAGCAAACAAACATACACAAACGAAAGCAAACAAGCATACACAACCGAAAGCAAACAAGCATACACAACCGAAAACAAACAAGCATAAACAACCGAAAACAAAGAAGCATACACAACCGAAAACAAACAAGAATACACAACCGAAAACAAACAAGCATACACAACCGAAAACAAACAAGCATACACAACCGAAAACAAACAAGCATACACAACCGAAAACAAACAAGCATACACAACCGAAAACAATGAAGCATACACAACCGAAAACAAACAAGCATACACAACCGAAAACAAACAAGCATTCACAACCAAAAACAAAGAAGCATACACAACCGAAAACAAACAAGCATACACAACCGAAAACAAACAAGCATTCACAACCGAAAACAAACAAGCATTTACAACCGAAAACAAACAAACATTCACAACCGAAAACAAACAAGCATACACAACCGAAAACAAACAAGCATACACAACCGAAAACAAACAAGCATTCACAACCGAAAACAAACAAGCATACACAACCGAAAACAAACAAGCATACACAACCGAAAACAATGAAGCATACACAACCGAAAACAAACAAGCATACACAACCGAAAACAAACAAGCATTCACAACCGAAAACAAACAAGCATACACAACCAAAAACAAACAAGCATACACAACCTAAAACAATGAAGCATACACAACCGAAAACAAACAAGCATACACAACCGAAAACAAACAAGCATTCACAACCGAAAACAAACAAGCATACACAACCGAAAACAAACAAGCATACACAACCGAAAACAAACAAGCATACACAACCGAAAACAAACAAGCATACACAACCTAAAACAAACAAACATACAACTGAAAAAAAAGCATACACAACCTAAAACAAACAAACATACAACTGAAAAAAAAAGCATACACAACCGAAAAAAAACAAGCATACACAACCGAAAACAAACAAACATACATAACCGAAAACAAACAAGCATACACAACCGAAAACAAACAAGCATACACAACCGAAAACAAACAAACATACACAACCGAAAACAAACAAGCATACACAACCGAAAACAAACAAGCATACACAACCGAAAACAAACAAGCATACACAACCGAAAACAAACAAGCATACACAACCGAAAACAAACAAGCATACACAACCGAAAACAAACAAGCATACACAACCTAAAACAAACAAACATACAACTGAAAAAAAACAAGCATACACAACCGAAAAAAAACAAGCATACACAAACGAAAACAAACAAACATACATAACCGAAAACAAACAAACATACACAACCGAAAACAAACAAACATACACAACCGAAAAAAAACAAGCATACACAACCGAAAACAAACAAACATACACAACCGAAAACAAACAAACATACACAACCGAAAACAAACAAACATACACAACCGAAAACAAACAAACATACACAACCGAAAACAAACAAACATACACAACCGAAAACAAACAAGCATACACAACCGAAAACAAACAAGCATACACAACCGAAAACAAACAAACATACACAACCGAAAACAAACAAACATTCACAACCGAAAACAAACAAGCATACACAACCGAAAACAAACAAGCATACACAACCGAAAACAAACAAACATACACAACCGAAAACAAACAAGCATACACAACCGAAAACAAACAAACATACAACTGAAAAAAAAAAGCATACACAACCGAAAACAAACAAGCATACACAACCGAAAACAAACAAACATACACAACCGAAAACAAACAAACATACACAACCGAAAACAAACAAGCATACACAACCGAAAACAAACAAGCATACACAACCGAAAACAAACAACCATACACAACCGAAAACAAACAACCATACACAACCGAAAACAAACAAACATACACAACCGAAAAACAAACAAACATGAGAACAAATATTTCAAAAGACAAAACCCGTACTGCAGTCTGACCAATCACATCACATTGTTGTAGTTATTATTATTATTGTTATTATTATCATTATCATTACTATCATCATTATTATTATTATCATTATCATAATTATTATTATTATCATTATTATCATCAGTATTATTATTATTATCATTATTATTATTATTATTATCATTATGATCATTATTATTATTATTATTATTATCATAATTATTATTATTATCATTATTATCATCAGTATTATTATTATTATCATCATTATTATTATTATTATTTTCATTATCATTATCATTATCATTATCATTATCATTATTATTATTATTATTATCATCATTATTATTATTTTCATCATTATTATTATTATTATTATCATTATTATTATCGTTATTATTATGATGATGACAGTGTTGTATTGTATTGTAGACAGCAGATTAATCAGAAGAATAATGTAACAATATAAATATCATAACATGCAGAGAGAAATGCTCTAAATAAAAGAACTTTATATCGTCACAATAACAACTTAACGTGATGTTTGGTGCACTGACTGCACATGCACAGAACTTCAGCACAACTTCACTTTAAACTTCTTTATCTCATTTAAATAAAACTTTTAAAACTTCTTTATCTCATTTAAATAAAACTTTTAAAACTTCTTTATCTCATTTAAATAAAACTTTTAAAACTTCTTTATCTCATTTAAATAAAACTCTTCAAACTTAAACACGTGGTGATGAGAAACAACTTACCGCTGCAGAGAGTCAAAGCTGAAGAAGCGTCACGCTCAAACGTCATCACGAACATGAGTGTGTGTGTGTGTGTGTGTGTGTGTGTCCGCGTGTGCGTGAGGGTGCGTGTGTGTGTGTGTGTCCGCGTGTGCGTGTGCGTGTGCGTGTGTGTGTGTGTGTGCGTGTGTGTGTGTGTGTGGAGACAATCTCGCGCCAACTCTGTTGAAACAATGACGCGCTCCGGTGCGCGTACACGAGAACGAGCGGCGCGCTCCCGCGCGTGGGTTGATGCTGCACAGCTGATTTATACTTCACACTGTAAACACACACGTCATTTAAATGTCATAAACACCTTTGATCTATTTATTATTTATTAAATATGTTAAACATCCAAATTGATGTATTTATATACAAATGTAAATTAAAGTCACACAAAATAATTAAAAATAAAAATAAAGTAACGTGTTTTCTTCATAATTATTATTATATCATGGAAACACGTTGTATTTATATTATTTTTTACATCCTTCACATATGTTTATATTTTTAAAATACTTTTTTAACTTAGTGGTAAATTTGGTAAACTAAAACTATTTAATTTAAAATATCCTTACAGAGATAATGCAACAAAACACATGAATTAATTTATCACATATTATATAATAACCATTCAAAGTATAATAAAAAATATATGTGTGTGTGTGTGTGTGTGTGTGTGTGTGTGTGTGTGTGTGTGTGTGTGTGTGTGTGTGTGTGTGTGTGTGTGTGTGTGTGTCTGTCTGTGTGTGTGTGTGTGTGTGTGTGTGTGTGTGTGTGTGTGTGTGTGTGTGTGTGTGTGTGTGTGTGTGTGTGTGTGTGTGTGTGTGTCTGTGTGTGTGTGTGTCTGTGTGTGTGTGTGTGTGTGTGTGTGTGTGTGTGTGTGTGTGTGTGTGTGTGTGTGTCTGTCTGTGTGTGTGTGTGTGTGTGTGTGTGTGTGTGTGTGTGTGTGTGTGTGTGTGTGTGTGTGTGTGTGTGTGTGTGTGTGTGTGTGTGTGTGTGTGTGTGTGTGTGTGTGTGTGTGTGTGTGTATTTAAATTCCAAGGAAAGTCCCTTAAATAAGAACAACATAATTTCTGATAATTGGACTCCTTTTGTTTGACATCAAATAGAAAATATAAAATATGAAAACTCTTAAACTAATCAAATAAAATAAATAATGTTATACGTTGGTTGAACTACGTTAACCTCAAATAAACCTGGGTTTTTACCCATATAATCAACAGTTTAACTTAGGTTTTTGGTCATACGAATGTAACAAAATCCTAAACCACACTTGACAAGATGACGAATTTCTGCTTGGCATATGATGATAATCCTTAAAGATTCCCTGATGTGTGCTGTGAGAAACACAATCCCATCATATAGATTTGTGAAGGTCACTTCCCATGCAGAACTTGAGGTTCCTGTTGTCACAATGGTACAAAACTCAGCTGAAGCCTGATCAAGTTTGTTTTTATGATTACATACATATATATATATTTATCATCATTGTTATAGGGTATGGTATATTTTGCACACATTTGTTATTATATGTGTTTGGTTTTCCAGGTGTTTCCAGCTCCACCCTGCTCCAGATCCTCGGGGAATCAGGGAAATTGCTCTCTTCCAGACCCATGCCAGCGTATATTCACGAAGGCCGCGTGTGTTTGTAGGCCTGGCAGGAAAGCAATGACTTTTCCGATTCTCTCTCTCCACGGAGAAAGCTCTTATGCCATCCAGAAAGAATGTGCAAATCTTCCACTCCCAGTCAATATGTCTCATGTTATATTACAGCTCTGAGACTCCTGCTTTCCATTGGCAAGCCGTGTAAGAAACTACACAAGTGACTCTTTGTATTTTGCAGTCGGTCAATTCAAGTTAATTATACTACACACCAAAGGATTTTTCATGTGTTTCTGCTCAGTTTTCATATTAAATGGCAGTGTTTTGCATGACTTGTTGTTTCAAATCTGTATAAATGTATTTGTTTGGCTAAATACAGAAAGAGATATTTGTAAGAATGGCGAACACTCATTGGACCCCATTGGCAAGGAAAAATAAATGTGCAATCAAATGTGCTCCTGAACTTTTCGTTGGCCAACATTCTTCAAAATATCTCCTTTTGTGCATAAAATGGTTAAGATTTTTTTTCATACCATGATAGTCATTGAGGGGTTTGGTTACCAGCATTCCTTCAAATGTCATTCTCTGTGTCCATCAGAACAAAGCAATATATACAGATTATTTGTGAGTAAATGATGAGAATAATTTTATTTTTATTAATCTCTTTTAGTCTAGGAAATCTCTCTTTTTCTTATGTTTAATAATACACTGCCCTCTCCTGGATCATCACCATAAATCACATTAATTTCAGGAATATTATGTTTTATGTTCCTTTACTGAAATGCTTTTGATATACATTACATATGTTTGGTTGTACTTTTTTTAACACCCAAAATATAAATAACACAGGTATTAATATACACGAAATACCGTCAAATATAAAAAATGACTCTTTCACTAATATAAGGCCTATAAGAGAGAGCATTATAGGTGTAAGACCACATTCATGTACATTTGACACTGTAGATATTTTGCAGGAGATGTGACAAGTCATAAAAGATTGATTACATCATTTATCAGATAAAGATTAATATTCCTTAAATCTTATTCTGTGTTTTTATTGGTCCCGCGTAGATTCCCGGGCCCTGGGTTTATTTTGAGTGTACTCTTGTATTTCTTAAATGCTTTTAGATTAGAGAACATCATGTTCATTTACGTGACACCAGACACGAAGAAGGTATTTGTAAGCTCACAGAACTACATTTTGAGTACCACCAACATGAATATATAAAGAAATGCAAATTTCACATAAAAAATGTTAGCGGATTAAAGTGTCTCTTGCTGATTCTGAACATTTGAATATTGGTTTTTGCATTTCACAAAACTATGCTATTACAAACCAAACCTGTTTCTTTAATCTCTAACTAATAAATTCAATACCGTTCAATATCTTTATTTAAAAAAAAATACTATGATCATAATTCAATTTGAATGATTTTTCTACAATGTGAAATGCAGATTGAAAGGTTTTATTATTATTATAATTATTGAAATCCTAAATGTCTGAAAATTAGATTTGTCGACTTAAATGTATTTATTTTAATAACAATGACTAAATATTGTAGAAACAACAGTCAAACTCAGGGTGAGACCTTCAGATGCTGCTTGAGAAAATGACAAGAAAAAATTCCTCCAAATACACTGAACATGATCAAATATAACATGTCTTCTTTTATTTAGTTATAACATAACTCCCTAATCCCCTTTTATTTTATAATTTTGATAATCTAATATTATTGTACAATGTGAAAAAGTGTAAAAGTAACCTAAGTTAAAATTTTTAACGTATCACATTTGTTATACATTCAGATACGTGTGAATCTTGTGTTGAGTCTAATGTTACTAACCAAATAGTACAAGGACATTTTGAAAAGCCCAAACAGCTCAATGGTTTAAGAAGATAAAGGTACACCAGCTGCGAGAGAGTATTTATTGTATTACGTCATAAATGTTGTTATCTACAACACTGAACATATAGTACAGAAAACACATCATGTTCTTTAATTCTTAAACATACAAAACCTGCAAAAAGTGAAAAAAGAGTGAACCCCTCAAGAATGCAGATTTAATCCGTCTTTAACAGATTTAAATCACATGGCATAGCAGGTGGTAGAGTCTGTAGCTCCTAAAATAAAGTTTAATAGGTGAAGAATGAATGGTATTATTCACACTAACACCCATAATCAAACAGATCTGATGAATCATTTAAGGCAATTGTTTATCACTATGCTGGTCAGGTATCAGTGCAACCTTCTGTAAAACGTGTAGTGCTCAGAGTTCAGTTTACACAAACAAAGTGCAAATGTAACACAAAATCAATGAGATTAAGTTCAGTAACCCATCAGCAGCTTCGTTTCTTGAACTGTATATGAACAGTGACGTAGTCTTATCATAAATCTCACTATGGTCAATCACGTCTCATAAATAAATAAATAAATCAAAGCGAGTCAGTCTGGTAATATTGTGCGTGTCTAAAGTACACGAAGGGAAAAGTCCATGTTGATTTTCATATTACTGTTCAAATATGTTCATGTTAATATCCTCTTAATAAAACTATATATAGGTACTGTATATATTGCTTTAAAGGTAAGTCAAAGACAAAGTGCATACATTCTTTTCGGTGTCCCTTACACACTTTTTAAAATCCTGGCCAGCAGTTTACTCTAGTAATAAAAATCTCTTTGTAGTAAAAAGACGGTTGTGAAAATAGATTAAATAACGGCTTTTATCAATAGAAAGATTATCTACTTTGAGAGACTCACGTATATGCGGAAAATAAGAATTTTTGGTATATATCTGAGCAGGTAACAGTAACAAGCGTCAACTCTGTCGTCTGGTGCTGGTAAACCACTTCCTCGCGGCCACACCGCTGGTGCTGACGGTCACGCACAACGCCCCACCCAGACTCCACCAGGTGGGTTTGCGATTGAGGAAGAGGAACTGGAGGATGAAGGCCAGAACCACGTCAATTGTCCTCATGAGTGCCACCGGTCCCGCCTTCTCGATCTGTAAGGCTTTGGTGAGGAACGTCTGGCCTGCTATGCCGAGCAGCCCGATGGCCATGAGGGTCCACCGGTCCCAGCCACATCCAGGCATCTTCCATTCATCTAAGATGAACAGAACCACGATGCACTCGATGAGTCCCAGGACAGCGTAGTACCACACGGAGAGGTAGTAATGAACACTTTTCCCCATTTTTCTTAGAATCACCATGGTGCAGGCCGCCCCGATGGCCCCCGCGAATGCGGCGCCCGTGCCTTTGATGTGGTTGCCATAGTCTCCTTCGATCCCGGACACCGTGGCGCCGAAAAGGAAGGGAGGTCTGGCGATCAGTATGACGCCGGTGAGAGTAAAAACGGTGAATATGACATCCCATACGGTGCATCTCTCTTTTAGAAAAATCCAGGCCAGCAAGGCCGTGAATACGGGATTGCTGAACATGATAACAGTGGCATCGGCTAGGGGCATCTGAAGAACGGCGTAATACAACAAGATCATGGCGTTAGACCCGAGGAAACCCCGGAGAAACAGGTAGATTCGCATGTCTCTCGGTCCAAAAAAGCCAGTTCTGAAAACGAAAAGATACAGGCCGTTATTTCTGTTTTATGGTTCTCAAATCTTTTTTGTTTAAGTGTTTAAAGGAACAACAGAAAAGACAAGACAAGGAAGATGTTTGGAGAAACATCCCTCTCTTTCAAAATAGCTTCTTATCTGTTCTGCAGAGGTCGGGAATGATTTGAGATTGAATAAATGATGTCAAGTATTAAATTTTGAATGGAAAAAGAGTGCAGTCTCAACAAAATCCACTTCGGATTAACAGCTAACAGATTCGTACTTGTAATAAATCATAGCTGGCATGACAAACAGCATCTGGAA
>CM065672.1:15357265-15364791 GCA_033220385.1 Triplophysa yarkandensis
CCAGAGAGACCAGAGAGAGAGACAGAGACAGACCAGAGAGAGCGAGAGACCAGAGAGAGAGACCAGAGAGAGAGACCAGAGAGAGAGAGACCAGAGAGAGAGAGAGACCAGAGAGAGAGAGAGAGAGACCAGAGAGAGAGACCAGAGAGACCAGAGAGACCAGAGAGAGACCAGAGAGACAGAGAGAGAGAGAGAGAGAGACCAGAGAGAGAGAGACCAGAGAGAGAGAACCAGAGAGAGAGACCAGAGAGAGAGACCAGAGAGAGAGACCAGAGAGAGAGACCAGAGAGAGAGACCAGAGAGAGACCAGAGAGAGAGACAAGAGAGAGAGAGACCAGAGAGAGAGAGACCAGAGAGAGAGAGACCAGAGAGAGAGAGACCAGAGGGAGAGACCAGAGAGAGAGACCAGAGAGAGAGACCAGAGAGAGAGAGACCAGAGAGAGAGAGACCAGAGAGAGAGACAAGAGAGAGAGAGACCAGAGAGAGAGAGACCAGAGGGAGAGACCAGAGAGAGAGACCAGAGAGAGAGACCAGAGAGACCAGAGAGAGAGACCAGAGAGAGAGACCAGAGAGAGACCAGAGAGAGACCAGAGAGAGAGACAAGAGAGAGAGAGACCAGAGAGAGAGAGACCAGAGAGAGAGAGACCAGAGAGAGAGAGACCAGAGAGAGAGACCAGAGAGAGAGACCAGAGAGAGAGAGAGACCAGAGAGAGAGAGACCAGAGAGAGAGAGACCAGAGAGAGAGAGACCAGAGAGAGAGACCAGAGAGAGAGAGACCAGAGAGAGAGAGACCAGAGAGAAGACCAGAGAGAGAGACCAGAGAGAGAGACCAGAGAGAGAGACCAGAGAGAGAGAAATGTTTAATAGAATAATAATTATTCCCTGTAGTTTAAACAATGTTCTCTTCATCTCATTATTAAAAACTCTAAAGGTAACATGCTATGTTAACATTTGCTTCTACTATTATAAACATTGTACAATAACAATCAACATGTTGAAATGAAAGTGTTGTTTGTTTTTTTGTTCATGACAATGTCATCAGTTTGCTCTGTGCACTGTGGTGGACATGATGGTTACCATGGTAACTTCTGTGATAAAGTACAGTGAAACTACAACCACACTCGGGTGAAAGAGGAAACAGGTAGAACTACAAAAGCAGTGACATCATCACACACAGCACAGGTGTGATTCAATCTGATGCTTTACCTTTCTCAACTTTGTCCTGCTTTACATCCTCATCATCATCATCATCATCATCATCATCATCAGCATCATCCTCAGCATCTTTCCTCTTCCAGCACAGCAGCCAATGAGAGCTGCCTCCGGTGTCCGCACCCCCCTCCTCCCCGGTCCCCGGTCCTCCTGCCCGGGTCTGTAACTCGATGTCCCTCCCCGGTGTCCCCATCGAGCCCAAACTCATGCGTGTCATCTTTCCTCAGCGAGTTACTGAGCCGTCTGCAGTCACCCATGCTCGAACTGAAGAGCTGCTGGCATAACTTCAGCGCCCGCGTCGCATATATCCGAGCAACAGGTTCAATGATTAACTTCCTGCGGCGGCGTGTAGTGACGTGTGAGGACCGCTGGAGGGAGCAGCACGTGGTTACAACACGCGGGCCACGTGTGAACTTTCGCTGCGTTTCTTGTGTAAGGCCGAGGACGACAATGACGTTTCACGGAGTTTCTTCAGTGACGCATGACGCAAGAGCTGATCGATATTCTGGATCGATCTCATTTAGGGCTTTGTGTATGTTTGTATTTATGTGTGTGGATTTTTTAAATAGATTGACATACATTTATAAACGACAAATATAAAATGGAACATTTATATATACTTTAATAATAATAATAATATATATATATATATGTGTGTGTGTGTATGTGTGTTTTCAAATAATATATATAAAAATTTGTTTTCAAATAATATATATATAAATATGTTTTCAAATAACATATATATAAATGTGTTTTCGAATAGTATATATATAAATGTGTTTTCAAATAATATATATATAAATGTGTTTTCAAAAAAATATTTATATAAATGTGTTTTCAAATAATATATATATATATATATATATATATATATATATATATATCTATATATATATATATATATATAAATGTGTTTTCAAATAATATATATAAATGTGTTTTCAAATAATATATATACAACTGTGTTTTCAAATAATATATATATAAATGTGTTTTCAAATAATATATATTATAAATGTGCTTTCGAATAGTATATATATAAATATGTTTCAAATAATATATATATAAATGTGTTTTCAAATAATATATATACAAATGTGTTTTCAAATTTTATATATATATATATATATATAAATGTGTTTTCAAATAATATATATAAATGTGTTTTCAAATAATATATATATAAATGTGTTTTCAAATAATATATATATATAAATGTGCTTTCGAATAGTATATATATAAATATGTTTTCAAATAATATATATATAAATGTGTTTTCAAATAATATATATACAAATGTGTTTTCAAATAATATATATACAAATGTGTTTTCAAATAATATATATACAAATGTGTTTTCAAATAATATATATACAAATGTGTTTTCAAATTATATATATATATATATAAATGTGTTTCAAATATATATATAAATGTGTTTTCAAATAATTATATACAAATGTGTTTTCAAATAATATATATATATATATAAATGTGTTTTCAAATAATATATATAAATGTGTTTTCAAATAATATATACAAATGTGTTTTCAAATAATATATATATAAATGTGTTTTCAAATAATATATATAATGTGTTTTCAAATAATATATATACAAATGTGTTTCAAATAATATATATATATAAATGTGTTTCAAATAATATATATATATAAATGTGCTTTCGAATAGTATATATATAAATATGTTTTCAATAATATATATATATATATATATAAATATGTTTTCAAATAATATATATTATATATATATAAATATGTTTTTCAAATAATATATATATAAATGTGCTTTCAAATAATATATATACAAATGTGTTTTCAAAATAATATATATATATATATAAATGTTTTTTCAAATAAAATATATATATATATATATATATATATATATATATATATATATATATATATATATATATATATATATATATATATAAATGTGTTTTCAATAATATATATAAATGTGTTTTTCAAAATAATATATACAAATGTGTTTTCAAATAATATATATATATATAAATGTGTTTTCAAATAATATATATATATATAAATATGTTTTCAAATAATATATATATAATGTGTTTTCAAATAATATATACAAATGTGTTTTCAAATAATATATATATAAATGTGTTTTCAAATAATATATATATATAAATGTGCTTCGAATAGTATATATATAAAATATGTTTCAAATAATATATATATATATATAAATATGTTTTCAAATAATATATATATATAAATATGTTTTCAAATAATATATATACAAATGTGTTTTCAAATAATATATATATATAAATGTGTTTTCAATAATATATATATAAATGTGTTTTCAAATAATATATATACAAATGTGTTTTCAAATAATATATATATAAATGTGCTTTCGAATAGTATATATATAAATATGTTTTCAAATAATATATATATATATATATATATATATATATATAAATATGTTTTCAAATAATATATATATATATATAAATGTGTTTTCAAATAATATATATATAAATGTGCATTCGAATAGTATATATATAAATGTTTTCAAATAATATATATATATATAAATGTGTTTTCAAATAATATATATACAAATGTGTTTTCAAATAATATATATATAAATGTGGTTTTCAAATAATATATATATATATAAATGTGCTTTCGAATAGTATATATATAAATATGTTTTCAAATAATAATATATATATATAAATATGTTTTCAAATAATATATATATATATAAATGTGTTTTCAAATAATATATATACAAAGTGTGTTTTCGAATAGTATATATATAAATATGTTTTCAAATAATATATATATATATATATATATATATATATATAAATATGTTTTCAAATAATATATATATATATATAAATGTGTTTTCAAATAATATACACAAATGTGTTTTCAAATAATATATATATAAATGTGTTTTCAAATAATATATATATAAATGTGTTTTCAAATCATATATAAATATATATATATAAAATGTGTTTTCAAATAATATATATATAAATGTGTTTTCAAATCATATATAAATATATATATATAAATGTGTTTTCAATATATATATATATATATATATATATATATATATATATATATATGTATATATATATATATAAGTGTGTTTTCAAATAATATATATATATATATATATATATATATAAATATAACCTATTGTTGTATGTTCACCTACTGTTGTATCGCTATTTACTGCTTCATTGTCTCCTCGACTATTGTAAGTCGCTTTGGATAAATGCGTCTGCTAAATGACTAAATGTAAATATATGTAAATGTAATATTTAAGTATATATATATAAGTGTGTTTTCAAAAATATATATTATATATAAATGTGTTTTCGAATAATATATATATAAATGTGATTTCAAATAATATATACATAAATGTGTTTTCGAATAATATATATATATATATATATATAAATGTGTTTTCAAATAATATATATATATAAATGTGTTTTCCGAATAATATATATATAAATGTGTTTTCGAATAATATATATATAAATGTGTTTTCGAATAATATATATATAAATTTGTTTTCAAATTATATATATATATAAATGTGTTTTTAAATAATATATATATTATATAAATGTGTTTTCAGGTAATATATATATAAATGTGTTTTCGAATAATATATTATATATATTATATATATATAGATATATAGATATATAAACACACAGGATCGTTTCCCCTACAGATAAAACAAATATAAAATGGAATATTTATATATAATTTGATTAATTGAACAGAGGCATCCAAATATTTATATATATATATATATATATATATATATATATATATATATATATATATATATATATTACATATACATATATACACATATACATATATATATATATATATATATATATATATATATATATATATATATATATATAAATGTGTTTTCAAATAAGTATGTATATTTAAATATATATACAAATATGGTACAGTTTTAACTACAAATGAAACAATAACCTTAACTTTCACAGTTTACTATTACTATAATTATTTTTTTACGATCATGTTAAAGCATTATTAATCAACGTTCCTGAAATCACACAAATAGTTTTTCTTTTATTTTGGGTCGAACCATTGGAATAAAATAAAATTGAGAAATTATTTTTAATCCACCACAATCAACATGACTCATAAAGAAACAAGCTTCTATTTCTAATAGGTTTTATTAGATCTAACAAACAAACAAACAAACAAGGAACATTAAAGCACTAACCTTCCATCTCACAGTTATTGTCCTGAGAGAGCTAAATCTAAGTTTATTGCAAGAATCAATTAATTAGTCGAGAGAAGGTTGAAATTCGAATGCCATTAAAGTTGTCGTGTAAAAAACGGTTAAAAATAGTTTCTCGCTGTAAAAATGTAAACAGTTTATTTGGCAGATGTTATTATGTTAACCGATTCCACCTTGCTGTTTCCTTTATTATAAGTCTTTAGTGATGTAATGCATGAGAGCACAAATGGGTTTTGTTTTAAAAAGGTGATGACAACAGAGAAAGACACAAAGGGAGTTTCTAGAGAGGCGTTCATGTGGAATTGTTATTATTAGCACTAGATCATGTATGTGGCTTCACAATAGCATGTGAGAGTCGCAGTTTCTAACTGCTCAGGTCGATCATCAAGTGCTCGTAATCTGTGTCTTCCCTTTAAAACTGGACGCCAGCAGGAATTCTCTGTGGTCAATGGACATCAGGAAAAAGCTCTCGGCGCCTGGACGTTGAGCTCCTGGAAGTGCACGAACTGGCTCTTTTTAGCGTCCCACTGATAGATCTGGGTCAGCGAGTAGTCACTGCCTAGGATGGCGTACTGCCAGTTGTTGATGGAGACGGGCTGAAACACCATGGAGCCCCGCGAGGGCATCGTCTGTATTTCTGTGAACATGGAGCCGTCCCATGTCATCACCTTGGAGTCGCCGATGAAGCGCGTCAGACAGATGAACAGCTCCCCTTTCACCTTGAAGTGCTTGACGGCATAGACGTCCTCCATCTCGGGGATATCCGTCCGCCTGTCGAACTGCTTCTGGCTTTTGTTCCATTGTAGATGACGGGCCGCTGCGAGCTGCTGGAAAGGATGAGGTGGATTGCGCCGATGTCCAGGTACTCCACGTCCGTGTCTCGGTACCACGCGTGGAGAGACTGGTGGAGTAGAATCCGTTGCCATTCCACTTGTAGACGGTGGTGGAACCGGCCTTGGAGCTGTCGGCTATCACGAAGAAGTATTCGCCTTCCAGGCGGAAGGTCTCGATGTCGTTGGGTTTTCTGATCTTCAGGATGTCGATATCCTGGATTTTGATGAATTTGTTGGCAGAGCTGTCTCGCTTGTAGATGTGAGAGCCACCGAAAAGTTGGGCAATGATGATGAAAATGTGGTTTTCAATAACCATTGGCTTACAACCACAGTGGAAGTACCTGTGAACAGAAAATCCATCATTATAACTTCAATGACAGCTCTAAGAGAATACACAAGAATACACAATTTGGTCTGAACATGTTTAATGTTTCATTGAAACAGAACTGACATGTGGTTTATTTACTCACTTTCTATGGTTTCATAAGCTCTGACTCCATGTTGACATGATCCATTCCATAAAGCTGCATTTTCAGAGAAAGGCTGAGCATAAACAACGTACTGATCATTCCCAAAGGTGAAGGACTCCACAGATAAGGACTCAAATGGAAGGGTCTTCCTTAAAGCAAACTCTGTAACAAATGATCATATAGCAATTGAAAGCTTATCAAATTAGTTTCAGAACAAAATCCCCATTTAAAGGCTTAGTCATATAAATCAGCAGCTTCTAGTGGAGAGATTGCAAATTTGCAACTACTGACCTGACCCCCTCTCTTTTCTGTGGCACTAAGGATGCTTTTGTAGTATAGAGATGTTGTAACAGTTTCGCTTCTTTGCTATTTACAAACGCTCTGTATAGCAATTTGTCTGCCTTAAAGTGAGGTCGCCAATTCCTCCAGAAACACGGCACTGCCTCCATTCATTGTGCTGGGTTCGTCCTTTGCACCTTGCTGAAAATAATCCTGACTCAGTTTCCTAAAGCGTGATTTGGAAATTGATAACCCTGCCTTAAGGCTTTTGTACAAACATGACGAACATGTATGAAGATAGGATGGTAAAAAACGGTAATAAACTTTAGGTGGATCTGCATATTACATTGCATTTCTGTCAATTGATCATCCAAAATTGACATATCAGACCTTTAAATTTGTACAATTTCAA
>CM065672.1:15365291-15397791 GCA_033220385.1 Triplophysa yarkandensis
TCTACATCAATTGGACTCCTAAAGGTTTGGAATTTGTTGTTGTTGTATGATTCTAAGCAATACTAAGCGTGAGCATCTTATCTCTCATAACCACGAGCCTGTAAGCCACAGCGATGACGACCAAACAGCTCTACAACATCATGGGTCTCAGGTGTGAACTGAAGCCTATTTAGAAACAGCATCATTAAGGCCAGACATAGAGGATTGGTCCCTGGAGCTTGACTCCATCTCACTGTTTGTGCGTTTGTAAGCCTTATGAACTGCAGGAGAAAGTGAAATTACAACAGTTCGCACTTCCCCTGGACCGAGAGAAAAACACGTGCGAGTATTTGAGTACGTACTTCCTCCTGGTATCCCAAACTGTGTCTCCAGTTCTGCATTAACCCAGTTCCATCCAGATCTCCTGAAGAACCGTTTCCTATCGCATACGGCCCCGGACTCACAATGTGCTAAGAGAGAGAAAATAAATACTCACTTTAAAACAACTTCAATTATTGCTCCCCTAACAAGATTAAAGTACTGGAGTAAAGATACACATGGGACACTATGGTGATGGTTTACACCAGAGAGGTGTTGGAGAGCAGGATCGCCGAAAAATCGACACCAAAGTTCATTGATTTAGAATGACGTGAATAATATTGCTTTATCTTTTTCACGGAACTAAATTATGCTGATGTTACATTAGCTCTGTTGATGGAACAGTTTTGTGTTGGACTGTGCAGTTGGTAAGTCGTCACTGTTTTCTGGTCCAAGATGCCACCCAATTCAAGCATGGTTACAACTAAAAGAGATGTTTTACTGTTTATTTGTTTTGCATATCAAAGTGAAACATATATAAACTTAAAATATATACTAGGATCTCAAAGCTCACACAATACCCAATATCAATTTTTAATAAATAATAAAAAAGCTGTCTCTGTCTGGCCATTCAGGATTTTATAGGGTGGAAAAACTTTGGATTTGATAAAATATTTGTGTCACAGATTTCCGATAGGATCGCTGATCATAATAAATGTATTTTAGCCTTTTTTGTTGCTTGTCTATAGCATCTGATAGCGTTTGGACCCGGAAATAGTAGATGCCCCTCCATAAAATGAGGATTTTGTATTTTATTTCTGGCTTCCAAAAATTATGAAAATAAAAATAAAAACAATGAATGTTCAGTTTTGCATTTGTTATTATTTATAATAATTTCACTTATTTGAACCTTTTTGTTCATATCTCATTTTATCAAACTTAAATCTTATTCGTCATTAAACAGAATATGACGTTGTAAAGGTATCTATTAATAATTAATCAAACTCATTTTCCATAATCAATGTGCAAATGGGTTGAATCGTTTATTTTGCGTAATATTGTGTGTGTTTGCTTGCTGGCCTCAAAACACCACAACAGTTCTCAGAAATATCGTAAGCATCTTATGGAGCAACTGTCTGCTTCAATGACCAACAACACACAGTTTGGATATGAAATCACATATTGTCATCACAACTTAGCTTGATGACATCATATTGCAGATGTTTTTAGACCGCTGTGTGAACGCTGTCATACCTGTAAAAAGACAGAATGAACATTTCCATGTGGAGTTACATCTCACCTCTGGTAAGTTCCATTGGGACTTTGTGCCATCCCTCAAATAATAGTAAGTGCGTCCTAGATCATCTATGGACTTGATCCACTGTCAACAAGACATTTCATTTAATAAAACAACCCGAAGCCAAATTCGTTTTATTAATATATTATTAATAAATGAATTTAATATCTAACAAATAATATGTCACAACAGCAGAAGAACACACAGTGGTAAGGTATCCTTGACGTGTACCTGTTCCCGTGTATATTCGCTGGTGAACACCCAAACTCCATCTGGGTCTATGTTAAGGGTCCAGCCCGGCGGTGTGCTGCGATCCAGATTTGCTCTGGGGATTGTAACTTTCCTCACATTGATTAAGGAATATTCTGCTGAGAGAGAAGGTGTCTCTTCCTCCGGGTCTGGAGATGCTGGGTAATCTTCTTCTGGAAGAGGAGGCTGAAGGATAGAATGAAACATGGGAAAGTAATGTTAGTCAAGCATTGCAGGGGATAATAAATGTGCATGGAAAACCAACTTGGACCGGACGTTCTCATTAAAGGTCGGGGTCATTGTTTTCTGAATAACATGGTTCAGTGTAAAACTAACGGATTTACGACTTCATGGCTCATTTGTCGATGTTAGCATCTTATTTGTCGTTTAATCATTTATAAGAATAACCAAAGGAAGCAAAGTGAAATTAGATTTACTCTTCAGACAGTGCATTAATCAATTACAATGAGCTTCAAAAGTGTGTTAACAAAGTCAGAGTGTTTCTTTCATTGTCTTATTTAACAAAATTGTGAATTGTATATTCAATTTTTATTCATATTTAAAAAAAACAAGTTGATTCTTAAAGAGTTTATCCCAAAATAACAATTCTGTCATTATTTATTCACTCTCCTCTGCAGAGCACAGCAAAAGTTGTATATCTCAAAATATTTTATTTGTGCTCCACAGATGAAAAATAGTGGGTTTAATAAAGACGAACTGAATTTTGGGGTGAACCAGAAACCTTTTTACATGCTGACTTTTGGACTCCGCACTGAAAGCTTCGTACCGGACAATCTTTCAGAAAACTCATGTCAGAGGATGAGCGGAAATCCTCCGGAGGGTCCCAAGAGCTCTGGCCTGATGCAGCGTTGTAGAAAAAATGTCTGCCTGTATTCTCATCCAACACCTTCTCCCAGTCTGAGCTCCACCTCCGTGGAGAGCTTCCAACGGGCGAACAGCCGGGCAACTGAAGGAAGGAAGGTGGTGAGGGTGTCCTTTCCGCCCTCACCGATGACTCCATAGAGTAACTGAGGGGACAGTCCCAGGTGCTCCGGCCTGTTGAAGGCTGGTAGTAATATTCTTGGCCGCTGCGGTCGTCAGTATGGACCTCCCATCCCGCAGGGTCTGGAACGGGGTTGTCGGGAGGGTCCGGAAGGTCCTGTGATGGAAAGGCGGAGGGGAAGGAAGTGTCGGTGGTACTTCGTCGCAGACGGGGTAGATTCACGTACAAGGCCGTGAGAGCACTATCATCCTCAACCTGACGATGACAAACGACAATTGTGAGCCCTGTATCTCCATATATATACACTTATATAAAAAAATCATATTTATAAACAAAATCTTTCATCCAGATAAATCTCATAATAGAATGAAATGAGGTGGTGAGAAAGCCTTAAACAGTGATAGTGACTCGATGTAAATGAGCAAACGTGTGATGTCACAAACGCCAAAACCAAAACAAACATGGGCCGATCATCTGCTTTCACATCGTCCTTCCGGCGTGCTTCTTATGCAAACTTTACCACGCACCGATGTCAAGCTCAGCTTCACGTGACAAAGGTTCAAACAAAACCAAACACTCCCTAACCCTGAAGAGCATCCATCACACATCTCGTCTACTGTCGACAAAAATATCTGTTCAAAGTATAAATGTGTGAGGACGAAATCTCACTGTTATAAAAGTGCACAACTTCCTGTGCGTGAGCTCAGGAAACAGACTGCCAGCGCAAACAAACACACACACACACACACACACACACACACACACACACACACACACACACACACACACACACACACACACACACACACACACACACACACACACACACACACACACACACACACACACACACACACACACACACACACACACACACACACACACACACACACACACACACACACACACACACGTTTTGGTATATTGGTGGACCTCTGTATTTTTTATCTGATCCAAAATCACCCAAATCTTATATTAAACTATTCGCAATTTCACACCTAGGGAGCCAAAAGGACATGACAGGGTATTTTGTCGATAGAATCTAGAGAATAACTGGAAAAAGTGAGAAACCAAACATAAATAAAAGAAGTAAAATAATTTTTCTTTTTCATTAAATCTCTTTTAATTAATTAATTTAATAGATTTACATCTATTGTAGGTAACGTAATTAACATAAAACACATTTACAATTACTTATAATATTACAATAATTTTACAAAACAATGGTAAAAACATAAAACTGTATTATATTATAACTTATAGAATTTGTGCATGAGATGGGAAGGTGTCCACACTTGATCATACTTGGGCCAGTGGCATCTAAAATATCATAAACCCTTGCTTTAAAAAATGCTCTTAAATACTATAAAATCACTAAACAAAGAGAAAATGAGAATCAAAAATGTAATGAAATAACACAAAATTAAACTTCAGCTATGTATCAAGTCTTTGGTTTGTACAAGAAACTTCAATCATTCATGATTTTCCCACAAAAAAGCAACACCATGAACATCAAACCCGAGCCAACTCTTCTTCACACACACAGATGATACAGAAGATGATTTGATAAACATCTTATATGTTCCTGTATGTTTCCATACTGAAGGAACGATGGAGAAGCAGGAACATTCTAACAAATCATTTCTTGTTTTTTTATTAATTTATTCTTGAGTTTTGCAAACGTTCTGACACACAATGAGCTATCGCTGTTGTTAATTTTACCAAACTCACCCTTGTTCACAGAACATAAAGAATGTATGTAACTACATTAACTTAAACTATGTTATCTATACAAACATATTTTGTTTCGTCTGCTTTACTCAACAAATCTCAACTTAACTTTGTTGAGGAAACGTAAAACGATATATTATTGCCCCTATAGTTCAGTTTACTTAATATAAATAAGTTAATTCAACACATCTGGTTGGGTTTGATTTCCAGTTTCAGGAAAGCTTTGCGTTAGACTGCATTTACGTAGAGGGTTTCAAAATTCAATGATGTGTTTGGGTGTAATGTTCATTAACTTTTGAGAATAAGAAAACGTTGTTGTATTTTGCCCAACCATTGTATAGAAGTGTGACGGCTTACGTGCATTAGGCCTACATTCATTTCATTTCATCTCATAAAACATAAGTGTCATTGAGAAGAAGAAAAATTTAGATTTATTAACTTAAAACTTCCGGGACAATCTAAATAATTAGTATCTACTTAAAAAGTTCAAGTTCACTAGAATTCCTTTTGTTGATTCATCTAGATTATTGATTGCAGAGGCTTCTTCGACAAGTACCACTTGGCGCTACTTTTAATAAAGGTTATCCAACAATCATCACTTTCAAATGTCTTTTCGCAGGCTTTGAACGCTTGTGCATTAAACATGAACATCCACCAGAAGAACACAGGGAACATTGATGGTACATGATGAACATTTGGATGTGTTCTCCAACAGACGGCTCACCTGTCTCCTCACCCGAGGCCTGTGAGCCGACACACCTCTCCTTAGAAACGTCTGTCAGCGAGAGAGACAAAAGATAACAAAGAGAAACCTTCAAAGCACAATAACGGAAATAAAACCCTCTCTCTGGTACTTTATATCCTGTGTCTATCTTTAACCCACCCCAACTGTGTCACATGGCCACAAGGCAACAATAGAGAGTAAACAGGTTCATTGTTATTTCGATAAATAATAGTGATGAATACGTCTGTCATTTACATGAACACTTGTTTCAACTTGAACAGAAGATAGAGAAGATCTCTTACAACTTAAAGTGAGGGGGATGTGAATTCCCTTGCCTTAAATGTATGTCATCTTTTTGTGAGATAAAATTAGATGATCTGAATGCGCTGGCCAACAGAGACAAACCCACAACCTGTATAAGACAAGTAGGCTAAGTCACACGCAAAGCAAATACACTATAAAGAACCCAGAAATAGAAGAACGGACAGTCAAACAATACTTGATAATTGAACAAAGATAATGTCTTTCTTAATTAATCTAGAAATCAATTGAGATTACAATCTCCAAAAGGAAGAGGTGGAAAATCTCCCAAATGTTTCCATTAGAGTTTCAGTAGAAATCAAAGTCAAAAGTCAATATTATTGCAGATCTCAATGTGAACTGAAACGTTTCTCATCAAGTTGACTCAAATCCAGATTATTTCATTTCTACAAATCAATGCACCTTCATATTCTTCATGTGTTTATATCACTTTTGGTTTATTTCTGCTGCACAGTTGAAGTAGAAACTAGTGGTGGTCTAGACCACCAAAACGAGACTAAGACAAGACACAGACCAAAGGATGTCCAGACTAAGACAAGACCAAGTTTTCGCAGGGCCGAGACAGGCACAGACCGAGAGTCAAGACCAAGACCAAGGCACAAAACTATAACAGTCATAATAAAATAATAATACAAGAAGTAAACCTGATTTACTGTGCAGAAAGCTATAGGATGTTTTATGATCCATCCACTGTAATATATTTTATTGGTCAAACCAAAATAGAACAACCTTGTGTTTCATAGGGTCTAAAACCTAGGTCACTGCATCTACAACACTAGAAGAAAAGTCTGAGACTAAGTTGATACCTGGTACACAACTGAGAATTCCAAAAGATCTGTTAAACCAATAAAAAACAATAAGATTTTACATTGAGAAGTTGAACTTTTTACTTCCCCTCAAATAAGTAGATCTGCACCTGTGGTTCCTCTACTAGAAGGAACTGATCTCATTCAGCCACTAAGCTGAGCAGATGGTCAAAAGAATACCAAAATTATCATCAGATGTCATAAAAGGGTCAAGAAGCGGATTCCAGATATCATTCGGACAGTTTTAGGTCCTTAAGTTCATCACTTTTACATCGACCCTGAATGTAAGTTGAGATGCTTCCTGATCTCATAGAAACGCGCCGCCTGCGAAACCAAAAAGGCTCACTTCCTTGCATCTGTTTTAAAACATTTCTTTGACTTTCACTCAACTTTTATTTCACGCTTTTATTGCAAAAACACTCAACCTACGTGAAGTTCCTTCAAGATGTCTTCAGTAGTGAGACTCTGAACATGAAGAGCTCACATCTTCCAACATCATGACAACAAACTAACACAACCCACTCAAATCATTCTGTCCTGAAATCCGACCCCGAGCCTGTACCTGTGTGTTCAGTGAGAGAGGCATCGCACTCCGGGGTCGATGGCTGGACCGGATCTTAGCATAAAAATCCACCATGGCTTTGTTCTGACCGGCCGGCAAGGCCGTGCAGCTGCGGTCGAAGAGGAGTTATCTGACAGAAGGCATGATGGTGAACACACTGACACTCCGCTGAACACACACTCACACATCTGCACCGCTGCAGCTGATACAGCCACTCATGAGTGTGTGTGTGTGTGTGTTTTGCACTGGCACGTGTTCAGTGGGAGGGGACACAATCTCTCACACTCACACACACACACACACACACACACACACACACACACACACACACACACACACACACACACACACACACACACACACACACACACACACACACACGCACACACACGCACACACACACGGACGTGTCATTGTATAAAAGAGAACAGATACTATCACAACTACAAAAGTCAACAGATGAAAACAAGTAAACAATAGTTTTTAAATATACTCTTCAGACGTTTCAATGTCTGGAACTGTAAATGTCGTGTTGTTCCTCTTTTCCACTCGCCTGATGAAACAAAGCGAACCACAGAGAAAGTCACAGAGTTTCCTAAATTTCCTGTCAATGGCTCATTTCGACTTTAACATAAACTGATATTTGCAAAGAAACCAAAGATGTTATCACTCAATTGTTCGGTCATAACTTGGTAATGTATTTCACTTTAACCTCGGCTTCTAAAAGTCTTGACACGGGAAAAAAATTAGCCGACACTTAAAAACGGAGAATGTCTGATTCTTTTTTATTAGCAGACCGTACAAAATAATGTAATATTAACGTGTCTTCTCTCTCATACTATTAACGTTTCTACTCTTTCATGCAAACGTAATATTAATGTTTCTACTGTCTCATACTAACCTAATATTAATGTTTCTACTGTCTCATACTAACGTAATATTAACATCTTTACTGTCACATACTAACGTAATATTAATGTTTCTACTGTCACATACTAACGTAATATTAAGGTTTCTACTGTCTCATACTAATCTAATATTAATGTTTCTACTGTCTCATACTAACGTAATATTAACATCTTTACTGTCACATACTAACATAATATTAATGTTTCTACTGTCTCATACTAACGTAATATTAACATCTTTACTGTCACATACTAACGTAATATTAACATCTTTACTGTCACATACTAACGTAATATTAATGTTTCTACTGTCTCGTACTAACGTAATATTAATGTTTCTACTGTCTCATACTAACGTAATATTAATGTTTCTACTGTCTCATACTAACGTAATATTAACATCTTTACTGTCACATACTAACGTAATATTAATGTTTCTACTGTCTGGTACTAACGTAATATTAATGTTTCTACTGTCTCATACTAACGTAATATTAACATCTTTACTGTCACATACTAACGTAATATTAATGTTTCTACTGTCTCGTACTAACGTAATATTAATGTTTCTACTGTCTCATACTAACGTAATATTAATGTTTCTGCTGTCTCATACTAACGTAATATTAATGTTTCTACTGTCTCATACTAACGTAATATTAATGTTTCTACTGTCTCATACTAACGTAATATTAATGTTTCTACTGTCTCATACTAACGTAATATTAATGTTTCTACTGTCTCATACTAACGTAATATTAACATCTTTACTGTCACATACTAACGTAATATTAATGTTTCTACTGTCTCGTACTAACGTAATATTAATGTTTCTACTGTCTCATACTAACGTAATATTAATGTTTCTACTGTCTCATACTAACGTAATATTAATGTTTCTACTGTCTCATACTAACGTAATATTAACATCTTTACTGTCACATACTAACGTAATATTAATGTTTCTACTGTCTCGTACTAACGTAATATTAATGTTTCTACTGTCTCATACTAACGTAATATTAATGTTTCTACTGTCTCATACTAACGTAATATTAATGTTTCTACTGTCTCATACTAACGTAATATTAATGTTTCTACTGTCTCATACTAACGTAATATTAACATCTTTACTGTCACATACTAACGTAATATTAATGTTTCTACTGTCTCGTACTAACGTAATATTAATGTTTCTACTGTCTCATACTAACGTAATATTAATGTTTCTACTGTCTCATACTAACGTAATATTAACATCTTTACTGTCACATACTAACATAATATTAATGTTTCTACTGTCTCATACTAACGTAATATTAATGTTTCTACTGTCTCATACTAACGTAATATTAATGTTTCTACTGTCTCGTACTAACGTAATATTAACATCTTTACTGTCACATACTAACGTAATATTAATGTTTCTACTGTCTCGTACTAACGTAATATTAATGTTTCTACTGTCTCAAACTAACGAAATATTAATGTTTCTACTGTCTCGTACTAACGTAATATTAACATCTTTACTGTCACATACTAACGTAATATCAATGTTTCTACTGTCTCGTACTAACGTAATATTAATGTTTCTACTGTCTCATACTAACGTAATATTAATGTTTCTACTGTCTCATACTAACGTAATATTAATGTTTCTACTGTCTCATACTAACGTAATATTAATGTTTCTACTGTCTCATACTAACGTAATATTAATGTTTCTACTGTCACATACTAACGTAATATTAACATCTTTACTGTCACATACTAACGTAATATTAATGTTTCTACTGTCTCATACTAACGTAATATTAATGTTTCTACTGTCTCATACTAACGTAATATTAACATCTTTACTGTCACATACTAACGTAATATTAATGTTTCTACTGTCTCATACTAACCTAATATTAATGTTTCTACTGTCACATACTAACATAATATTAATGTTTCTACTGTCTCATACTAACGTAATATTAATGTTTCTACTGTCTCATACTAACGTAATATTAAAATCTTTACTGTCACATACTAACGTAATATCAATGTTTCTACTGTCTCGTACTAACGTAATATTAATGTTTCTACTGTCTCATACTAACGTAATATTAACATCTTTACTGTCACATACTAACGTAATATCAATGTTTCTACTGTCTCGTACTAACGTAATATTAATGTTTCTACTGTCTCATACTAACGAAATATTAATGTTTCTACTGTCTCGTACTAACGTAATATTAACATCTTTACTGTCACATACTAACGTAATATCAATGTTTCTACTGTCTCGTACTAACGTAATATTAATGTTTCTACTGTCTCATACTAACGTAATATTAATGTTTCTACTGTCTCATACTAACGTAATATTAATGTTTCTACTGTCTCATACTAACGTAATATTAATGTTTCTACTGTCTCATACTAACGTAATATTAATGTTTCTACTGTCACATACTAACGTAATATTAACATCTTTACTGTCACATACTAACGTAATATTAATGTTTCTACTGTCTCATACTAACGTAATATTAATGTTTCTACTGTCTCATACTAACGTAATATTAACATCTTTACTGTCACATACTAACGTAATATTAATGTTTCTACTGTCTCATACTAACCTAATATTAATGTTTCTACTGTCACATACTAACATAATATTAATGTTTCTACTGTCTCATACTAACGTAATATTAATGTTTCTACTGTCTCATACTAACGTAATATTAAAATCTTTACTGTCACATACTAACGTAATATCAATGTTTCTACTGTCTCGTACTAACGTAATATTAATGTTTCTACTGTCTCATACTAACGTAATATTAACATCTTTACTGTCACATACTAACGTAATATCAATGTTTCTACTGTCTCGTACTAACATAATATTAATGTTTCTACTGTCTCATACTAACGTAATATTAATGTTTCTACTGTCTCATACTAACGTAATATTAACATCTTTACTGTCACATACTAACGTAATATCAATGTTTCTACTGTCTCGTACTAACATAATATTAATGTTTCTACTGTCTCATACTAACATAATATTAACATCTTTACTGTCACATACTAACATAATATTACTGTTTCTACTGTCTCATACTAACCTAATATTAATGTTTCTAATCTCTGATGCAACATTAGGTCCCAAAGACCAATTACTTTCAGATTACATTACAACGTTATTTCAGGACGTAGCTTTGGCCTTTCTGCAACATTAGTCAAAATTCTCGGGAATTTGACGCTCTCAGAAATGGGTCACAAGGTAGTTTCACAACGACCAAACGAATAGGAAATGGCAACATGTTTGCTGGGATCTGAGCATTCTTTTAGAACTTAGGGAAACAACTAAATGAAGTTAAACTCAAGTGTAGCTTAAACTAAAAAATCCTTTAAAATAAAGTCAAGGAACAGGCTTTCCAAAGATGTTAAGCGCTGTGTGCGGTTTGTAAATGTTCAGCAATATTTCAAGCATCTTTAGGAAATAAAGTCTTAAGGGACAACAGCTTCCTCCTCTGAAAGATTAGCCAATGCTGAATGTCTGAAACAGGTCAAAAGTGTTCAAGGTCCGAGCTTTACAGGAAAACACGCAAAGCTTTTTGGTTATTCAAATCCTTAGAATGATGGCCTACAGCTACATAAGGTTTGCAGAGTTTGGGTGGTGGCGTTGCCAGAAAAAACACCAAGTAAAATAACGCTTTCAATCTAGTAGCAACAGATCCACACAACTCATATACGACTATTACAAAAGATATGAACATTCACGGATGTTCAAGAAGGCAATACAATGCGCACAATGCACAACGCAAAAGAACAATTGTGTCATGATTCCATCCTCTTGTATTCAAACAATTGCTTGACTTTCTTTTTTCTGCAGAACACAAGATATTGCAATCCTGCATTATATTTTTTACTATTTCTAAACGCCAGAACACACAGACAGGTGTTAGATGTTACAGTGCTCTTTATTAACTGATGCTCTTGAGCCGCTTCTTAAGATACGTGCCCGTTTCCAAGGAGGCAAAATAAGAACTGTATGTAGGAACAAAACTCCTCTGACCCACTGACGGCCAAAGAATTCCCAGCGATAATGAATTCAGAAAGGCATGATTGCAGGACAAAGAAGACGACGTGGTGTTCATTAGCTAAACTTATTACTGATCGACCAATGAAATTACAGAATCAACAGCTTGATTCACACAAACCCAGACGCACACACATTATTCCACAGAGGGGCTATTCACGGGACCGCATCGCACCCCCCCTGTTACATCACCGCTCATGGCCTGGAATCTCAGATTACTTTATTGAATGCTGATGGACTGGACCTGTGTGAGATCCTCTCCGCATGAATGTGTGTGCGCGTACAAATTCCAATCTGCACTCCTGAAGGTTCAAACTAAAAGCATCTGACATTTTAATAACTGCAAATGTTCTCCGAGTAGTATTAATCTGAGTAACAAATGCTAAAGGGATTGTGAGTTGGATTTAAGGGTTAGGTTGCTAAGGCCAGTCTTCTGTTTGGTTGCCAGGGTGTTTCTATGCAGTAATGCAGTTGTCTTTATGATTTAAGGGTGTCATTAAGGGATTTTGTGTGGTTGGCAGGGTGTTGTTATGCTTTTAGACCATTGTCTTTATGATTTTAGGGTGTCACTAAGGGATTTTGTGAGGTTGGCAGGGTGTTGTTATGCAGTTACGGCCTTGTATTTATGATTTTAGGGTGTCATTAAGGGATTTTGTGAGGTTGGCAGGGTGTTGTTATGCAGTTACGGCCTTGTATTTATGATTTTAGGGTGTCATTAAGGGATTTTGTGAGGTTGGCAGGGTGTTGTTATGCAGTTACGGCCTTGTATTTATGATTTTAGGGTGTCATTAAGGGATTTTGTGTGGTTGGCAGGGTGTTGCTATGCAGTTACGGCATTGTCTTTAGGATTTTAGTGTGTCATTAAGGGATTTTGTGTGGTTGGCAGGGTGTTGCTATGCAGTTACGGCATTGTCTTTAGGATTTTAGGGTGTCATTAAGGGATTTTGTGTGGTTGGCAGGGTGTTGCTATGCTGTTAGGCCATTGTCTTTATTATTTTAGGGTGTCACTAAGGGATGTTGAGGGGTTGGCAGGGTGTTGCTATGCAGTAATGCAGTTGTCTTTATGATTTTAGGGTGTCATTAAGGGATTTTGTGTGGTTGGCAGGGTGTTTCTATGCTGTTAGGCCATTGTCTTTATGATTTTAGGGTGTCACTAAGGGATTTTGTGTGGTTGGCAGGGTGTTGCTATGCAGTTAGGCCATTGTCTTTATGATTTTAGGGTGTCATTAAGGGATTTTGTGTGGTTGGCAGGGTGTTGCTATGCTGTTAGGCCATTGTCTTTATGATTTTAGGGTGTCACTAAGGGATTTTGAGGGGTTGGCAGGGTGTTGCTATGCAGTAATGCAGTTGGCTTTATGATTTTAGGGTGTGTCTAAGGGATTTTAAATGGTTGGCAGGGTATTGCTATGGAATCATACAGTTTTCTATATGGGTTTAAAATCTTGCTTAGGGAAAAAAAGGAATCATTTATTGCCATATTAACATTCAGTACAATAAAAATAGTTGAATTGTTCAGCTATAATAACACATGAATAAAGCAAATACTGAGATTTACATGAAACTTATTTCAATGTCATGTTTGTAATGGTTTTAACTGTCTGGCTGGAACACATTTGTATCTTCCAGACTCTTTGTAAAGTACAGACACTGGTCATTGTGTCTAAGTTCACAGACAGCACACCACGACTAAATGAGGCTCTTGCACAACAGTTATGAGGGCAAACTTTACATGATGCACCGTCTGTGTCATGTTGTCTGTTTCAAGGTCACACAAAAATAAACAACACTTACGGTCATAAATCGAAATATCATGCATCAAATTGAACAAACATATGTTCTCGTATACACTTCTGTTCTTTGAATGCAAAGCAATACCAAACAGATGTTTAGCTCTGTGTCCGTACTCATCAAACCAAAACCAAATACATGAGAAGTGAAACGATCAAAATGAAACAAAAAAAGACAAATGAGATATGAGAATAAAAATAAATTATATTGTATTTCACTCTTTTGTTGTTGCAAATCTGAATACATTTCTTAAGTTGGATGAACACAGAGAAAGATATTTGGAAGAATGCTGGTTTTCTAAGAGTTGTTGTATCCCTTTTATTACCACAGTAAAAAATTGCAATGGTGGTCAAAATCGTTGTCTTACATCCTCTCATATCTTATTTTGTGTTCAACAGAACAAATAAATGTTTCTTTTTTAATTTAAGTAATGGTTCTATTATGATTGTCAACGGGGTATTTATCATTCTTCAAAATATCTCTGTGTTCATCAGAGAATGTTTACAGATTGAAACAACTCAAAGCTAAGCAAAGGATGACAGAATTTTATCTTTAGGTTAACTATCGTGTTTAAGAATAAAAAATTTCCCTTTAACAGTCATAATGTACACAACTCGTGTGTGTGTGTGTGTGTGTGTGTGTGTGTGTGTGTGTGTGTGTGTGTGTGTTTTCCTTTTGAACTGAATCTTTGTTTGTCATTCATTCATCTATTAAGGAATGAGGCTTTGCAAACTCCTCCCAGTATTTTCAGTTTTCTGAATTAATAACTCCATGCTTTATGAGCTGAAGGTATTGTGAGACTAGCAGGTTTGCGATGCGGTCAAGAGGCACTTCCTAAATTCTGATCTACACAGATCATGTTAAAAATAACCTCGTAGATAAAATTAAAGACATTCGTCTATCTAGCTCTGTCTTGCATCTTAGCAATCTTTACAGATCTTGCAGACAGTCTTGCTATCAGAAGAATGTGAGCTCATAGTTTAAAACATTGCTGAGATGTTCTTCTGAAAAGAAACACAAACTTTCAGTTTTACAGAAGATAATTTTAACATTACGAGACATGACTTGTGTTTTGTAGGCTCTAGAAAAGTTTGGACTGTAGATTCTGTGAAATGTCACATCACTTATTTACAATTCCGTTTAAAATATAATTGATAATCTTTCTCTTTCACTTCACAGATTTTGACGGGTTGAATAACCCAGCTCTGTTAATTCCCGGCTTGTCAGTGCTTTTCTTTTTTTTGTGGAAAAAACAGAGATGTGTCGTGTATACAACATAAACTAAATTCACTAAACTTTTACTTACAGCACGCATTTGAAGATTAAAAGACACTTTACCTTGCCAACGGGCATTCCTTAAAATATCTTTGCTGACTTCCTTCCAGCTTAAAGTCTCAAACACTTGAATTTGTGAACATGAAGATTTGGGGTCTTTGGGTGTACAGCTCCGAGTGGGACTCATGGATATAAGATGACCTACATATCCGGCCTGTAGAGCAGTGCTACACATTGTGCGCTCTCGACTGAAAGGCACCTCAGTCATGCCATTGCAGAAGCTGACATCCCTATGGAAACCAGAACTTCACTGGCAGACCTCCAAAGTCCCACCAAACTGAGACCAGCACACACAAACGTCCAGAAAATGATCATTCCTGACATAAATTAACACAACCACTTTTCCATCCGTGGTTCAACGGTGGTGTGTAGTGAAACTCTGATAATCCAAAATGTAATCTATTTAAAGGATAGTTTCCGCAAAATAAAACTTGTGTCATCATTAACTCAACTTTGAGTTGTTGCAAATCTGCATACATTTCTTTGTGGGGTAGGACATAGATATTTCGAAGAATGGGTATAACCGAACAGTTTGTAAACCACAGTATAGGAAAAACTACTCTGTTGAACACACAAAAACGATATTTTTAACTTACAAGGATTTATCCAAATATCTCTCTATGTTCAAAACAAATAAAAGTATACAGATTCGGAACAACCATGACAGAATAACCGGTCATGTTTGCTATACTTTAACCCAAATCAACCTAGAATAAATTGTATTGTACCAAAACATCTCGTTTGTGTCCAAAACCCATATAAAATGTTACTTCTGACTTCTTATATGAATACTCATAAATGACTCTAATGTTTCTCTTTTTATTCTAAGTCACATCAAACACAAAACACTGTAATAAGAATGCAATAAATGTCAGTGATGTGCATCCGGTGTGCAGCATCATTCATACCTGACAACAGGTGCAGTGCTGCTTCTGTCCAAACTAAAGTTACAATCCAAAGGCCATCACATCTGAGGCCTTATTCTGATGGTCCTCGCACTGAAAACCTGCCGGTGTGTTTGGAGTCAGACTCAGGATCCTCCCGAAACACTGACACACACACTCCATAGGGAACATCGACTGGTCTAACCTGTTGTGCTGAAGTTTATTTAGCTCCTCCCTTTCCATTCAAATCCACACATTCAACACAAGCTCTATTCTTCACATTCACATGCAGATCACTGGACAGACCCTGCACAACATCTTTCATTCTCAACTTCTGTATCAGGATAGATTGTATTTATTGAGGTTGCGTGTGGTATGTTTGTAGATTTCAAGAATATGTTTAAATAGTTTACAAAGAGTTTGATTGCTGTTTACAACTTAAAAACTATCCTTCTTTATGTGATTTGACTTTTGTCATGTTCATAACTCAGGTTTATTTATCTATTATGTTCATAGAAAGCGATTTTTCTGATGTTTCAACACGATCAACTAGGGTTTTGAATACTACAAACAATTTGTTCATTTTACTGGTAGCATTTACTTCTAAAAGTGTTTTTACGTCATGTACATAATGCAAAATGTAACATCCATATGCTGGAATTGCCCATCTGTAGGTTTATGGCAAATAATTTCCCACATCAGCAAACATAGAACATATTATTATATATATTATTATTATATATTATTATTATATATTATTATATATTATTATTATATATTATTACATATATTATATACAGGATAAAAACACGAAAGATATTTTGAAAATGTATGACAACAAAAATCGCAGAGGTTATTTTGACTAAAAGATGTATTTTTCCCACTAGGTTGGTCGATGGGATGCAAGGACTGTTTGGATACAAGCATTCTTCTAAATATCTTTCTCTGTTTTAAAAAACTATGAAATGTATACAGATTTGAAGCAATTAGAGAATGAGTAAATGATGACTAAATGTTCATTTTTGGGGAGAAAATTCACCTTTACTCTAGTTAATCTTTTGACGGGATATATTCTTTTAAACACGTGTTATTTACATCTTCAAATGTTTCCTTGGGGTGAAAGCTTAGAGTACACAAAACAAAACCTGCGTGAAACTGATCTTCAGAAAAGCTGATCAGTTTTGTTCACAGCGATAACAAGAATCTACCTTAAATACTTACTGTCGAGATAAAGGTATATTTCAAGTTTAAACATTAGAAATAAAAATGACCTATTTCTAGGTGCACCTAAATCTGATTCAGCAAGCCATGAAAGAAATAAAGAACTATATATAATATATCATAAAGAAATATTTAAGTTATAAAATTCATTAAGTATTGTATGCAAACTCTAGTAGCTTACTACTGAGAGTATACTCTGCTGGTTTTTAGTTCACTTGTAGTTTTGCAATACTACAGTACACATAATTTAAGAATTCACAATAAAAAATATCATTTTAATTATTACTATTATAAGTATTACAAATGATATTAGTATTCTTACTATGTAAAGTTTGCTCTTTGCGCATGTTAGAGTTTATTATTAAAAATATTAAAATTGTAATTACAAAAATTGTAATATAAGTATTGTTACTATATAAAGCACACATAAAATAATATTATCAATTAAGTTATACAAGTATTACTAAAATGATTATAATATGGGTAATCTTACAACATGAAGTATAGCTAGCAAATTAGAACTTATGAGTATGTTGATGATGATGATTATTATTATCACTATTATTATTATTATAAATATTATTATATTGGTTCTTTTAGATCATAGAGTATACCTTACATTTTAGAATTTATCATTAAAAGTTATTATTTTTATTTAAAGTATTGTTTTATTCGTATTGTTACTATACAAAATATTCATGCAAAAAGTATCATTATATTACCATTCTTAGTACATAAAGTATACCTAGCACATTATAATTTATTATAAATATATTTATAATTTTTACTACAAATATTATTATATATTTTTATTCTTCCAATATTAAGTACACCTAAAATAATATTAATAATTCCTTGATAAGATTGTCATATTTCATGTCAAATTTGCCATCGACCACTGTTTTAAAATACACTCATACTTTCGTATCTTCTGCACACAGCCCCATCATGTGGACAAAAGGACATTATTCACACAACTAAACTAAACAGATGACAAAGTATGAAAACACAGTTTGGCTTACCATGGATTGATGGGGTGGATCTGAGTTTGAGTCTTCCGTGTGTGGGGATTCAGATTTGGTCATTGATTCTAAACTGTCATACACACCGCTGTCTTTATCTGTGAGTCTCTGCACCTCTTCATTCAAGTTCTCACTTACTGAAGATTGTGTGTCTGTGTCAACATGAGGTAAGAAGATGCTTTGCGAAGATGTTTCTCCATCATCTGGAGGAGAAGGGTATTCATCATGGGCTATGCCATCAGTTGTGTCATAGATGTGGAGGTCCGGCGGAATGTCTTGGGTGTCAGGTCGTCTGGAGTTCATTTCCGAAATCTTGGGCTGGAAGAATTCCTTTGGGATTATGTATGTAGATATTCTGTGTCCGTGTCTCTCTGTGTCTCTTTTGATAGAGAACGTGTCTCTGAGCATGACCTCCACGCTTCTCTCTGAGGAGTCACATCCACCAGACTCTTCTGGAGGATCCAGAGGGATCTGACTGTTCTCAGGTGGCACTTCTGTCACATACAAGGCCGGGATGAAGAACGGCTTGGCTGTCTCATCCCGACGAACGTGCCACCAGTTCCTATTGGTCTTTGCTACAAGGATGTAGTGCTCGTTGGGTTTGATGGACACCTTGCTGCCATCTCGAGCCGTGTAATTGTATTCAAAGTTCACCAAAACCTGCTGCAATCCGGACATTTTAACACGTGATGAATCCCCAGCAGTTCCGTCAGATGAGCAGAAGCTCAGAAGGAATCATGATGAGATCTGAACACAAACAACAACAGAACAAGAAATTATTCTCAAAGGCATCTGGAATTTAAATTTAAACGGATGATGTCCTCAGTTCTCATGTGGACCCAAAGAACAAGATTTCAATCAACAAATCGAATTTCCTAAATACGGTTACAGTTTCTTCTAGGTATACAACAAGGTTTAGCTGCTTTCATATCATTGTTTTTCAATTATACTTTCACTTTTATTTTAGGGTTCAGTTATAGTTAGGGTTAAGGTTTGGGTTTAGGTTCTCTTTTTGTTTTCCTTGGGATAGCAAATGATGTTGCCCTTAAGATCAACCACCCAGCAAAATCAGGTCTTGCAAACCCGTGCCAGGCTCTGACTACTGAGCTACAGATAAGATTCAATATTAAGCCACGGGTTGTTTTCATTGACTCTGCAAAAAAATCCAGAAAAAAGACATTTTCCTGTATAATAATGTGAAATAGCGGTTTTCAAACATAAAATTATGAAAATGTTTTTATTTTTTTATTTAATATTTTTCTGTAATTTGACGTGGCTCACCATTGAAAAAATAAAAGTCATAATTCTCACATTAAATTGCATGTGTTACTTGTTATTTTGCTATCTGTTTTTGAAAAAGATAGCAAAAAAGGAAAATGTTTCATGTAAAATTGCACCTTTTTCCTGTAAAATGTATTTTCCTTTAAAGAATAATTTCACAGAAAATTACTTTTCTTTAATGTACCATATTTTTGTTTAAATCAATATTTTCATTCTATAGAATAAAAGTATGTATCTTGAAAATTTCTTGAACATTTTCATTTATGGTGTCTTGTTGTTTCAAATATAAGCATGTTCTGGGTTAACAGAACCCATTGTTTGTCCTGCTTTTAGAATACTTTTTGATAAACCGATGAATCCAAATAATCCAAAAGTTCCAAATCCAAAAGTGTGAAAAGTGTAAGATGTAAGGCCACTAAAAGACAAACCAGGACAGTCATATTTCTCTGGAGGATGCTGTTCACGTCATGAACCATCAAGTTCAGCCCGAACAGCAGCTCCAGCGCCATTGACCTTCAATCAAACATTCTGATGATTGTTACATGATGACAAATGTTGTTAAAATGTTGATCATTTACACCGTCACAGGGTGGATTTTTCCTTCCATCACATGTATGACGAATTAAATATCTATGAAGTGAAGGAATGCAGTCAGACCAGGAGAACAGCAGGTGTGTCAGTAAAGACAGACGCTGGTCATGATGGCCATTGACACTCGACACACCTGTCCAATCTACTTTCTGATGTCACAAAGCAAAGATGAGAAGAGACGAACAATTCGCGAGAAGGTTGTGACGGTCGGCCTGCTGCATGAGACAGGAAGTGATGCAGTATTACAGAGGAACACTGCACAAACCCCAAACCCGCAGAGAAGCACAGGCACTGAAATAGAGGAAACGTGAAGCTGCGAAACAGGAAAACGTCATTAAACTGAAACCCATGTTATTATGGGTTTGTAACGCAACACAGATCTCCTCTCATAGCAGCTTAACTGGTCTACTGGAATATCGGATGGTTCACGACACGTCCACGGCCCTGACACACATCATGCCAACACCCAGAGTCAATGAGACACCAGCATGTGTTGTGTCTGCGTGGAATCAAAAATGTGTCCAAACGACTTGTGACGTGTGTTAAGAATTCACAGCAAGTGACAGTACAGTACGACCGTGTCAAAATCTCCCATAATAAACAATTGACCACAATGCTGAAGCAGAACATCACTGAGCACGAGAAGATGCTCAATGATACCAACCCAACTTTATAAAATATATGAATGCTTTTTATTACAACCAATCACATTTACACTAAATGAGACTAGTGAGATAACTAGTGAGACCACGAGCGATTGATTGTGTTTCCACGTTGATTGTATTCCATGACCTTTCAAGGGCTCTTATCAATTCTGTACACAGCCGAAGCAAAACCAGTACAGTAGATCCGGCCTTACTGTACATACAGTACATATAACTGAATGCTCATGAATTTCCTTGAAGTCTCTGTTGACAAGAACACGTTCAACCACAGGAACGGCAAGCAAGTTTAAAATCTTTAATTTGATCAATGATTCGGACAGCAGAATTCATAACTCACTACAGGCAATCCAGAATAAATGATACAACATTCATGGTTAGAAGAAGGATGAAAGCAACTTACCACAGCTCGGTGAAAAAAAAGAAATGTTTTACATCAGAAGTCCTCTTTATAAATCCAACAGGTCTTAAAGTCATACGCTGTACCATTCTTAGTGTTGTTGTGTCAACGTCAGAAAAATGTGCCCAGATTTGTGCTGCAGGACGGGTTCAAGGAGACGTCAAGGGGGCGTAACCCTGATTCCAAACACATCTATTGACAACAAACCTAAGTGTGTTTTCCAGTTAAGCTTCATTAGGGACAAATTACATGAAAAACATAAAAAAAGAGGAACAAGATCTTAAGAAAGCGAAACATTTGAATTTCAGTCACATGACTCACTTTTTGAGTCATTCCTTCCACAGTGTTAAACTCTGGGTGTTGTCTTTAGTATAAAGGCTTTTTTAGCTTTACACATCACAACGGGTGTCGTTCTGTCTTTCGGTTTTTCTTTTACTTTTAACTGCATTGTGTTGATAACATGATCGCCGTCAACACGCGTAAAGGATCATCATTCAATTTCCACTTAAATCTACTGGTTCCATTCAATTCCAACGATAGGCCTACCTTTATAAACCAATGATACTTATCATCATGACGCTGAACTAATACACTCAAACAAAGTTGGACTTTGTTTTCTGTGGACATCCACAATTCAAGTTGTATCAAAGATGAATGAAAAGCAGAAAAGAGCGCGAGGAGGTACAGAAACAGGAAGAACCGGTTGAGGAGAACATCATGATGTGGTTTACAATGGCAGCCTGATAAACAAATACGAAACCATCTAGACAAACATTCAAACACTTCATTGACATGTAGTACAAATATCTACTGTCACACAGATCGACTTGATTCATATTCAAGCTTTATCATTTCTTAATGTTGTGTCAAACACGGCCTTTTTAATTTAACGGTGCCGTTTGTGAAATGTATTCTATAGAGCATTTCTCTGGTTAGGGCTACTGTAAAAAATGGAGGTGAATTCCTGTAGATAGAAAAAAATATTTTAAAAATAACATGATGAATAATGTTAGTATATTATGCACCTCTGAAGAAATGTTTATTATATTGCATTTCTATCAAAAGATACTCCATAATGAGACATTGTTAAATAGTTTCCTTTATTGTATTCAACCATGACTTAAGACAATGATCCGTTCTTTAAGTGTGTGGTTATAATTCAATACATACTTCCTTAACGCCTGTGATATTAGGCTATTTTGGTATGTGAATAAAAGTCTTTTAACAAGAATTCAAGAAAATGAAAAGTTCAGTAAAAGTAAAATATAAAAAAAACGAAAGACATTATTATTTCAAACCTGTATGGTTTCTTTTCTTCTGCGGGACATAAAAAAAGAAAGCAAAAATGCAGATCTGAGTGAGATAATAAACATCTAGGATGGCATGAGGGGTATGCACAAGGTTTTCTTCAAGATTGATGCTGCTCCAAGAAAGAAAACTTAACAAAGTGGTTTACTATGGGATGTACTTTGCTAAAAAAAAAAAAAAAGCATGGAAATAAATCTATGGATCTGTCAAAAAGAAACATGGAAATAAATCTATGCCTCTATCATAAAATAAACTTGATAATTTGATCAAACAAAGCTTCTATGCTTCACAGAAAGAAACCGAAAACAAGTACAGAAAATCATTTTTAATTCATATATATAAATGTCAGATACTAAGCTCGACCCCAGACATGTACTGTACCAACTGCATCCTCTTAGTGATTAATATCCTACGATAAAACTGCAAAATAAAAAAAATGAAGGCACAGTGTAGAAAAAGACTTGTTAAAGTATATTCAGCTGGTATATTAAAGCAGAAGTATCACTCTGTCACTCTTATGTTAATCTTGAGTACCTGTAGTGTAGAATCGTGTTGTTTATATCTCAGAAAAGTCTTTGGTTTACTCACAATTTACAGAAGACGGATACAGATTTAAATCGTTTTGGGATAAAAACAAGCTCCCGCAGGGCTCACGACCAATCTCAACATAAGGAATTCTCCTGGAATATACACACTGATGCTCATGATTTTCTGAGATCTCTGATTGATGCGTTGACGGGATTTTACCAATAAATAAGTCAAGATCTAATGACGATAGGTTGAATATTTATGTTTGACTGGTGTATTGAGCGTAGAAATACTACGTCAAGCATCTTACATTTAACAAATGGAACATTACAACTTAAAATATTTAACAGTCAAAATCATTTATAATGCATGAAACAGTGTGATACCCCTTTAAAAATCATTTCTTTGCTTTATTGATGCATGCAGAAATCCTCTGCTTTGTAAACATGTGATCATTAATATAAAACTTGGCATGTGACGTTAGGATTAAAAAAAATATTACGATAAAAATTTAAAATATTACAGGTGTCATAAACATGGTTCTAATTTACAGTCTGCGCAGGTATACATTTGGCACTAATAATTAAGAAATAAACACACATTACAGATACATATTTACAAATCAGTGAGAAAATAAGTGCACTTGAGGTTTTCTTGAAGAGTCCAATAAGATGCTTTAGTGTAAAACACTGATCAAATGCTTTCAAATGCTTTTCTTTAAGAGATGAAAATTGTACACACAGCCGCTAGTTAAAGTTAAACTCCCTATTAGGCTTGACCATTTTTACAATAAGATAAGAAAAAAAACTGCTCTGTAAACTGTGCAAATGTTTCAAATAGACCCTATCTGATACCAGTAAGCATTCCTGGTAAACTATCGAAACAAAAAGTTAAAACATTAAAGTTAAAAATATTTAAAAAAATATAAAAAAAAACACACAACCCCTTTTAATCCTCTAAATGTCTGTCCAGGTACTTCTGTATTCTCACACAGCGAGGACAGCTGGTACATTTAGTCTTACAGGAGGAGTGGAAGACTGTCTTACACACACCACATCTGTGTGAGAGAGAGAGAGAGAGAGAGAGAGAGAGAGAGAGAGAGAGAGAGAGAGAGAGAGAGAGAGAGACAGAGAGAGAGAGAGAGACCAGAGAGAGAGAGAGACCAGAGAGACCAGAGAGAGAGAGACCAGAGAGAGAGAGAGAGCGAGAGAGCGAGACCAGAGGGAGAGAGAGAACAGAGAGAGAGAGAGAACAGAGAGAGAGAGAGAGAGACTTTTAAGTTTAAGAGACTAAGTTTAAATTCTCAATTCACATGACTGCTGAAAGATACTGTGGAAACTCATAGGCTCGCAATATGAAATAAAGAGAAGTTTGATTACCTGGATGTGTAGTCAAATTGAAAGGGGAAGATAATGTCATCTGTATTGCAGATTTGACAAATGAAGCCTCTTTGGGTGCAAAGGTCACAGTGGTGAACGTGTTTTGAGCCGAACTGAATCAGAGACTGCAGGTACGATTCATAATGTCCATCTGCTATCTGTGAGAGAGAGATCCATGATTTAAATGTTTAATATACTGCTGCGCTTTACCTTACAAAAGTGGCAATATGGGACAACTGGCTACATTTAAACATAGGGCAATATGGCCAACACCAGGGCATTATGAGGATGTTTCGTCAAATCGATATTTTAAGAACAGCAATAGATTGTTGCATCAAGAAGCAAGAACTGTCTCACATCAACAGTAAATGATTTAGATTTGATTTTTTGAGGGAAATCATGTAATGATGATACAGTAGTATGAGTGCCCGCCATCTCTGCTTGTGGCTGCATTCTTCATTTTCTTTTTTTGCTTATGATTATTATTGCAATGTATAACTTAACTTTCTGTAAGATTTATCAAGATCAACATCATATAGACAAAAATAAGAATAATCACTGTCAAAGGTTAACTTTTAACAATTTACATTTACATTTACATTTAGTCATTTAGCAGACGCTTTTATCCAAAGCGACTTACAATATATTACATTGTAAAAAATATTACAATATTATAAATACATTATATGATTATATTCTAGTGAAACTAATATTTATTTAAAATATTACTTATTATATTAATTACAGTGCTGTCAAGATCCAGAACAAACGTGTGTGCTATAAATAATTTAAACTCATGTAAATACCTGCTGCAGATCCAACACACTGTACACATCACTGTTCTCAAGTAAATATGTCCTCTGCTGAAGTCTGAAACATTGCAATCACATAACAAACACCTATAAGACACTTGATCATGTGTCCATAAATACACAACCATATGCACACACAAACACGCACGCACGCACGCACGCACGCAAACACACACACACCTGGGCTGGATTTGTTTGCTGATGTCACTGCGGCAGATGAGGAGGTAGTCGCCTAGGAAACGCAGCTGCTGTCTGAGCATCTGTACTTTTGACATAACATCAGCATGCTGAAACAGATCAGGATTCAAAGCATGGATGTTGAGAAGTGGCTCGTACTCAATTTCAGCCATCAACCGCAGTGCTCGCCTTGACACCTGAACACACACACAACCAAATGTCCAATAATGTATAAGATATACCATATATTCACTCTGCTTGACATCCCTCTTGATATAAACACATTAAAAAAATGTGTCGCAACAATTACAAAAAAATTTAATTATGTGTCACAATCTGTTTTGCGACTCTTTTTATTATTTAACATCATTATTTAAAGTCGATGTGTTTATATCTTATTTGTTTTTTTACCTGAATGATAGATTGGAAAATTGTTATTTATTAATTTAATTAATTATTAACTAACTTATTTAACATTTACTCAGTTCCAAAATCAATGTGTAATTGTTAAATAACCATGATCTCAATATTAGGCAAAATAATCAGAATTATAATTTGTGTCACAATCGAGCAGGCGTAATATAAAGCAATCACCTCACGTGCTGTCAGGTCCCAGTTATGCACTAGTCGAGAGGGGATGATGCTCATGTCTCTGTGGTGACAGTTGTCACAATAATGATGACCTGAGAACTCACAGAGTCGAGCTCTGACTTGAGACACAACGATCTTTTGAGCGCAGCCTTGAAAAACACACACAACAAAACATCTCTAGTGAGAGCACACACACACAACATTTACATTCAACTTAATATAAACACACACATAAATAAACAATAAGGTAAGATAACAACATGAACTGTCAGGTAGAATTATGAGGGAAAAATCATAATTTGATTTATGGTGAATATAAAGTAGCCAGAATTTTCAAGCAGATATGAAGACTAAAGAGAAATATACAAACTGCAGTACTTCAGTCTAACTTTGTATATTTTGCATATTTGCATACCATCAATTGGAATACATCTTATAAAAGAATTTAAATAATGAAAATAGTTATATTAACCGTTAGTCTGGATTTTTTTTTTTTAAGAAATAAGAATAAGATATCAACTGGGGCTGTGCAATAAATCACATTTGACTTTTGATTCTAACAATTATGAAAAAAAATAATCAAGTTATCCACATTCAGTTTTTTGAATTTTCTTTGAATTATTTTTATCTTGCTTATTTAAATTTGTTTATTAATATAATTTTTATTTTTATATTATTTTGCATACATATTAAATGTATTTTATATTGAATTGAACATTAAGTTTGACATTTTTCCTTTATTAATAATTTGTCTATTAAATCAATATGTAATTTTGTTAAATAATCATGAAATAATCAAAATAATAGTATTTATTATTTATAGTATATTTTTTCTGAATGTTTTACTTTTATTTTTATTCCTTTCAAAACCTTATGTCACATTTCCATAGATTTTTATTTAATAACATCCAGAAGAAAAAACAACAACACATTTGCATCTCTCATACCTGCACATTTGTAATTTTGAGCATCTAATCCTCTCTCCTTGGGGACAACGGACAGATGAGCCAGCATCACTCCTTCACCTTTGAGTCTGTGCTGGACGAGTTTGTGTATGTTTCCGCTCTGTCCTCCTCCAGCCAACGAGTCTTCTCCAAACCCCCCGTCATCCTCAGTCTCCAGATAGAGATCCAGAGCTCCTCTGATCAGGGTTCTCCAACTCTGCGATTCCTCGCCGCTCTCCGCCCTCAACGTCAATGTCTCCTGCGCTGTCAGAACCTTAAAAAACGCAGGGCTGCCTAGAGAAACGTCTGGAACCACATCCCTGACAGTCCCTATGGAGTGCGAGAAGACAGGTGTCTTGGTGTTTTCTTGGACGCTGTAACCTCGGAGGACCTCGAGAGACAGAGAGAGCACCAGAGACCTCCAACCTCTCTCGTCCATGTTCTGATAGACCACTGACTCCTTTATAGCATCCGTCTCCGGGTCTGTGTGGCGGGTCCAGTCTAACTGAGGGGGATCTGTGACGGCGTGCTCTGGGCTGGAGGGAGCCGAAGGCGGAGAGGGGACCTCGCGATCGTCGGAAAGCACCTCCCATGCCTCGTCTCTCACCAGGGGGCGTAGTTTGGCGATGGCTTCAACAATGCGATCGACCCAATCTTCGGCTTCGCCTTTGGATGGGGCGCGCAGGTACAGTCCCTTGCCTTGAAAGGTGAGCCGGAAACGTCCCTCTGCACCTGAGGACAGGTGGACATCCTCGCATCGGAGCAGGGACAGGTTTTCGTGGCAAAGGCGCTCCTCTGCGTCGTTGTACAGTCGTATCTCAAATGGCGTGAGCTCGCAGTAATAATCCCACCACATGCCCATGGCGCGTTTCTCAAGCTGACCGAGCTTCAGAAGGCCCTTGAACGGGTTGTGCAAACCTTAAATAGACAGAACAACATATAAATGCACATGTCACTACATTGTTTTAACAGTAAACCTGTCAATCACAAGCAGACCAAACCACTTATAAAACAAGAATTGTAATTCAGCTGCTTTATCTATCCTCATTTCATTCAAAATGGGTATATCATATTTAATATGTGGAAACATAAAAAGATAAGATGAGAAATGTCCTATTGGTTTAGTGTTCATATAATGGAAGACTATTTTGGGTTGTGAAGAAAACTGAAAGTCTTGCTTGGGATAACATGCACAAGAGTCAGGTAAAGACTGAAAGAATTGAAACGAGAGCACAGATCGATTGCGTTCATACTTTAAATAAGTTACATTTTAAACTAATTTAATTCTTTCTTAATTTTTATTGAAATTTTTATGCAATTTACTAACAACAAACTGACAGTGTTTAGTGACATAATGTACTTTACACATTTTAGTTTGTTCGCTGTTTGGTGATATCAAATACCTTTAAAAATCCTTTTGTTAATAAAGTTGAATGTAATTAAATGTTTTTCGAAATAATACTCAACAGAATACTTTATCTTGCAGGTATTAAAATAATGTGATACATGAACCAGATTTAAAAACAACAATGCCATGAAAAAGAGAAGTGAGAAGGCAATGCGGAATGTCTCTCAAAGCAAGAAAGAAAAAATATCATTAAAAATATCTGGGCAGGCTTAGTGAGTGGATCTTTAGGATGCTGTCAGAACATTCATATTTAGTGAGATTCCGGTCACGTGAGAGAAAATAGAGGGCTATTTTGTGTTTTATAAAAACAAATTTGAGCTGAAACTTTAAGCATGTGTCTCTATATTCCATTTTACCGTTTGGTCTCCGATGAACTACACTAGGTGGTGACTGGACGCTGTGTGATTCAGTCTCGGTCTTCACCTGCCCGTTCATCTGTGGGGTTTCAGCGCTGACATGTCCTTCAGAATTCCCTGTTAATTCAGGCTTATAAAAGTCTTCCTCTGATATCCAAGATGTGGATTTCTGAAATACAAAAATAAGCCAATTAAACAGGAAACTCTAAAAATTATGATGTTGTAAAATAACAACAAACGTAGCTGAGAGCATTTCGGCATTGATTCCCACTGCAAAGAAAGATCAGGTAAGTGCATCAGTTTTATACTTTCCTAGCGGTGCCAACAATTTCAAGATTGTATTGACATCTTTTAAAGTGATAGTTGCCAATTAATATCGATATCTTAATAACTTAAGTGTTCCACAGACAAATAGAAGGTTGCGATGAAAAACTTTTGGAAGAATGTTAGCAACAGATTTCAGGGTCACCAGAGACTTTCATAGTGGGAACAAAATATTGTATAATTAACGATTTTTATTTTTCACTGACGCATCAGAATTGGCGTATTGTGGAGGTTGAGAAATTTCATTCTTAAATTTGAGAATGTAAATCCGAAAATACTCACACAGGAGGAATACAGCGAGTCTGTGGATGTTTTTCTGCTCACGGTGCTCATGGAACGTCTAAGAATCGAGTGTCTGATATGTTCTACTGGATGGGGTCCAGCAGAAGTCTCTAGTGTAAGATGAATCTCTTTAAGGTCAGAGGGTTCTGAAGGAGGACATTGGGCATGTTGACGGTCTGAGGTCTTCCCAGCGCTCTCTGTAACTCCAGAGTAATTGCAGGAGGAATCTGTGTGCTTGTTCTTTCTCTCTCTTTCTGATGTCTCATTGGCTGAAGTTTTAACTTTAAGTCTCGTGGTTTCAACAACACAAGACGTTTCTTCAGAGCAAACTTCAGGAGCATCATTCACACGGGGTTGTTTGACGTCTTCGACGGGATGCGCAGAAGCCCTGCTCGGGTCATCTAGAGTGCGCATAAAATCATTGAAGTCTTCCTTTATTACTTCCTGACCTGAGGAGCTGCTCTCTCTGAGAAAAAGAACCAAACATGTCAGATTAAAATTTCATTTGACCAGGTTATCATGTCACGTCTCAACTTACCCTGAAAGTGAACTATTCCCCTGTGTACCATCAACATCACTATTCAAGCATTCCTTCTCAGGACTCTTGGGTTCGTGACCTTGCAGGAGACTGTCAGAGCTCAGGCTGGTGGACAACTGAGATGAACCCGACGTGTCCAGACTCACATTCCACGTAGTCGGAGGAGTATTCGCCTCAGAGCCTTCAGTTTGCTCTTTCCTCGGCTCCTTGAGCAGCGCATCCTGAGCCCAGTCCGAGCCTCCGGACCCTCCGGACGACTGGGATATCGTGTCCCAAGATTCCTTTCGCTTGGGACGATGCTGCTCTTCTGTAGGTGTAGGGCGGCAGAGTCCTGCGAGGACCAGCGGCGTGTTGGTCCACTCATTCAGCACAGCTGATTTGTAGGACAACTGGAAGGTCAGCGAGGACAGACCCTGCAGGAGGGTGAGCAGAACCTCGCGATCCTCCGGGTCCAGGAGAAGAGCTCCAGGCTGGTAGTAGGATCCCAGGTTTGAGCCTTCTCGGAGAAGAGAGGTCAGGTAACACTCCAGAAGACCGTCGTTCAGCGCCAGGCGAACCCATGCTCTACAGCGACCAACGTCTGAGTTTATGAAGCTTAGGCGTTCTAGCTCTTGGATAACATCTCTGTAGGCAAACATCAAGTTATATTTTACATTAAGGCAGTTGGCAAATGCTTTTTTCCAAAGTGACTCACAAACAATCAAGGTGAAAAAGATAGCAAAGATAACAATAGGTCAAAAAGTGCTACAATGAGTTTCCAAGTTAAACAAGGCATGATAAAACCTGTTAGAAGGGAAGGAAAAGGTACAATTCTTTTTCAAAAGAGTGAGTTGGAAAGGAAAAAGGTTTTTAGTGAGTAATACAGAAAAGATGAGTTTTTCTGTGTTTTTGAAGATAGAAACTTACTTATAGAAAATTATTTCCAACTATTAAGATAGCTGTATATTACTATTCACTACATATATTTTTATTAATATTTTTTTCATATTTTAGAATAATTATAAACTCATCAACATTATGCAATAAAACAAAGGGAACAATGGGGAACAAAGTCAAAAGTTAAACATGTTATATTTGGTCATCTTTATTGAATTTGCAGAAAAGTTTTCTTGTCATCTTCTTAAGTACCTTCTTAAGGTCTCACCCGAAGATCCTTTTAAAAGAATTTTAAAGGAGTCTCCATTTATTCTGCGCTATTACTGGCTGTTCTTTTTTTTTAATTAAGCCAAAGTCATCCATTTCAAAAATATTTTTTATTAACTGAAAAAACATGTAGGTTTGCTCAATTGTATTTTTGTCTGATAAACTGATTTCAGACATTTCAACACCTGCAGGGACGTCAGCATATCTGAACAAAATCACAACAGAGCATCAAGATCTTTAGTGTAAATAGGTTTGAACCTAAGACCAATGGTCCAGAAACCTCAGCCAAAATAAGCCTTTAAGGACACGACTGAGTGTCACTTGACTAATGATCACAGACCCACATGATTCAACTAATCCTGCCACAATCCTCAAACAGTTTCCATGACTCTCTCTTCCAAACTGTGACAGACCGGAAAGATTATTTTAGGAATTTTCTTTTGACTTTTTTGAGAACTTTACTCATTAAACTGTCAACGTTCTCAGCCTCACTGTGTGAGCCACAAATACTCTGGGTTTAAAACTCTTAAAACAACACTTGAGAAAGACAAGACATGTTAACATTACTAAAGTTTAACAACTAGGCCTAAAACATTAGTGTCACACACGTACAGAGGATTCATGCATTTAAATGGACTACCCAACCTGTGAGTGACGGCCTTAAGCAGGCTCCAGAAAACCGGCTGAGGAACGGCCCCTCGTGACCCTCCTTTGCGCCCGTGACTTCCTCCATCTGACCGGATGAATTTGCTCTTGATGCCGTGTATGAAGATGGCTTCCAGAGCACAACACAGGAGATTCGCTTCTAGGTCTTCACTGGTGACTGAAGTTTCTGTAGTAATGTAACGTTTTTGCAGGGTCTTCAGCGTTTGTGCGATCTTTTCCTTGATCCACTGAGGAGAAAAGATAGAATGTTGTTCAATGCATTGATTTCAACATCATTGACGCCTTAGAACTCGATACATTAAGAGATAAAGCTAAGAGGAATCAGGTCACGGGAAGCATCGTGGCAAAAGTAAGGCAAAGTTGAGCAGAAGAAGAGGTCATGCTAGATCAGACTGTGATGGCTCTTGACAAACAAACACTTCAACATCGACAGTCTTCAGCCATGTGAACATGAGCCAAACCTTTAGAGTGTCACCTGACATCAGCTGACTACTGACCACAAGAGCTGCCAATCAAAGCTTCACCATGGCAACTGTGATGAGTAAGACAAATGATTCGCGCAAAGCGTAATAATGTCTCCAAGTGGTATGGATCCGAGAGTAGACAGTAAATCCTGAGTTGGCTTTTCTGTCACTTCTTTTAAAGAAAGTGCTGATTTCAGTAGCACATAACCCGAGGTTTCTCCGGATCACATGACACGCAGAGATAACACTCGACAAACATCTTCCTTTAATAAATCAGTCTGGTTAACAAAAACGAACAGGCAATAAAATATAACATCTCTATAAGGAAGAGGTTAAAAAAGAAGTGCAAGTGAAATTGAAAGACGGTGAAACACAAGATCTGTCTGTATTTGT
>CM065672.1:15402791-15412791 GCA_033220385.1 Triplophysa yarkandensis
TTATTAGATATTTGTGTGTATATTTATTAGATATTTGTGTGTATATTTATTATATATTTGTGTGTATATTTATGAGATAGTTTTGTGTATATTTATTAGATATTTGTGTGTATTTATTAGATATGTGTGTGTGTGTGTTTATTAGATATTTGTGTGTATTTATTAGATATGTGTGTGTATATTTATTAGATATGTGTGTGTGTATTTATTAGATATTTGTGTGTATTTATTAGATATGTGTGTGTGTGTTTATTAGATATTTGTGTGTATTTATTAGATATTTGTGTGTATATTTATTAGATATTTGTGTGTGTATTTATTAGATATTTGTGAGTATATTTATTAGATATGTGTGTGTATTTATTAGATATGTGTGTGTATATTTATTAGATATGTGTGTGTGTATTTATTAGATATTTGTGTGTATATTTATTAGATATTTGTGTGTATTTATTAGATATGTGTGTGTGTATTTATTAGATATTTGTGTGTATTTATTAGATATTTGTGTGTATATTTATTAGATATTTGTGTGTATATTTATTAGATATGTGTGCGTGTATTTATTAGATATTTGTGAGTATATTTATTAGATATGTGTGTGTATTTATTAGATATGTGTGTGTATATTTATTAGATATGTGTGTGTGTATTTATTAGATATTTGTGTGTATATTTATTAGATATTTTTGTGTGTATTTATTAGATATTTGTGTGTGTATTTATTAGATATTTGTGAGTATATTTATTAGATATTTGTGTGTGTATTTATTAGATATTTGTGTGTATATTTATTAGATATGTGTGTGTGTATTTATTAGATATTTGTGTGTATATTTATTAGATATGTGTGTGTGTATTTATTAGATATTTGTGTGTATTTATTAGATATTTGTGTGTATATTTATTAGATATGTGTGTGTGTATTTATTAGATATGTGTGTGTATATTTATTAGATATGTGTGTGTGTATTTATTAGATATGTGTGTGTATATTTATTAGATATTTGTGTGTATATTTATTAGATATTTGTGTGTGTATTTATTAGATATTTGTGTGTATTTATTAGATATTTGTGTGTGTATTTATTAGATATTTGTGTGTGTATTTATTAGATATTTGTGTGTATATTTATTAGATATTTGTGTGTACATTTATTAGATATGTGTGTGTATATTTATTAGATATGTGTGTGTGTATTTATTAGATATTTGTGTGTATATTTATTAGATATATGTGTGTATTTATTAGATATGTGTGTGTATTTATTAGATATTTGTGTGTATATTTATTAGATATATGTGTGTATTTATTAGATATGTGTGTGTATATTTATTAGATATTTGTGTGTATTTATTAGATATTTGTGTGTGTTTTTATTAGATATTTGTGTGTGTATTTATTAGATATTTGTGTGTATATTTATTAGATATATGTGTGTATTTATTAGATATGTGTGTGTGTATTTATTAGATATATGTGTGTATTTATTAGATATTTGTGTGTATTTATTAGATATATGTGTGTATTTATTAGATATTTGTGTGTATTTATTAGATATTTGTGTGTATTTATTAGATATTTGTGTGTATATTTATTAGATATGTGTGTGTGTATTTATTAGATATGTGTGTGTGTATTTATTAGATATTTGTGTGTATTTATTAGATATTTGTGTGTATTTATTAGATATATGTGTGTATTTATTAGATATTTGTGTGTATTTATTAGATATATGTGTGTATTTATTAGATATTTGTGTGTATTTATTAGATATTTGTGTGTATTTATTAGATATTTGTGTGTATTTATTAGATATTTGTGTGTATATTTATAAGATATTTATGTGTATTATTATAAGATATTTGTGTGTATATTTATTAGATATTTGTGAGTATATTATAAGATATTTATGTGTATATTTATTAGATATTTGTGAGTATATTATTAGATATTTATGTGTATATTTATTAGATATTTGTGTGTATTTATTAGATATTTGTGTGTGTATTTATTAGATATTTGTGTGTGTATTTATTAGATATTTGTGTGTATTTATTAGATATTTGTGTGTATTTATTAGATATTTGTGTGTATTTATTAGATATTTGTGTGTATTTATTAGATATATGTGTGTATTTATTAGATATATGTGTGTATTTATTAGATATTTGTGTGTATTTATTAGATATTTGTGTGTATTTATTAGATATTTGTGTGTATTTATTAGATATTTGTGTGTATATTTATTAGATATTTGTGTGTATTTATTAGATATTTGTGTGTATTTATTAGATATTTGTGTGTATATTTATACGATATTTATGTGAATTATTATAAGATATTTGTGTGTATAATTATTAGATATTTGTGAGTATATTATAAGATATTTATGTGTATATTTATTAGATATTTGTGAGTATATTATAAGATATTTATGTGTACATTTATTAGATATTTTTGAGTATCTAAGATATAATCTGTGTAATTTATTTTGTGTTCAGTTGTTTTTAAATTGAAATAAAACTCAGGTGGATAAAATCAGTAGGTGTGCAGCGTATGCGCAACTCTTGCGCAGCATTTCGTGCTCAAACATGAAACTCTCCATAAAGTTTATGTTTGTTTGTTTGCAGATGCGTGACCTCAGAACATATTTTGCTTAGTTTTGAAACATGAATTTCCTCAGGCTCTACATAAATCCATAAAGAAGATGAAATAAAAGCAAACAAAACTTCCTTGCATAAATTATTCAGAATTTAAATGTGATGTAAATCTAATGTACTGGAAGCTTTTACGTGGGAAGCGTGACGTCATGACATGGAACTCACTTTCGATTTCACTTTAATTCTCAGGATTGGAATTTCGGTTCCCACACACACACACACACACACACACCCACACACACACACACACACACACACACACACACACACACACACACACACACACACACACACACACACACACACACACACACACACACACACACACACACACACACACACACACACACACACACACACAACCCACTGTCACTTACACAGACACACACACACACACACACACACACACGCACACACACAGACAACCCACTGTCACTTACACAGACACACACACAGACACACACAACCCACTGACACACACAGACACACACACACAACCCACTGACACACACACACAGACAAACACAACCCACTCACACACAACCCACACAGACACACACACACAGACACACACAACCCACTGACACACACACACAACCCACTGTCACTTACACACACACACACACACACACACACACACACACACACACACACACACACACACACACACACACACACACACACACACACACACACACACACACACACACACAACCCCACTGTCAATTGAACACACACACACACACACACACACACACACACACACACACACACACACACACACACACACACACACACAACCCCACTGTCAATTGAACACACACACACACACACACACACACACACACACACACACACACACACACACACACACACACACACACACACACACACACACACACACACACATTTATATTATTGCTGTACATAAATAAACTATTTGATCTGTGCAAAAATATGACATTGTATGTGTTGTATTTTTATGGTATTAAAACAGATATTTATGTTTAGCCCTGATGAATAAAACAACAAAATGAATTCTAAAGGTTCTATTAGATGTATACTAATAATATATATATATTATTAAAATATAGCCTTCAGTATAGATTGAATCAATAATAAAATGTTGAACTCATGATTTTTAAAGTAAACTGATTTAACTTTATTAGTATTCTTGTGTGAAGAAATGGAATAATGTACCTGGAGATTCCGCACATTCTCAGACTGAAGGTATTGCGCAACCGCAGGCAACCGCTCACCTGTCACTCAGGTGTGGAGCGGCCTTCCTACAGGTAATGACTTTACAACTGGAAAGTGAAAATCCAGTTGTAAATCCCTCAATGCTCCCATATAAACCGCCAACACCATGGAGAAGCCATTCAACTTCAACAGAGAATACCGGGAGCTTTTGTGTCTGCGGATCGCTTTGTGTTCAAAAAGATGTTTGTTCGTTCATCACTTCTGTGTCTGGTGCTGTCCATCAGCATCATCCGGCCTGGACTGAGCTGCAGGTGGATCAAGCACAAGTTCCATCAACATCACAAAATCTCGTTGGATCTGATTGAAAAAATAACGGTGAGTGTTTCCATTACTTGGGCCTTTGAACAAAAGTTGTGATGTGCTTTTGTACGCTCCCGAGTTGTTTTTCCACAGCTCAGGTGATCTGATGGCATCGATACGATGAAATGTCTCAGGAGAAACACATGGGCTCTTAGAATTACTAAATTGATCGTGAACATCGATTACACGTGTTTAAATTGAGTTGTTCTAACATAACTTTTATTTAAATTTGAATAGAAATAAAAAAACTTATTAGTAATCTGAATTTGATGAGAAATAAGTTCATATTCACATCTTCAACGATACTTTGATGTCGCAGGTCGATATTCACTCATATGACATCGAAGGCCGAAACACAAATGGTTTATATATATATTTATGTTTATATATTTGTATATTTGTAATTATAATGTATTTGTTAAATCGATTGTTCTATAATTGCATTATATTTCTATAATAGGCAGAGAAAATCACTGAGGACCATGAAAATAAAACAAGCCTCATCAACCCCATCCCATACGAACTGATCAACAACCACAGGACGGTCGAGGTCAGTTTACGATGAATGAATAAAATCAAGTGGATCACTTCTGTGGATCCATATTGATTCTTTTCGTTTTCCTTCTTCAGCCCGAGAAACAGATCCTGTTTGTTATCCAGACTTTGATGGAGGTCACTTACATCTTTGAGAACACGGATTCTGCACCCTGGGATAAAAAGATCATGGAAGATTTCTTGAACATCGTCCACGAGGGGATAACTGGACTCCAATCATGTGTGAGTATGAGAAATAAATAAGTGTTCTTTTTCTATTCTAATGATAGATAATACAATAATAATATTAGGAACTCATAGATTTCTCTTTCTTACTACAGGGAACTTTCAGAGTAAAGAGGAATAAAAAGTTACATCTTTATTTCAAAAGACTGAGACAAATGACAGAGATGAAGACGGTAAGAATTTGACGTACATTTAAAGTCAGAGCTTTAATAGATCGAGTGTAAATGATGTTGTTTTATTCTGTCAGGAGGATCCTGGTAAAGCCTGGAAGATCATCAGAAGACGAGTCATAAGCATCATGAAACAGCTGGAGTTCTTCTCTTTCTAAACTCATGTTGAACTGAAGCCTGTGAATAACCTCGAAACATTTCACCCAAAAAAAAAACTTTTCAGTGTTTCTTCTCTTAAGTTATTAGTAGTTTGTTAACATCTAACATTTCACACTAAAGATTTTTTTGTATTTTATATTTGTTTACTTGACGTAGCTTTATATTTTGTGTAATATTAAGTTATCTAGAATGAAGAGTTTTGTACGTTTTTCATTTGTATTTATTAATTGCTGTAATATCTGTATTTATTTATTTATTTTTACAGTTTCTGTGTTTTCTCATATGTACAAGTTTTTAAATTATGTAAAATATTAAGAATTGTAATAATATAATGCTGGCATTAAATAAAACGTTTATATCTTCATTGTCTCCTGTAAATATCATTATAGATAGAATAGGTTGATATAACTGTTTGCCTCTCTTTATTTCTCACATTATATTTTCTTTTCACATGTAAATCATTATTTTTTATGTTGGTTAAATGAATAACGTACATTATTATTTTTATTTCTTTTTATAGACTGTTGAATAAATGAAGTTGAATAATTTATATAATTTGTATTAAATTATTAGTATTACAGTTACAATGCATTGTCTATGAAGATTATACATATCCATAAATACTACAAATTGTAGTCACACCTATAACAGCCTCATAACACTGACAGTGTGGAACACTTTAACACAATTCTGTGTGAATTCTATTTAAAAGGATAATTTCTTTTTGTAAACTTTTTGTAAAAGTTTAAGATGTGTCAAGGTTAGTGCCAGCAACATTTAAAAAGGATTAAATTTTAAAATCAAATGTGACAATTACTTATTGAGAAGAGTCCATAAAACATAAATCTATTCATCCTTTTAAAATAAGAACAAGAGACATGGGTTCATGATATAAATGCTATAATTTTTTTAAACAAATAATAATGACAATGGTTTCCAACGATCCACATAAAGGAACAGTTATCCTGAAAATGAAATTTAAGTCATAAATCAGAATCAGAATCAGAAGGAGATTTATAGGCAGGTGTGTTAACGCACACAAGGAATTTGTCTTGGTGACAGAATCTCCCATTACACAATGTAAATTGACGAGACAAGTGACAAGTAACATAGGGAACGAAAAAGCAAAAAAAAAAGTTAAGGAAACACACAATGGTGGAAAATGGACAATGGTGGAAAATCAATGTGACATAAGAGCTCCGGAATAAATAGAATATGAACAGATGTCTTATAAAAGTTAAAAGTTATGTGGTGCTATATGTGAAATGTCCGAGGTAGAATATTGCACATAACAGTATTGCTATAGGAAATCTACAGGGAGTTTAAATGTGCAAAAGTACAAATTATTAAGGTGCTATTCACGAAGGTCTGATGAAAGTCTAAATGTGTTCATCCTTATGAAATAAGGACAAGGGTTCATGGGTTCAAACATTTTCAAAAACATGTCCTTTTCATGTCATATTAGATGTATATTAAGTATGTCAGGGTGATTCAAGTTGATTCAAATAATCCTACACAAGACAGTGGTGGATGTTCACCTTTCTGAATGAACTTGAGTTTAATTCGACTGGATACACACAAGACAGGTGGCAATGCATTCTAAGTCTTAAGCTCATGACCCCATGTCCCATCATAAAGATCTCAGAAGTCCTAGACCAGTTTGGAGTTGCAGATATCAGATGTGAACAGAAATATGTCTAATACATTCTGTCACATAGGGAGAACAATCTTGTGATTTCATTGCAGTTTAAAGGATTCTCTGGTACAGCAAGCAGATAAAATATAGGTGGCCGTCAAGTTTCTATCTCATTCATGTTTTATACCGAGGCCAATAATGTTGGAAATCTCCTGTTATAATTTTTCAAGCTTAATTCTCTCATTTAACTGTGATGTTAGGCTTTACCGTAATTCTTTGATATCAAAAAGCACATAAATGTAATGGCATATATTTATTTTTGGCATTAATGCACATAAATGTCATTTCGACTTGTATTTACTTTACAAATGGTTCTGTAAGTGGCTTTCATTGTGTCTGGAGATGATATTAATGGGGTTGAATGTGCAGTTATTTGTTCTTGACTTTTCACTTCCAAAGTGTTAAAATTGAATTCCTCTGTATAAATCCCCCTTCTATACAAGCCTTTGTATGTCTCCTCAACTGTGATGTGTTGGTACACATAATAACAATGACTATACCACCCTTCTTAAATTCATACGTTGAACTCCAATTGTATCCGTCTGATTGAATCATCACATGCACATCACACACCAATGCATTACAGACCGTAAGCAAGTATATATGAATGCATATTTTATTGAATTCAGTCCCATCGATTTTATGGATGACATTGAGTCCGATCAATTTGAATGATTTTTTAAATCAGACTGATTTAAATAATTAAATTCAGTTACATTGATTTTATTGACTTGAATCAGTCCAATCTACAGGCTGTCTGCAGGATCCTCACCCTGAAATGAACAATACGACATTCTGACGGACGTTAGAAAGGTTTAATGAGGATAATAACAGTGTAGTATATCTAGTATTGAAGAGTGTTATTCATATTATAAAGGAAAAGACACATATCCATGTAAAGACGTCCACACACACAAAGTCCATCAGGTTGATGTAGGGCCTGTAGGTGTTGGTGAGGAGGTTCTCCAGCTTGATGGTTCTGTGGTTGACACGATGACATTGGATTGTCCTTCTCTTATCTTCGAGAAACCACATGAGACATTTTCATAGAAGAAAATCTTCAAGGACTATTGAGCAGTGATCTGTGGAACTTGTTCGACCTCACAGACGTGGATGTAAACAGCAAGCCCCTGCTTCAAGGGTTCAGGATGATTCTTGTAGAAGAAAGACATATTTTATGAGGGATTAGACGGAGGTGTCTTCCCCAACGAAAGGTAACCCTAAAATATATTTAACATACAACATAAACACATCTTTTTCACAATTCTCATGAAACTTATTGAGTAAACCGTTACTCAAACTCTACAAACTATTACTGTTATTTTGGTCCTATTCTAACCTAGATGGTAGTGAATATAATATTTTGATAACATTTCCCTTTTGGTGAAGTATCTTATATAAAAGTATATAAAAGATTCTTTCCCAAAAGCTAGATATCCCTGGATCCGGTCTTGTGGACGGCAGGTGCGCTGGTATCAACCTGTACTAGAATCCCATCTATAGAGAGGAATAATATTAAATTAAATAATCATGGAACACTGAAGATTTTCATCAACGTTAAAATCCATTAATTCACTTGAAAAAAAAATTATTTAGTACTTTAAGACAAGACTGTATGAATTGACATTAGCTTAACTAACAAAGAACCCACCTCTAAAGATACTTATTAAAACAATCGATTAATTAACGATATTAACGAGGAAGCTAAAATGTATAAAATCTAATCAAATAATTTAAACAAATGGTTTCATTTTCATTATATAACTATATGGAGGTATTTAATTTGTGTTTACATTTTTAATAAGGTTTTGGGAAACTTAGTCATTTATTTCCCCCTAACTTTGGACATTATAAAGTCATCTTAACTATGAAAAGGGGCTGTGGAAATTATGTTAGAGCTAAAAATACGGAGATGTTTTTAAGCGCTCTTATTGAGCGTTCTTTTTTTCAATATTATTCTAATATCACTTTTATTATAAACCTATCCTAATATCTTATAATAGCTAGATGGAGCCATAAGCTTTCAATAAGCACCGTCCATGGTGAGACATGAAATAGCTGTTTTTAAACGCATTTTACGCCTGGCCTACCAATCCAAAGTTATGGTACAGTTCATGTCAGGTTGGATTGTTTATAAAAACATAAGCGGTTGAAATGTCATTAGCCAATGCTTCTAGAAATATCTATTCAGGTAAACTCGAGCGTGACCTTGCAAGCACGGCTGCCGAGTGAGACGACTTCCGTTAACAGATTTTCGACCAAATGACAGCTAACTTCAAACAAGCGTCGGATTTATTGACTAAGTACAATGCTATTATGTAATATTACGATACAGTGTTTAATACACAACATGTTTGCACAGTAAAGATGATTTGATTAATAAGAACTGATGAGAATTTTTCAACGCAAACCGTGACGTCACCTGACGCTGACTGATCGCCCGCCACTGATATCATCATTTTTCACAATGGGAATTAAATATTATAAAATTTCCGGATAGCGCGCTGTTCTCAGACTTTTGTGTGTAGTATCAATAAACCAATAATCACATTCACATAATGATTTTGCAAATAAAAAAGGCCCAAAAGAGTTTGGGAGACGAAAACTTTTGTAGTACAAGTACAAGATCAGATCATAGATCACTGGCATTGAAAAACAGATGCGTGTATTTATAACACAGTGTTGCCCGGTTCAAGATGGCGACACGGTTGATGCATTAGAAGAACTGGCCTGAGTGCCCGATGTGTCATGTCTATGTTCGTACCTGCAGCTGAATCTCAGGTTTCATTCGGTGCCCTGTGCCTCAGCAGCAGCTGCACTGGAGCTTGAGCTACCTCTGCTAGAACCATCAGCACACAGAAGCTGGAGAAAGATCTCATCCAGAACATTCTGTGGAAATAAAATTCACTTCACCGTGAAAGGTAAAGTTGTGTGTCATGATGCCTAACTCATCTTTAGGGCAATACCCAGA
>CM065672.1:15417791-15557791 GCA_033220385.1 Triplophysa yarkandensis
AATTTTTATGGAAAGCTTAAGTTAATTCTAAAGTTGCAATCTTTCAGAATAAAAATCTAAATTTGTTTTCCAATAGCAAAGTGGAACATCTGTGCCATTGAACTAAATAGAGGCTTCATTGAAAGCTGGAATCAGGAATTAAGATTAGTAAATAAACCATGTTCTATAGTGTTACACTGTAACATTATTTTAAGAGCAAACGAATAATCTGTTTATATTTTATTAAACACTTGTTAATATGGTCTTAATATAGTTAATAGGGTCAGTATAGTAACCTCATGCTGAGGTTGACATATCCATTGAATTACCTTATATCCAAATGTTAGGGGAAAAATGACCTTTTTATACACAATATACAAATATGCACCTAAATGGTTATTTCCATTCCTAAATTCTGATTGGTCAGCAGCTTTGATATTTTCATTATACAGCACGCTTACGGCCGCTTCACTTAACTTTCCCCCCTTGGAAGGCAGATTATGATTTAACTTAATGAAAACTTTATATACAGTATATATAAATTATACATTTTTGATTTTAGAATTTTTATTGTGTGGTCATATAAAAGCAATAAGGTACTTGAGGCCTGGCTGTATTGTGAATAAATCATGGCTCGCTTCGCAACGTCCTTCAGCCTATTCATAATACAGAACAGCCATAATTTTTATTGTCTATTCTGATATTGTACATGAACTTTGCTTCAGTGTTTTAAATTCATGGATGATGAAGGGCTGAAACAAAAGTTTGCTACAAAATGGTGGCCTGGCTGGCACAGCTGGAGTAGTGCATTGGCATGCGTGTTCATGAGTAATGTTTACTTCTCTCCATTTCTGAGCTTGTCTTAATCTTTGACACATTTATTTGCGACTCGAATAAGGGACGTCACGGGGTCAGTTTGGCCCACTGGCGTTCGCGTGGCACTTTGAGGGCCAGTCGTCTGCCAAGCCTAGATTTAGGGTCAGCTTGTAATGTGACCATTCTGGCAATTCACAGGCATCTTAAATGACACTCATGACCTCAGGCGGTGTATCAGCCAGGGCTGTGTGATATTAAGAAAAAAGCTGTATGCGATTACATGTTAAACAATACATATTCAATATGCGACATGAATATAAGCCCTTTTGCGATATTTGCAAAACCCTATCAGCATAATAAAAACCCAAAAACAAATTCGACTAATTTTAATTTTATGATTCCCTCTCTTTTATTATCACAGTGAACCAATAATATACATTACTCTATGTGAAGCTGTTTTAACCGTTTGATTTTAAGTACAATGCTTCTTAAAGGTGCCTTTCGTTAAAGACAAAGTTTTAATGTATATTTTAAATCATGAAGTTTATTTTTAAACTGCATAAACAAAATCTCGAACTGTGGAAATGAACACAAACAAACATTCACTATGACCGATTCACTTTTTCATGAAGATAATTTCATTCATCTCTTTTAGAGGCTTGGTGTGGAGATACCCCGTGAGGTGGCATCTCCTCGCAATGCCAAGATGGCAAGCCTGCTCCCTCCCACAGGCATCAATGCGTTCCACCGCTTCACTCCAGAGTCGCTGGCAGAGATCGAGAGGATTATCCAGGAGAAGAACAGCAGGGAGGAAGAAGAGGATGATGATGGGACGCCACAGGCACCCAGCAGTGACCTGGAGGCAGGGAAGAGCCTGCCCATGATCTATGGTGACCCACCAGATGACCTCCTCAACACCCCTTTGGTGGATATAGACCCTTTTTATAAAGCACAAAAAGTCAGTCTTACTCACATTGGTTTTCTTCACATGTCTTGTGTGCAAATCTGTTCACCTTTAACCTCTGCCTTAATCTCTTTTACAGACATTTATTGTCATAAGCAAAGGAAACACAATCTACAGGTTTTCTGCCGAACCAGCGCTCTATTGTATCAGTCCGTTTAGTGTCGTCAGAAGAGGATCCATCAAAATTCTCATACATTCATATCCTTTCTAATGGTCCTTTGACATCCAGAATAATAGAGGTTACATTAAAGGGATAGTTCATAAAAAGCTGTCATCATTTACTCACGTTTGGGTTGTTTCAGGTCTGTATACATGTTGTTGAACACAGAGAAAGATGTTTAGACGTATGCTTTTAACCAAACAATTATTGGATTCATCAATATATTCACTTATATTCCAATTTATTCATTAACACTATCTTATATTTATTGTTCTGTTGAACACAAAATAAGATATTTTGAAGAATGTAGAACGGCTAAAAGTTCTGGGGTTAGTTTGTCTACCATTTTTATTATTATATATATATATATATATATATATATATATATATATTTTTTTTAAGTCAAACATTAAGCATTCTTCCAAATATGTTTCTCTATGTTCATCAGAACAAACATATTTATACAGGTGTAGAACAACAAGTCATTATTTTCACTTTGGGATGAACTATCCCTTTAACTGTACGGTTTATATAGTTCATAAAATAAACCTTTTTCAACCGAACAAAGCTATTGAAAAAATAGATCACGATTGAACGCATCCAAATTCAAAGTTCTTTTTTTATATGATAAATGTATGTTGATCGCGCAGAATGATTTTTATTTATAAATACATGGACATACATTTTATATTTAATTATTTAAATACAGAAACATCTATATATGTTCTTACTAAAAAACAAACATATAGAGACCATATGTATGTAAAGAAAAATGAACAGAAGAAACTTAGCTTCATATTGATCTACATTTACATTTAGTCATTTAGCAGACGCTTTTATCCAAAGCGACTTGAAGACAATTATATTATAACTAAGAGACAATGAAGCGGTAAATAGCCGATACAACAATAGGTGAACAAGTGCTACAACAATGTTACCAGGTTACACAGAGAGCGAAGTTACAAAATATATATATATTTTTTTTGATAGAGTGAGTAGGTTAGAAAAGAAGTGAGTTAGTGAGTTAGGTGTAGCCGGAAAAGATGAGTTTTTAGGAGTTTTTTAAAGATAGAGACCGAAATCTGATCTGATCTGTAATCGCATATACCTTGACTGTTTCTCAGATTATTCAGTATGATCATCATGATTACCATCCTGTCCAACTGTGTGTTCATGACCATGAGTAATCCTCCAGCCTGGAGTAAAACTGTGGAGTAAGACTTTTACATGACACTTACACTTTAACATGGATTAATGCAGAAATACTCTCAAATACTTCTGCTCAAATTAAAAGTGTACTTTCGTTGTGTATTTTAAAACATGCTCATATAAAGCTTTTCTGTGACCCGTCACTGTGATCTGTCATTGAGCACAAGCACACTGTTGCTGAAAGTCAATGATATGTGATGATAAACCAATCCATGCAAAGGTGAAACAAGAGTAAAACATTCAACTTTGAAACCAATACTCAATAATTCAAGTATAACAGAAAAAAAAAAATTTGAAAGACAAAGATCATTTTGTGTTGCCTTACATAATTCCATCTTACAGTTTATCCTGTAGAATTGCTGTAATGTCTTGCATTGTTGTGTGTCTTGGATCACTCTGATTGACACAACAAACTATCCGATATTTGATTTGCACATTTGAACGTGATGATGTCTCTGTAGATACGTCTTTACTGGTATATACACTTTTGAAGCAACGGTCAAAGTTTTGTCCAGAGGCTTCTGCGTCGGACCTTTCACATTCCTCCGTGACCCGTGGAACTGGCTGGATTTCATGGTCATCAGTATGGCGTGAGTATTTCACCTGCATATTTAACACATGAAAACTCATTGCTTAACATTAAAGACCTCTTCCAAATGCTGTAGTGTAAATCAATAGTCATGTGTTTCCAGGTACGTCACAGAGTTCGTAGATCTTGGTAATGTGTCGGCACTGAGGACGTTCCGTGTGCTCCGAGCACTCAAGACCATCACTGTTATTCCTGGTAGGTTAAAAGTAATTGTGTACAATATTATATGTTTGCTGAACTATTTATCAGGCTATATACATATATGTTTCAGAAATGTTATATGCGAACCAACCATGAAATATGTACATTGATTTGTTCTTACTCAGGTTTGAAAACAATCGTTGGGGCTCTGATCCAGTCGGTCAAGAAGATGGTGAATGTGATGATTTTGACTGTGTTCGCACTGGCGGTTTTCGCTCTTATTGGCCTGCAGCTGTTCATGGGAAATCTACGTCATAAGTGCATTCGCTGGCCCCTACCAAACAGCACCGATGTCTTCGATGACTACAACATCACCATGGTCAATGACACCATCTGGAACGGAACCGACGCTTTCGATTTCAAGGCTTACATCGAAAATGAAGGTGAAGTTGGATCAAGGTTGTCGGATGTTGTCATCTTACTCAACAATGTCTTTTCACAGTTAATACTAGTTGCATGACACTGAGAAGAGTACATCACATTTTTTAATCTGCAGAAAACCAATACTTTCTCGAAGGAAGTTTGGACGCTTTATTGTGCGGTAACAGTTCTGATGCTGGGTAAGTTCACGCCATTTTAAACCACACAAAGCCAACTGAGATTCGTGAGAGTAAGATAAATTCCAACGGTCAATAGTAACGTGTTGTTGTAATAGAAAGTGTCCTGAAGAATACACGTGCATGAAGGCCGGAAGGAACCCGAACTACGGCTACACAAGCTATGACAACTTCGGCTGGGCCTTTCTCGCCCTCTTCAGACTCATGACCCAAGACTACTGGGAGAATCTCTTCCAGCTGGTGCGTTTTTTCTTCAACATGACTTTTTATCCGTCCTATAGTGTATATGAGTTCAAGTCACTCTCTTTTCATTTCTACTAGACCCTACGGGCTGCTGGGAAGACCTACATGATCTTCTTTGTGGTGATCATCTTCTTGGGATCTTTCTACCTCATTAATCTTATCTTAGCCGTGGTCGCCATGGCATACGATGAGCAGAATCAAGCCACCTTGATCGAGGCTCGTGAGAAAGAAGAAGAGTTTCAGAGATTACTGGAGCAGCTCAGGAACCACGAACAAGAGGTCAGGTGATTACTGGACGATTTCCTGATGGGGTGGTCGCATTGAATGTTTTCGTCAAATTCTATTCCATTTTTAAGTAGACGTATGCATGGGACACCAGAAATAGTAGAGCATCACATTCATACAGTAAATATGGTTTGTGCTTCTACTTGATCTAAACTGGAAGTCACTTTGAATCAATTGTTAAATGTATGGTGGCCACACTGTAACACACATTCAAAGTCAATAGTTTTTATATTTGTGTATATGACGTTGATATAGATATATCTGTCACAAATAACAGACAGGCAGTAGAGCTTCTTTGGCCAGCCGGACATCACAAAGTCGAGGGTCAAACAGAACGTGTTCCTTACACACTTTAGGAGGTGATGATGTCATCAAGGACTGTAATGGCCGAATAGTGCCTCGTCTCATTGTCAACAGTGTCTACTCTGAAAGAGAGGTGATATTGATACACAATCTCATTACACCGAACGGTTTTGGAATTTCTATATGATCTACAATAAGCTTTACCGACACTATAACTTCATTACAACTGTGAAGAAGATTTTTCTTTTTGGTCAACTGTCATCTCCTTAAAATCCAAACAGTAAATTCAGGCAACACCCAAATATCCCATGGGGCTTGTTCAACATTATTAAGTTTATTAAACAGCATGTTTTAATTTTAACATCAATAAAGACAGAATCTCTTTGAGATCCTTGGACCCTTCAAAACGATGATATTTAAGATGTGGTTTATATGCCGGTCTGCTTCATGTTTCTCTAGGACTCAGTTGAAGAGGACCACGAGTCCATGAGCTCCAAACACAGCATGCAGTATCTGGACCAGCCCAAACTCTCAAAGAGAGCAGCGAGTGCCGTCAGCGTGCTTACTGCCACCATGGATGGTACTTCTTCTGAAGACACCTGAGGGTTTATTATGCATCTGCTAATACACATTCTGTTTCTATTGATAGAACTTTCGGGTATATTCCCATTTAACGTCTTTTTTGAGCTGCCAGTGTCTATACATTATAATTCTAGGAGTAAATCATGTTTTAAATATAGCCCTGAGCTCTTTTTACCGCCAGCTTCTTTCTGCAGCTTAGAGCATCTTTTTAACAAGTTGAAGTTTTCTTAAAAAAAAAAAAAACAGAATGCGTCAATCACCTTTTTGAAAGCTGACCAATGACAAGTTACAAGCAAGATCTTTCCATGGGAAAACGTAAGGGAAGATGATCGGTCTAGCAAGACCGAGCTTAAAAAAATTAAATGGTGGCCAAAACGCCAGTTGGAGCATAGTTTCGGTGTGAATTAAAGTATTGTTTTTGCTTTTTGATTGTATTTATAGTGTTAAATCAAGTAAGGCAGTTTTGCATCGCATAGAAAGAAGGTCTTAATCTGTTTCTCAAGATTTTATTGTCAAAAAAGATGCCAAATGTAAACACATACCTGTGTTTGCTGTGTTGGGTTTGGGAAGTCAAAAATGTAGGATGGCTACACTTATATAGTAATAATATAGTAATATAGTAGTATATATAATATATTATTTATAAAATAATATAGTAATAAGTAATAATAAGGTCAATCAAAATTCTGAAATAAAACATAGATAACTATGGAAATTATGTTAAAACTAAGAAATAAAATGAAACCTGTTTTCTTGTATCATCTTCAATAATTTGAAGAATATTTTTGTTACTTTCTTAAGTAGCTTCTTAAGTGTTTTACAAAAATTGTAAAGGAGTCACCGGTTCTCAGTTGTCATCATTTAGTTGCTTCTGATCAACACTTTTCTCTGTTTTTATCTCCTTAGAGTTGGAGGACGCCCAGAGGCCTTGTCCGCCCGGCTGGTATAAGTTTGCTGATATTTTTCTTAAATGGGACTGCTGCGCTCCCTGGATCGTCTTTAAAAAGTGGGTCCATTTTGTAGTGATGGACCCATTTGTCGATCTAGGGATCACCATCTGCATTGTGCTCAACACACTATTCATGGCAATGGAGCACTACCCCATGAGTCCGGATTTCGAACATGTTCTCTCAGTGGGAAACTTGGTTAGTTTTATACCAATACATCTGGAGTTGAGAAGATCAGTGTTACTGGTCAACAGCATAGGTTGTGATGTGGATGCAGGTCATCAGTGTGATGATTCTACGTGGTTAACCTCAGTTTAAGAGTATTTTCAACCAATTTCCTTAAAAAATCATGCTGGTTGACCGGCCTTTTCGCAGGGTAACTACATAGCTACAGAGGACCAGCAGTATCCAGCATGTTGTTCAGGTGTTGTGTCCAAACAATAAAAGTGAATGGGTGTAATTTGAAAATATCAACATAGCTTCATTTTGTGTTTTGCAGAAGAGATTCATGCAGGTTTGAAAAAATAAGACAATATCATTTTTTTAAGTTTTTGGGTGAACTTTTTAGTTTGGCATAAGGAGAACGTATTGAAACCTACTACTGATCTAGTATGCATCTGCATGTAGTAGGGTATGAGGACAAGTGCAGTTTATTGTCCTTTAATGAACCTAGGAATCAGTGCGCTTACATTGTTTTTTTTCTTCGGTGTAGGTATTTACAGGAATCTTCACAGCAGAAATGGTGTTTAAACTGATTGCCATGGACCCATACTATTATTTCCAGGTGGGCTGGAATATTTTCGACAGCATCATTGTCACGCTCAGCCTGGTAGAGTTGGGACTGGCCAATGTCCAGGGCCTGTCGGTCCTCCGGTCATTTCGTTTAGTAAGTTTGAATATCTCTATTTTGGTAATCTCTGTTGGGGTAATATTTCATTGACGTTCTTATGTTTCTGGTTGTTTTTCTGCATGTCTCTGTGTGTCGGAAGTAGCTGCGTGTCTTCAAATTGGCTAAATCATGGCCCACCCTCAGCATGCTGATCAAGATCATTGGTAACTCAGTTGGAGCTCTGGGGAACTTGACCCTTGTCCTGGCCATCATCGTCTTCATATTTGCAGTGGTGGGCATGCAGCTCTTTGGCAAGAGCTACAAGGACTGCGTGTGCAAGATTGCGCAGGACTGCGAACTTCCCCGCTGGCACATGAACGACTTCTTTCACTCTTTCCTCATCGTCTTTCGGATCCTTTGCGGAGAGTGGATCGAGACCATGTGGGACTGCATGGAGGTTGCCGGTGCCGGGATGTGTTTGGTGGTCTTCATGATGGTCATGGTCATTGGTAACCTGGTGGTAAGCACAAGCAAAACTCGTGCCATGCTCACACAACCGTGTTTAATGTCCTATATGAGAGTGAAAGTGAATTGACATACAGCCAAGTAGTATGACCAATACTCAGGCTTACTCTACATTTAACCCTTCCAAAGGGCACACTCACAGCAGTGAGTGCACACACCAACCGTGAACACACTCCCGGAGCAGTGGGCAGTCATTTATACTGTGGCGCCCGGGGTGCAATCAGGGGTTCGCTGCCTTGTTCAAGGGCATCTAAGGCATGGTCTTGCCAGCCCGAGGCTTGAACCCACAAGCCTAGGGTTAGGAGTCAAACTCTATAACCACTAGGCCATGACTTTCGGTGTAATGCGACAAACATTACCTGACAGGTCGTGTTTTTTTAAGCATCGGTAGGTGAATATATATTCACTCAAATAGTAGGTGTCAGTGAGCTCATTGTGTGGATTAGGAATTTTGACATTGACTTGTGTATATGCACACCATCATCTGAGTGGCATCCCACAGTAGTTTTGTGCATAGGACGGGCTTCGGTCATCAATGTTAGGCTGTAAATCTTGATAAATATTATTTTAGAGCTTAAGCGACACAACACTCAGCAGCACAGCTCTTGAAGCCTCTCGCTTGTAATCTGGTGATAATATGAAGGCATTCACGCGTCACACATCAGCGGTCAACACACAAAAGAATAATGCCTTGAGACGGCAGCTGTTGTGTTTGGCTGTGTTATAATAACAGGAAGCTGTGTGTTATATCTTCATGTGCTGGTGAACAAGGAGCTGCAGATGAGCTGCCAACAGCTGTGCTTGTAAATGACTGAACGCACTTCCTCACGGGTTAAACTTAGAGAAAGAAGGAAGTGGTGTGGCTTAGCGACCTAACAAAAGCATCATAACTCTCCGCCGTCCTCTGGCTGTGGTCATCACACTTGTCTTCAGGACAGACCAGAGCTGGCTTCTATTGACACGCTATGCCTAGAGTCATCAAACGGCGTTCCGATCCGGGCCGCGGGTTTAGACTCTTGGCACACATGAAACGAACACGGACAGCTGCTCTTCACCTTCTCTCTATACTACGGTGCAAAAGTTTTGGGACACTCTAATTATATATGCTTATTAAAATAATAAAGTCATCAACGTGATGACATAAATCAATGGAAACTATGGGAATTGTGTTTAACCAAAAAATTAATAATATGTGTTCTATGTGATGGTCGTAAGTGAATTTGCTGAAATGTTTTCTTGTCTTATTCTCGAGCAGCTTCTTAAGGTAATCTCTCGACTGCTGAGATAAGTCATGAAGGATCTGTTAGGTTTCAGGTTGTTTTAATGGACGGTTTACAAACTTCGGTCACCCACATAGAAGGGAAAACTACGCTGGTCAGTCGTCGGATAGTAGGATCAAACTAAGGTTGATATGTCCGTTAAAGGAATGATACAGCATTTATATTGCCATCCAAAGATATATATTACACAAGCCTTTACAAATATTATTTATTTATTGCAGACATTGAAAGTAAAAGAATGTATTCAAGATACTTATAAAGTCAAATAAATGTTATTTGCTGAAAAATAACTCACAAGATCTTTTTTAAATCAAACCGGGCTTTACCATAGACTGACAGCTCGACCGTACAGTAGAGTTATGTCACCTATGTAACCTAGATTTATAAAAAGTGTTTGAGACTGTGTATTAGATGTCTAATTATTAAAATTTCAAGTTAAATCATTTTTGTCATTAGCTCCATTTAGAATTGAACTTTATAGAATTTTAAAGGAGTTTTCGTTTATTCTGCGCTCACGTTGGCTGTCCTTCTCAATATTCAGTCAAAGTCATTAATACCAAAAATACTTTTATTAGGTAAAGCTTAAGTTTTGTCATGAAGAAACGCACGTTTGCCAAATTATATTTTTGTGTGTTTGTGTGCTATCAGATATTTGATCATACACCTTCAGATCAAAAGTGTTTTTGAAATAATGAGAAACATTTTACTTAAGTGTCCCAAAACTTTTGACCGGTATGGTACAGTGACCGGCTGTTTTGAGATAAGACACTAATGCCATGCGGTCGACATTTGACAACTAGGTTAAATCTTAATAGCGTTTTCAAATTTATGCAGATTAGTGTAAATATAGTTAAAATCACCTATAACTGGAAATAATTGTTTTCTTTAAAAAAAATCTTTAAAAGGTTTGAAAAGATTTGTTTAGTATTTAAATTTTTACTTTAAAGGATTATTTGCAAAACTGAGAGATGGTTTAGACTGCAATAAAAGAGAATGTAAAAAAATACTTATAGTGTCCTAATATAATGTTGTGATTTATATCTTGTGTTTCGCTGTGAGCCCATCATTTGGTTAAGTCCTGTGTAGTTCCTGTCCTATGTCATGTGTTTTATAGTCATTTATAGTTCTTTCGTTTCATTGGTCCTTATGTTGATTGTTCCCCAGCTGAGTCTTGTTATCTCGTCTTCCCAGTTTATAAAAGCCACATGTTTCCGTTGTATGTGGCATGTATGTGGCATGTATGTGGCATGTATGTGGCATGTATGTGGCATGTATGTGGCATGTATGTGGCATGTATGTGGCATGTATGTGGCATGTATGGGGCCTGTATGGGGCCTGTATGGGCATGCATCGCCATATTTTTTAATGATTTACCCGTTGGACTACACTCTGCCCTTAAGAACCTTATTTTACTGCATTTTGATCTGTCTTGCTACTTCTCTCGTTACATTTGGGCAATTCAGTAAAAACGTCAGCCTTAACATGAAAACGTAGAGTTTTTAACAAAGATTTTTGAACACTATAGCACATATGTCAAAATTTGGTGGTTCAGATACCCATGTGAGGTCTTTACATATTTATTGCATTATTTGTATTTTTAGTGCATTATTTTTAATAGTTAAGGAAGGGCTATTTTCAGGATCCACAACGCTACATTTTGCTCATGACCGGACACATGAAGATAAGAATATATTAAATAATGTTATTTTATAAATGTTATTGCTTCTGGTTTGTGAATTTTAATTCACACGAATAACACGAGAAGTTTTTAGATTAATTTATTTTTTTTAAATATAAAATGTGTGCGTAATTTTTTTATATTCAAACAATATCAAAAAGGGTTTTGTAAAATGTAAATAGTTGGTTTAATTTATCTGTAAAATTGTATGCTCAGAGTGTTTTATGTCACGTCCATAACGCTGGAATTGCCCATGTATATTTATAAATTAAATTATAATCAGAACAGACAACAATAAACTATACTGATTATAATGACCATAATATATGTTTATAAAAATTTTTGTGACAATCAATCAGTCACGATAAATATATTTAAATGTATTTATAGCTAAAAATATAATATAATAAGTCTAATGGTCTTAATGTGTAATAAATTCCGAAATTGTTAAATAATAGTTTACCTACAAATAAACTATGGTAACACATTCAATTGAGAGTTAACGCCGCTGCTGTTTTGTCATCAGCTTTCTTCAAAATATCTTCTTTTGTGTTCTGTGGATTTAAGAAAGTCATTAAGGTTGTAATTGACGTAAGTGAGTGTATATCATGACAAAATTCCAATGCTCTCCTTAAATCTTTCAATGCATAAATGCGCAATGGTTATCTTGGCAGTGAACAGTTGACTTTAGAAATGAATAAATAAATACTAACAAATTGTGAAGACGTTAATTCTTGTTTGAGTGCGGCGAACACATGTGTTGGTTGCAGGAATGAAAAATCTGCACATTACAGCACATCAGCTGAACACACACACGATAAATCACACGAGCAGCATCGGCGCTATTGGTGTCGTGAGCAGAGATTAGAGCATGGGAAACCAAATATCTGGGGCCTCATTTGGCGTGTGATATGCTGTGTGAAAATCACAGCACCTGCTCTGGGTGTGTTTCTCAGATCTGATCTGATGTCAGATGATGTGAGAAGGGCAAAAGCTGTATTGTGTGATGTGTTGTGATGGGGGGGTATTAATGTAATATGATGACACACTTAATATGAATTAATGAAAATCATGTTGTGTGTTTAGTCTTTGTTACCCTCTTACAAAAACTGAAATATAAATGTCATGACTTCATGATATGATGTATGATGTGATTTCCTCTCAACATCATTCTTAATTTTTAAAAAATGCGATGTTTAAACAGTGTCGCGTGGAGTCAGATCTCAGATCCGTCGAGTGATCGTCCCTTCAAACTAAAGATAGCTTCCCTTCACCGCTCCCCCAGACGACTTTATATTTATTAATGCTGCGTTATGACAGACACATTAACCTGATCCCGTCTATGTATAGAGAGGAAACCAAATATTTGTGACAAAGAATAGCTTTTATTACTGATGTTTCTCAGGGCTTGGCCATTAAACCTGATTAATAACCTATTTGCTATTAATGCATTAAAATAAATGTGTATTTTAAAGCATAATGACATTTTTAAGAGAGAGAATGTCCTAACGAATGGGAGTAGTTTTCACTATTCAACTTACTCTTTTAAAGGAAAGGCCCAACATAAAAATTCCTTCATATTGTTGTGTGGTTCAAAACATGTATGTGACTTTTTACATCCGTGAAACACAAAATAAGATATTTTAAGAAATGCATATTGTTTTGTGTTTATTCAATGGAAGTCTGCAGGCACCAGTTGTTTAGGTGCCCACGTTCTTCAAAATATCCTTTTTTGTGTTCTGCTGAAGTAAGACGCAGACTGCTACGCTATGATTTTGTGAATATTTATGTGAAGTTGTTTTCGGGGTCTGTAAGATTGTGATGTGTGATCATCAGGTGCTGAATCTGTTTCTGGCCCTGCTGCTCAGCTCCTTTAGTGGAGATAACCTGTCCGCAGGTGATGAGGACGGAGAGATGAACAACCTCCAGATCGCCATCGGCCGCATCACCAGGGCCATCGACTGGCTCAAAGCATTCATTGCCAGTATGATGCTGCGTATGATTGGGAAGAAACCTCCCAACGTCAAAGACGAGGTTGGGGACACGGACACTGAACTGCACCCGTTAAACCACCTGCAAAAAGAAACGCTGTCTGATGGTTTGAGCAACTGTGTGAAGTCTTCGGTCATCAGTGTTCCTATCGCTCGCTGTGAGTCTGATGTTGAAGAAGAGGATTCAGATGAATCTTCGGATGAAGATGAAGATGAAGGAAAGGTTTGTGATCAGGCTTTTATTTCTCTCTCTCTTATCTTACGACCTGCATTAATGGATTTTGCTTGGTCCACTGCACGAAATCTTTTGATATCAAGGTGTACACCTCAATTTTATGATTAGTTTATTGGTTTAGTTTACTAGTCAAAAACATAATTAAGCAAACATTCATGTTTTATTGATCTAATAATAAATCTAATAACATTTGATCTAATAATTGTTTCTCAACGGATGACTTAACCTTAAAGAGAACAAAGTACGACCTTTGAGAGCACATCATAGATGGAGACTCCTTTAAAATTATTCTATAAATGTAGCTTCCATGGGTTGTTCATCCATTTACTATGACAACTATTTCTATATAATGGTCTGTTTCCATTGAGGCGTTTGATCAGTTACTGAATCGGTTACTAGATAACGCTTGTTGGTGTGTTATCGGATATTGATTGTGTAGTGTTATTCAGTCGAGACAAGCAGTGCTTGCTTTGATATGGGGTATAAGGAAGAATTACATTTTAAGAATTTCATAAAATGAACAGTCAAAATGTTGGTTTGTTGAAACTCAATGTGTGGACTTGTTGCGTCATCTGTGTGACATCACAGGTGTTTCTGTGCACAGGTCACTCTCAATGACGACGATTCGTCTGTGTGCAGCACAGTGGACTACAGGCCTCCAGAACCCGAACCCGAACCTGAGGAAGAGGAGGAACCAGAACCTGAAGATCCAGCGGCCTGTTTCACTGAAGGTCTTTCTCCACAAAGACACATTTATCCCAACCCCTCAAAGAAGTTGAGCATCCCATCTAATCTTATTTATTTATGTTCAGGTTGTATCAGGCGATTTCCGTGTTTAAATGTGGACATAACAGAGGGTTGGGGAAAAAGGTGGTGGAACCTTCGGAGAACATGCTTCAACATCGTTGAGCACGATTACTTTGAGACCTTCATCATCTTCATGATCCTCCTCAGCAGTGGAGCTCTTGTGTGTCTCGGTCACCAGACTCAGTATTATCATGTGTTTATATTCCGTGCTGTTAAATTCTTTGTTATTATCGTTTCAGGCTTTTGAAGATGTCAACATAGAGCGTCGTCGTGTCATCAAGATCATCCTGGAATATGCTGATAAAGTCTTCACGTACATTTTCATAGTAGAGATGTTGCTGAAGTGGGTGGCATATGGTTTCAAGACCTACTTCACCAATGCATGGTGCTGGCTAGACTTTCTGATCGTTGATGTGAGTTTTCCAAATGGTTATTTTCATGTTGTTTCTGCTTTCATAACCCGTGTTTTCCGTTTTAGGTGTCTATCGTGAGCTTAACCGCCAATTTGCTGGGTTATTCTGAACTGGGACCTATCAAATCTCTCCGAACGCTGAGGGCTCTTCGACCTCTTCGAGCCCTGTCGAGATTCGAGGGAATGAGGGTATGTATCGAATCTCTCTCTACATATCTTTTTGATTGTTTTAATAGGGTTCACAAATTCAGTTTGGTTCATTAAACTCTCATGCTGCTTTTACGCCTAACAAAAATGATGGAGAATACATAAAAAGAGAAAAGTCAATGCAAAGATCAAATTGTTGCAAGCTCGCAGTAGGTGATGTTAATGGCGAAAAAAAATTCAACTTCAGCGAGAAATATGCACAAAGAACTTATTGTCATGAACTGTTTGAAGAACATTGACGCATGTAGACACTTCTCTTTGCGTAATATTGGAAAATAACAAATGTACAATACGAGAAATAAGACCGTTGAATGTGATTGTTCGAATTTGGTGTTAACATACTGTGAGGTTTTGTTCACAACAGAAGCAAATCAAGTGATTTGCATAAAAAATAAGACACACACTAATATCTGAAACTCATGGCAGGCAATGCGAATGACACAAATCCAGCAAAGCAATTGTTGTGTAGACGCTTCAATCACATCCTCATGATAAAATAATTCAACTTGAGCGAGAAATTTGCACGAAAAGTTTATTGAAACCCACTGTTTAACATATCCAGATACACGAAGACACTCTCTGTTGCGTGATGTTTTTTCACGTCACTATCAAACTCACAAATAATAAAGAGCAATGAAGAGCAATTGTTGTTTTCGACATATAAGTCTTAAAAATATATATACAATAAAAATACAGAGATCATGAACTTATAATGTGACAGAAGACGAAGTGCAGTTCAAATACTTATACACACTTTGTGAAACCCGGCACAGGTGGTTGTGAACGCGTTGGTTGGTGCCATCCCGTCCATTTTTAATGTGCTCCTGGTGTGTCTGATATTCTGGCTGATCTTCAGCATCATGGGAGTCAATCTGTTTGCCGGCAAGTTTTACCACTGCATCAACAGCACCACGGAGGAACGGCTGCCCATGGATGTGGTGAACAACAAAAGTGACTGCATGGCTCTTATGGACACCGGCGAGGTGCGCTGGGTCAATGTCAAGGTCAACTATGACAATGTGGGACTGGGCTACCTCTCTCTACTGCAAATCGTACGTTTCTGCAAACTGTTCACAGCTATTAAACTATACCTAATCTAAGTGATCGTAATTTTCATTGTATTTTCTTTTAATGCCTCAAAGGACCAAGGGTAATAAATAAATTTTTATTAGATGTGCTGTTATTCAGAAGGTTCTTTCCTTTACAGGCCACCTTTAAAGGCTGGATGGACATCATGTATGCCGCAGTGGATTCCAGAGAGGTACACGAATTCAGTGTGAATATAAACGGAACTTTAATTTTAAGGTGGCATTTACATTCTTTTGTGTCAGGTGGATGAACAGCCGTCCTATGAGATCAACCTCTACATGTACCTTTATTTTGTGATCTTCATCATTTTTGGCTCATTTTTCACTCTTAACCTCTTCATCGGTGTCATCATTGACAACTTCAACCAGCAGAAATCAAAGATAAGCATCTGCTCCTTTTCATTCCACTGAATTCTGATGTTTGACTGTCTGTTGTTTATCAGAAAGAATCAATGATATTTGTTTGTTCTGCACTTTGGAGGAAAGGACATCTTCATGACCGAGGAGCAGAAGAAATACTACAATGCCATGAAGAAGCTGGGATCCAAAAAACCCGCCAAGCCCATCCCTCGGCCGACTGTATGAACCATCGCTCCGTCACATCCTGTTGTTTTATATAAAAAGGTCTTACTGATTAATGTATACAAATCTTAAATTATGCGTTGTGTTCTGTTCAGAATAAGATCCAGGGCCTGGTGTTTGACTTGATATCACAACAGTTCTTTGACATCTTCATCATGGTCCTGATCTGCCTCAATATGGTGACCATGATGGTGGAGACCGATGACCAGAGTCCAGAGAAGGAGGAGATCCTCTACAAGATCAACCTGGTCTTCATCGTGGTCTTCACATCAGAATGTTTGCTCAAGTTATTTGCTCTCAGACAGTACTTTTTCACTATTGGCTGGAATGTCTTTGATTTTGTTGTGGTCATTCTTTCCATAGCAGGTAGGTTAACGTTGGTAGTTGTACTGCGAGTTGTTATCTTAGATGGTATATTTAAATGTTTTGCATAAATAACAATTCTTTTCAAAAGTTTTGAGCACTTACTCACTTAAGCATGCAATTTTTTACACATTTTAGAATTATAATCAACTCATTAAAGTTATGAAATAAAACAAAAGGAACTATGAGAACTCTGTTATAACTAAAAGCATGTAATACTTGCTCATCTGATGTGAATTTGGAGAAATGATTTTTATTTTTATTATTTTTTTTTTAAATATTGGGTTTGCAATAAAAAAAAATTATTTCCAGTAATGTAAACTAGTACTTAACAGGTTTTTAACAATCTGTATTTCCTCTCTCTCAAGGTCTAGCGTTATCAGACATCATCGAAAAGTACTTTGTGTCTCCCACCCTGTTCCGTGTCATTCGTCTGGCTCGAATCGGCCGTGTGCTGCGTCTCATCAAAGGTGCGAAAGGCATCAGGACTCTGTTGTTTGCCTTGATGATGTCACTTCCTGCGCTTTTCAACATCGGATTGCTTCTGTTCCTCATCATGTTCATCTTCTCCATCTTCGGGATGTCTAACTTCGCCTACGTGAAAAAGCAGGCTGGCATCGATGACATGTTCAACTTCGAAACGTTCGGCGGCAGCATTGTCTGCCTTTTTGAGATCACGACCTCGGCGGGCTGGGATGGCCTTCTGCTGCCCATCCTCAACAGTGGCCCTCCGGACTGTGACCCTGACGTGGAGAACCCCGGGACAGACGTCAGGGGCAACTGTGGTAATCCTGGCATGGGCATCATGTTTTTCTGCAGTTACATCATCATGTCTTTCCTAGTGGTGGTGAACATGTACATTGCCATCATTCTGGAGAACTTTAACGTCGCTCAGGAGGAGAGCGGTGACCCGTTGTGTGAGGATGACTTTGACATGTTCAACGAGACCTGGGAGAAGTTCGACGTGGAAGCGACGCAGTTCATCGAATATGACCGCTTGTTTGACTTTGTCGACACGTTGCAGGAACCCCTACGCGTGGCCAAACCCAACCGCCTCAGACTGATCGGCATGGATCTGCCGGTCGTGATGGGTGACAAAATCCACTGTTTGGATATTCTTTTGGCGGTGACTCGAGAGGTTCTGGGTGACACCATTGAGATGGTCGCCATGAAGGAGAGCATAGAAGCAAAGTTCGTCATGAACAACCCCACCTCCGCTTCTTTTGCACCCATCATCACGACCGTCAGAAGGAAAGAGGAGGAGCGGGCAGCTGTCATCATTCAGAAATCGTATCGCAGACATCTGCTCAAACGTGCCGTCCACCACGCCTGCCTAATGCGGCGTTCCAAGAGCAAAGTAAAGAGCCAGGAGGACAAAGGGCCGCTTGAAACTGAGGGACTGATCGCCAGGAAAATGGGCGCCCTCTACGGCAGCAACCCCGAACTTGCCATGGCCCTGGAGCTGCAGACTAGGCCAATGCCAGCTAACGCAGAGCCTCCCAAACCCACGCCGGTCATACAGCACAGAGCTTCAGTGACATACCCTCGACCGCAGGGACAGCTCATAGTGCCGGTGGAGCTCACGGGTGAGGTGATCCTCCGCTCCGCACCCGGCACAGTGCCCGGCTTCTCCACTTCAGAGAAAGCAACCATTAAAGAGGCAACGGTGTAGTGATGGACAGAGGACTATTATCATCATTGACCCAGACTAACAGGACAGCACTGGAATGCTACATTCTGGGAGTACTGTTTTTTGTATTATTGATACTTTTTTTAAGTCGTCTTGTTTGTTCCCAATTTGAAATATCTCTAAGATTCCCCATGTGTTCGATCAAGTTCTTCTGCTTGTGCAAAGTCTGCTATTGTGTGAGCTTTTGTCAAATCTGTTTCAAGTCTCATCTTGAAACTCTCTTTAGGTCTCTTAATAATTACTTATTTCTCCTTAATAATAGTTTCACGTTTAAAAAGTAAAACTTTATTTACATTCTGAAATGCTGAAGTATGAGAATGTCAATGAATACATAGACATTCCTTTCATATCATGCTTATTATTAGAAAAAAGCCACAAATGGTATGAAAATGAAAAAATGATAATAACTTATAACTTTTTCTAAAGTTTTAAGCTAGTTATAATAAGTAATTAGAAAACCTATATTACATCTTGATCTGAGTACTTGTTTAAAGAGCCACACTTCTTTGTTCTTGTATGTTTTATTTATGTTGTTTTTATTTTGTCATTGTGTTGCAATGTTTTGTATTCCCTCCACCTGATGAAATTATCTAAAAAGTGAAAATGTCATTATAATGCGATTTATAGACCACTTCATAAGACATAATCAGCACTGGTCATGAATAACCTCCTGTTGCTGTTGTGACACCCAACATAAAATCCCCAGAACGCTTAGAATCGAATCATAATGATAAATGAAAGAAACAAGAAGTGCTGCTGGACTAGTGTTTACATCTCTTTAAATGTTCTATACCCTGATTTCATTTTAGTTATGGAAATATTGAATTATTGAGCTGTAAAAGTCTTAACGTGACTGCAAGTGTCTTATTTGTGGATTTTTTTAATGAAGCACCTTTGGCTTTTATATTTTACCTCTTGTATAGTTTGCAGATTTGGCCACATGGGAATGTTTGTTCAGCTGTTCAGTTTTGCTTTCCCATTAATGTCGATATGAACATTTATTTCCAAGGTTTACATTTTTACCCTGATGTTTTTGAGTGCCCGTGTATGTGTGCAGATTTCTTTATTGCTCTTGTGTACATTTTGCTGTATAATAGAGTTTCACCGATGTAAACAATATTTAATTCAATGTGCGTTTCAAATGTTAATAGAATAAATTTGATAAGATGAATGTGTCTCCGACTGTATGCTGTGAAGTCTCAGTATGTCAGATCATCTGGCGTCAGAGTGAAGTTGTACGGTCTTAACATGCTATCATGTGTTGACATCTGTCCTGGAAATGTTTATCAGGCCCATTTTTCCATTAGACTTGTGCTCCATCTGACTTCTTCCGTGTGTCACGGCAGCCCCCGACCGGATAGCTCTTCTTGTTTCACACCTTCTATTTTTACCACAGCTGAGATGGTTTCTCCTCAGGTAACCAGAACTGTGCTATCCAGCGCTCCTAACGCTGCCATTTGTGCTCTAGACGTCTTTATTTGATCCATCTGAGGCCGTGTCGATATGATTGATTAAGATAAACCTCGCAGTCAGAGATATAAGAAAAATACAGTTAAATACAGTTATAAACTTCAATAATGATCGACAAAAACACCATAGTCAGGAGGGATGGATGATATGACCAAAAGTTTCATCAAATCGGAGCTCATCCTCACCTCTTCTGACCCTAACGTATTCAGACCACACCCCCTTTATCCCCAATTCTGTTGACCACACCCCTTTATCTTCACTTCTTCAGACCACACCCCCTTTATCCCCAATAATGCAGACCACATCCCCTTTATTCTCAATTATGCTGACCACACCCCTTTATCCTCAATTATGCTGACCACACCCCCTTATCCTCAAGTCTGCTGTCTAGACCCCCTTTATCCTAAATTCTACTGACCACACCCCCTTTATCCTAAATTCTACTGACCACACCCCCTTTATCCTCAATTCTGCTGACCACACCCCCTTTATCCTCAACTTTGCTGACCACACCCCCTTTATCTTCAATTATGCTGAACACACTCCTTTATCCTAAATTCTACTGACCACACCCCTTTATCCTCAATTATGCTGACCACACCCCTTTATCCTCAATTATGCTGACCACACCCCCTTTATCCTCAATTATGCTGACCACTACCCCTTTATCTTCAATTATGCTGACCACACCCCTTTATCCTCAATTATGCTGACCACACCCCTTTATCCTCAATTATGCTGACCACACCCCCCTTATCCTCAAGTCTGCTGTCTATACCCCCTTTATCCTAAATTCTACTGACCACACCCCCTTTATCCTAAATTCTACTGACCACACCCCCTTTATCCTCAATTCTGCTGACCACACCCCCTATATCCTCAACTTTGCTGACCACACCCCCTTTATCCTCAATTCTGCTGACCACACCCCCTTTATCCTCAACTTTGCTGACCACACCCCCTTTATCCTCAATTATGCTGACCACTACCCCTTTATCTTCAATTCTGCTGACCACACCCCCTTTATCCTCAATTATGCTGACCACACCCCTTTATCCTCAATTATGCTGACCACACACCCCTTATCCTCAAGTCTGCTGTCTATACCCCCTTTATCCTAAATTCTACTGACCACACCCCCTTTATCCTAAATTCTACTGACCACACCCCTTTATCCTCAATTCTGCTGACCACACCCCCTTTATCCTCAACTTTGCTGACCACACCCCTTTATCCTCAATTATGCTGACCACACCCCTTTATCCTCAATTATGCTGACCACACCCCCCTTATCCTCAAGTCTGCTGTCTATACCCCCTTTATCCTAAATTCTACTGACCACACCCCCTTTATCCTAAATTCTACTGACCACACCCCCTTTATCCTCAATTCTGCTGACCACACCCCCTTTATCTTCAATTATGCTGACCACACCCCTTTATCCTCAATTATGCTGACCACACCCCCTTTATCCTCAATTATGCTGACCACTACCCCTTTATCTTCAATTCTGCTGACCACACCCCCTTTATCCTCAACTTTGCTGACCACACCCCTTTATCCTCAATTCTGCTGACCACACCCCTTTATCCTAAATTCTACTGACCACACCCCCTTTATCCTAAATTCTACTGACCACACCCCCTTTATCCTCAATTCTGCTGACCACACCCCCTTTATCCTCAACTTTGCTGACCACACCCCCTTTATCTTCAATTATGCTGACCACACTCCTTTATCCTAAATTCTACTGACCACACCCCCTTTATCCTCAATTATGCTGACCACACCCCTTTATCCTCAATTATGCTGACCACACCCCTTTATCCTCAATTATGCTGACCACACACCCCTTATCCTCAAGTCTGCTGTCTATACCCCCTTTATCCTAAATTCTACTGACCACACCCCCTTTATCCTAAATTCTACTGACCACACCCCCTTTATCCTCAACTCTGCTGACCACATCCCATTTATCCTCAATTATGCTGACCACACACCCTTTATCCTCAAATCTGCTGTTCACACCCCCTTTATCCTCAATTCTGCGGACCACACCCCCTTTATCCTCAATTATGCTGACCACACCCCCTTTATCCTCAAATCTGCTGACCACACCCCCTTTATCCTCAAATCTGCTGTTCACGCCCCCTTTATCCTCAATTCTGCTGACCACACCCCCTTTATCCTCAATTATGCTGACCACACCCCCTTTATCCTCAAATCTGCTGACCACACCCCCTTTATCCTCAAATCTGCTGTTCACACCCCCTTTATCCTCAATTCTGCTGACCACACCCCCTTTATCCTCAATTCTGCTGACCACACCCCCTTTATCCTCGACTTTGCTGACCACACCCCCTGTTTTTACATCTTCTGTACACACCCCCATTAAGTTAACAACCAATTGTACCACATTGACAGTACAGCTAATAACACACACACACACACACACAAACACACACACACACAAACACGTTATATTATTTACATAACATTTATTTTATTCTTTCTATATTTAAGTTTTATCAATTTCTAAATATTTGACAAATTGATCAGTATTACTGTATTGTGGTCATTCATAGTCCAGCGCCGGATGAATTTAAACAAAATCAAACCTTAGGAGCGACAAAATGTTAAGTAATGTATATTTGCAATGTGTAAGACTGACACAACAAAATGAAGATTGTAAAAATGATTTAAACTTCTTTTAAAGACATGTACAAATATGACTAGTTTGTCACTAAAAGGGAATTGTTTATAGTATTTGATGTCTGATAAAATACAAAGCATGTTTAGTGTTATTGAATTTTTATTCTTTTTGTTATTTTCACCTTTTAGTTTCTGCAAAAAAATACAAATAGAAATAATATTTTCGGTTTAAATTTGGTGGAAACATTAGAACCTATAGAAAGAATTTAACCTAAAAACAGAAAATGGTCTTTTGAAGTTTTTTTTTTAAACCTATGCAATATGAATGGATCATGATACAGAATGATTTATTGTAAGGTTAAACAGGCAAAAAAGCGCCATATAGTGCAAAAATTATTCTAGAAACTATCCACAGAATTTGTTTTCATCGCAAATATCACACAATTTTATTGAAAATATACATGGTATTGTATTTTATACTCTTAATATATCTTAATATAGGTAAGTCATTTAGAAAGCAGATATGAGTGTATAGATTTGCATATTTCTCTAAGATGAGCAGAACTGAAGTCCTGTAAGCGCTTCCTTCTGTTTTTCTCTCTGCTCTGAAGCCACCGCTCTCCTCCGTTCATCTCATCGCACGTTCTGGAGCACGAATCATGAATTATCTTCTGCTGGTCTCTTCTTGCATGGCACTCATTTACATCACAGGTAAAAGTCCATCAAATCCAAATATTTTGCTTGACTTTTTGATTTGTTGGGAACAAATTGGGGTTTAAATCTTGGCATGAGTGTATGATATGAAAAACTGCTTGAGATGTAGAAGATATCAATGGCTTTGTTGGAGAAGTTTGCAGAAAGACATGTTGCACATTTCAGTTTCTCTGTTGACAATGTTTCTCTCTCCATCTGCGAGTGAAAGAGGAAGTCCCTTCAAAACAATTTACCAGACATTCAAGAACGTAAGAGTTAAGTCTTAACAGCTAAAATTTTGGATTCATCTCCCATATTTTAGCAGAAGGACACATCCAGATTTTCCAGAAACCACGTTTCTTTGGTGTCAAAACCGGTCGGAGCATCGTGATTTACTGTGTGGCATCTAATCCATCTCTGCCCACTCGGGTGGAATGGCTGAAAGCTCGTGCATACAAAGACCATCCGTACCCACTGAAAGCCAACCCGAGAATCATTCCATTGGAAAAGACGGCCATCAGAAACGCTTCGGTCACCATCAGAAAAGTAGAGGTGGAGGACAGCGGTGTCTACTTCTGCAAGCTGAACAATACCATGGGACCAGGAACCGAACTTCAAGTCTCCAGTGGGTGTGAAAGGTTTTACTCTAGATGTTACATGGTTAGATTTGGGCCTTCGGTAACACTTTTCCTCCACAGGACACAGTGATCCTGAAGCCGTCTTGAAGAGATCTAGAATCAAAGATGTTATCATCTTTCTTCAGGGTTTCCTGTTGACTGTGTGTGTTGTTGTTCCTCTGATTCAGCTTTATAAACTGGTAAGAGTCTCAAATGAACTGATTCATATTCACTTAAAAAAGAGTAATGAACGAATTCAAATACCGTCATTAATTCACTCTTTGTTTAACAAAAGGGTCATGTGTAGAAGATATTTTTAAAAATGGAAGTCAATGAGGTTTTTTACAAGCATTCTTCTTTTGTATTCGTCTGAAGAATGTCATATGTTTTGAGCTTTTCTAAACTATAAGTTGATTCAGTGAAATCATAAAAAGAAATTGGGGTTTGGTTTCAGGAAAAGAAAGAAGATGCTGTTTATGACGAGCCTGAAGTTGACCACACGTATGAAGTGAGTGTTTACTGGATTTGTTGGTTTACGGTTGGTTGAACGCACAAAAGGAAGTGAAATTATGTACAGTTTAAACTCAAGTTATTCTCGTCAGGGATATAAAATGCATTCAGTTCAGACTTTCGGTTCTTATTGGAAGAGCTTAAAATCTCATCTTTTCTTATTATATGTTATATACTTTCAATACAATTCAATTCAATTTAGTCAAATATCCAAATTGCTGTTCGCCTATCAGATGTCTGTTATCATTTCCTCACATTGAGTTGTTTCAAATAAAAAATGAATTCAAATTTATAAATGAATCTTTTGTTTCAATGAACAATGAGGAAGATATTTGGACTCAATTGACTCCCATATACGAAAATATTTCTTTCTAATTGTTCGAGTAAATTAAATTAAATTAAAACAAAACAAAACAAAACAAAACAAAACAAAACAAAACAAAACAAAACAAAACAAAACAAAACAAAACAAAACAAAATAAAATAAAATAAAATAAAATAAATTAAAATAAAATCCATTCAATGAATTAAAATCAATTCAATTGCAAATTTAATTTAATTTAATTTAATTTGACATTGAAAATTAAAATTGTTGTTTGACAACCAGCTTATAAACTCTATCACTGATCAATATTCTCATGAAATATTTGTATTATATAGTTAATTTAATTGTATAAAATATCTGGATCTGTTGTATAAAGTATCTTGATCTGTATTATGATCTGTTGTTATGTCTGAGACACGTCCTCTCATGTCTTATTGTTTTAGTGATTGAAAATGATTCTGTTTTTGGAATGTCTCTTCACAGGGTTTGGAAATTGATCATTGTGGTGATGTGTATGAGGAAATCTCTGCTTTGGCTCCCTCTCTGGGTCCAGATGCAGTCTGGGAAGTTGAGTCACCGGATCAGGAGTGAGGGAAAACAAGCCCATCATCATTTAAAGAAGCCCAATCTATACATTGATATCCTGATACACGTTTTGCTGCATGTCCTTTTGTACAGGAATGGTTCTGTTTGTTTGTTTGTTTGTTTGTTTGTTTGTTTGTGATTTATATAATTGTGTAAGTATAAATAGACGGATTAATATTAATGGTGCTCTGTGCTGACCCTGCAGTTATTGTTTCGAGTTTATGGTTTGGGGAGCATACAAACGCATGTCGAAGATGTATAGACTGAATGTACTCTAATGAAATTAAAAAGTTCTATATTATTTGCAAATACAATTTTTTGATTATTTTCATTTGAACCCTGTATATGTTTTTGTGTTTTTTTTCTCTTTGGCTGTTTTTACTTGTTCTTTAACAGATGCCACCATTGATTTGGTGAAACTTTATGTAATTTTAATACCATCTGGTAACTTTGTGTAAATTCAAAGCCGGCTGTATACAAAATGTCGAATATAAAGGTCACCAAAAATTGAAGAACAATCTTGTTATTATTTGCCTTCCATGTTTCCAAACTCAAATGCTATGTTTCATGAATCCGGATCTTCAACAGACCTTGAATATATTATTGAATTATATAAGACTTTGTGGTAATGAAGTGTTTATATTGAAATAAATATTTTACTTTAGGACTTCCACTTATACATAACTGTGAATGTTTAAAGGCATGAATACTTGTACATTGACTTAATACATCATTAAGACTTCCCCTAAGTGCATATTTGTTATTGCTTAATATAACTTTTGGTTTCCTTTTTTAGGTTGATCATTTTAATTTTCTATTAAAATTAAATTTCTAAAGTTTTTATGTTTAGGTTTAGGTACATTTTTAAGAGTCAATTAAATTCAAATGCAAACACTTGCAATGTGACTCGGCATTCTTCATTAAACATCAAGAATAATAAACAGACATGTATCACATGTAAAGTTTATTTTCTCTCCATTTCTTAGTGGTCGTTAAAAAAATGAAAAGGACCACCTAATAATGAACATTCTGTCATCATTTCCTTACATTGAGTTGTTTCAAATCAAAAATGAATTCAAATTTATAAATGAATTTTTTTGTTTCCGTGAACACAGAGGAAGATATTTGGAAGAATGCTTGTATTCGAACAGTTCTTGGACTCCATTAACTCCCATAGACGGAAATATTACTTACTTATTGTTTTGTGCTGTTAAACACCAAAAATGATATTTTGAAGAATGTATGACATTACTTTCCTACTATTGTTGTCAAAGGGGTCCAAGAACTGTTAATGTTACAAGCATTCTACTAAATATCTTTTTCTGTTTTCATCAGAAATGTGTACACATTTGAAACACTAGGGAGTGAATCATTCATGACAGAATTTTCATATTTTGGGTGAACTGTTATTTGAAGACTGAAATTATGATTGAAATGTTGCTCTATCTAGCGGATATCTATAAGAACTAGATCTTTATATTAACTTAACTAATATACATCTGATAATAAAAGGAACAGTTCAAATGTTTGGTTTATTAATTTTACACAAAAAGACTTCAGGTGACAGACACACAGTTTTTAATTCTGCCTTTGATACTTCAAGCTAAACAAATCCCGTAAATCACAACATATTCCAGGATTATATCCTCATTTCGATTTGCAGTGCTTCATGTAATCTACAGTATTTACTGACAACTGTTTCTATACAAATATACAGGCCTACAGTCACAGAAAGAAACACATACAGCACTGTACAGAAGCCCTCATAAACAACTACAGATATACACATCACTTCTGCTTCTCTTCTTTATTAAAGAAAAACGCTCTCAAGGATGGATCAGAGATCTCAGAACACCCAGCTGACCGGAACCCACTGCTGATCTGTGATCAGTCTGTCTAACGCTCTCCGGAGGTTCCGGTACGCCCCGTCCAGGTTATCGTTCACAATGCTTAGGTCAAAGTAATGGCTGTAGGCCCTGTGGATCCGCTCGCTCTCATCCACTGTCCGTTTCAGCTCCGAGTCCTACGGATAAAGCACGTTTTAACGTTAACATCTGCTTAAACAAAAGCATTCAAATGTTTAAAGACTGTTCCACGTGGTTTCCTTTGATGAAGCCGAACAAGTTTCCCGGAAACCCTTCTGGAAAAACACTTTATCCCATTAAGTCTTCTGCTAGATTATCATATGTGTGTCCTGAAGCGATAATGCAAAATTGTGTTATGATTTACCGACTCTTTTACTGACTTTACTGACTTTTTACTGACTCTTTCATTTTAAACCTGCGTGACTTTGTTTCTTTTGCAGACCGCAAAAGAAGATATTTTGAAGAATGTCAATAACCAAACAGGGTTGATAACCCCTTCAGTTGCTCTGGCTTTGTTCTTTTTAGTTTCAAACATTCTTCAAATGTCTTCTTTTGTGTTTTCAGGAAGATATAGAGTCACACAGCTTTAATTCGGCAAGAGGGAGAGTAAATGATGATTTCTGGTGCATTTCAAGGTTCTTTCACACCACACAAACAAAAGAACAAACCTACAGTGTCAAATAAATACAAAATTACCGTCATCTGTTTAGTCACAACTCCAGCTTCAATGGCGGATCTGTTCATGTCCTTTAAAACCTCAAAATTTGGGGCTTCGATAAACACCACATATGGAAGAAATTCTGCGGTCCTCAGGACTTTCAGAGCCTGTGAGAAAACAAGAATGAATTACATTCATAAATTCTTCTACTATAGTGTCCATCGATTGATGTTATGTAGGTCAATAAACACAGACTACAGTTTGCATTTCAAGTTCTGCTTGTCACCAGTTCTCTGAATGAAAATGTACATTTCTGATGTCGCCTCACTTTAAAGTAAAATTGGTATTATTACAACTTTCATTAAAGTGAAAGTTCACCTAAAAACAAAATTCTTCATCGCGTTAAGCTGTATGACAAAACACAAAAGAAGATATTTTGTAGAAAGTTGGTAATCGTAGTGCTGGGGCACCCATTCACTTCCATTGACCAGACACAAACCAATACCAGAAAATGGGTGCTAGTAAACCACATTCTTCAAACTATCTTCTTTTGCGTTCTGCTGAATAAAGAAAGTCTTTTTCATTGAATATGATAGAAACGTTCTGCTTTTGGTTATGGAATCACCTGTGGATTGACGTCTAGAATGCATATCTTTCCAGAGTCCACGACCTCGTGGATGGAGTCGATTTTGGTCCCATAAAGATTTCCATCATATTCTCCATGTTCCAGAAATCGTCCACTTTTAATGTCTGCTTCCATCTCACTGCGAGACATAAACAGGTACATCTGGCCCTCCTTCTCATCCACCTTTGGTTTACGAGAGGTGTCTGTCCTCAGGAACAAAAATGTGTGAACAAAAACAGTTTTATTCCCTAAACACGTGCTGGTATAAATGACACAAACTCTGAACACCACCACAGAGCAGGAGGCTCTAGTTTAACAAGAAAAATTCTGTGTAGTTTTCCTGTTATCAACAAAAAATATTAATAAATAAAAGTAATAAAAATGAATACAGATTAAATAAAAATAAAATGTGTTTATTTAATTAATTTTATAAAACAGTAAAAAAAACAATAAAAACAATTTAAAATTACTCTTTTCAGGCCATGTGTGTTCTGCCTTCATATTTTTCCACATATGCAATAATAATAATTATCTCACCAAAATAATGAAATAAAATAAAGGGAACTAAGGGAATTACGTTATAACGAAAAAGATAAAATATATACATAAATTTTTAATTTTATTATCTTTAATGAATTTTCAGAAATAGTTTCCAGTACATTTTCTCAAGCAGCTTTTTAAGGTCGAACCCTGAGATGATTTAAAATAAAAGTAAAAATATAAATGTTCAAAAAGTTAAAGTTTTTTATGAAAAAAACATGAAAAACAGTATGTTTAATCATATTTTGGTTATTTAAGTTATACCAGACATTCAGGCATTTTTTTAATAATGAGAAATATTTATCTCACATGGAGTGGTGGTTCCATATCGCTGCGGGTCTGACACCAGAAGTTTATTCTTTAAGCTGCGACGGCCCACCCCCTGAGCTCCGATCAGAACCAGGGTCTTCCTGCGGAACGGAGGAACTTTGGCCACTTCCTCATAGATCCTCAGCTCATGCCGATCAAACTCTGGTGTGATGAAAACATCTCATCTTTCTTTAGTCTGATACAGTCATCATCCACATAAACCCGCCGGGCAGTTTCATTTCAGATATTCTCTTTCATTTTTTCTTTTCTTGATCAAACTTTTGATAAAACCAACTCTGTTTCATTTTTGGAATCTCTTACACCTTTTTTTAAATGAAACTGGCTTACACATAGGACTTAAACAGACAACAATGATCACGACAACAGAGAATTTGAGCATGCGCGCACACACACACACACACACACACACACACACACACACACACACACACACACACACACACACACACACACACACACACACACACACACACACACACACACACACACACACACACACACACACACACACACACACACACACACACACACACACACACACACACACACACACACACACACACACACACACACACACACACACACACACACACACACACACACACACACACACACACACACACACACACACACACACACACACACACAGACAAACACACACACACACACACACAGACAGACAGACAGACAGACAGACAGACACACACACACACACACACACAGACAGACACAGTCGAACACAGACACAGACACAGACAAAGACACAGACACACACACACACACACACACACACACACACACACACACACACACACACACACACACACACACAGACACACACACACACACACACACACACACACACACACACACACACACACACACACACACACACACACACACACACACACACACAGACACACACACACACACACACACACACACACAGACACACACACACACACACGTCTCAGTTTACCAGCATTCTTGGTTGTCAAGTACATCATCTTCTTCTTCTTTTTACCCCCTATCCCTGCACACAGAGGCCCTGCAGACATCAGCACACATTCTGGTAGTATACACATACTATTAAAGCACATCTTTATCACCATCACCATAAATGCTCAAAGCTCACTTCACATTAAACCTCATTCCCCACTTCACACTTTAAGGAACTTAAGGGAATAGTTGTGTCGTCATTTTTTCACTCACTTGATCTTCTAAACCTATATTTATATACCTATACTAAACCTTGTCACTGCTGTTTGGTTACCAACATTCTCGGAAATGTCTTCATTTGTATAATTCATAAGAAAGAAAGGAATACATTTTGAATTAACAAAACTTTTTGGAAAAAAATGAAAAATTTGGCACCATTATTAACAATTCAATATTTTTTAAGTGTTTATATTGTAATATTATAGCTTAAAAATGTTTATCGTCACCGGTTAACACGACAAATGCTGTTCACTAAGAAAATATATTGTCTTCTGTTTAACAAACATGATCTCTTTATGGAGTTGAACAAATGTACAAGTTATAGAAAAATACCTTCCTTACACTATTTTTCCCATTACTGTATATTAATAAAGGTCTTATAGTCTCTTGATGAAAAAAAGTGTTAAAAGAAAAGGAAATATTTGGGCTGCCAAAACAGTTAATCACAATTAATCACATCTAGAATAAAAGTTGATGTTTAAATAATATTAGTCTGTGTTCTTATTTTTAAAATGTCTTATTTATAAACACAGACATACATAGGTATTTAAATAAAACATTTAAATGTATTTTTTAATGTAAATAATTCATAATTTATATAAACATTTTTAAAATTTATATTTTCTTAAAAATACTGTATATATGTGTGTGTGTGTGTGTATAAATACTAAACTAATATGCACAATACACAGACATATATTATTTAAACACAAACTTTTATTTGTGATGCGATTTATCACGATTAATAATTTTAACAGCACTAATATATATATATATATATATATATATATATATATATATATATATATATATATATATATATATATATATATATATATATATATATATATATAATTACATCATTTGTTGCATTAAATAAAAAATGACTGAATAAAACTAATATAATATAGTGGGAGTCTCATCTGTGTGGTGGTGTGTCTAACCTGCGCTGGCGAGTTCCAGGTCTCTCTTGACAAATGCTTTTCTCTTCTCTTCCAGAAGCTGACTGGGGATCAGACCAGCACTGCCTCCTACCAGATGACATGCCTACAGATGACATCAAAGATCATCAAACACAACTTCAAAAAAACTCTCATCATTTATTCTCCTTCATGTCATTCATACCCTGTTTACGACTCCTTAGTAACTTCTTTAGTTGAATGCACAAGAAGATATTTTGAGAAAAGTATAGTGTGTATAAACTGTTCTCTCCACATCCACTTTTTATCTGAATGCATGTATTTGCGACCGTGGCCTAAATTCTGGTACACATCCAATCTATATTAAGATATTCTTCAAAATATCTTCATTTGTGTTTTCCAGAAAAAAACCAAAAAGAAATAACATGGGGGATATGATTTTTTAACACCACCTGCCACCAGTTGGGGTCTTCCTGGTTGAAGATCTGAAGGATGTCTCCGCTGCTGAATTTGAGTCCGGCTTCCTTACAAGGAATGAGGTTGTCATGAGTGGGGTCATAGTCGAAGTGACACTTTACGAACGCCTTGAGAGAGACAAAGGCAAAATAAGTAGTTAAGAAGAACATTTCTCTATAATATATAATGAAAAAGCTTCAAAAGTAGAATTGTTTATGTGTGTTTAAAACAGTCCATCATTTCTAAAGCAACTACAATTTGAGATGATTTTGAAAGTCTAAAATCTTTTCATTGTTGTTCCAGCTTACCACAACAGATGAGTTCTGATATGAAAGGTAAAAATATAAAGGGTGAATTTCCTTTTGGGGAAACGTATATGGAGAAATATGAGTGAGAGAATTCTGTTGTCATGGCAACCGAAGTCTCCTGCCATCCAGTGGAATGTTGCTTCTAGGTGCTGATGAAAACTATGTTTGGATTACATCATCAAAAGATCGCACACAGTATACTCTGATGTCCAATCTCACTTTAAGACAAAGCTTTCAAGTGCAGACTTGCAGGCCGCTCAATATGCCCGGAGGCACGGAGACAAAAACACAGAGCGTTTTGGCACGACCAACTATTCTCCCAGCATGCTTTGGTATAAAGACAGGTGCCCGGATCTGAGGATGCCAAAATGTGAATTCAGCAACGCTCATTTTATAAACGTGGCCAGGGCTATTCATACCTAATGCAGAAAACCGGAGGGCAGGGTACACTAACTTTCTCACTTATGAGTTCGTATTCCTTTCACATTTAGGAAAAAAAATACATTTATAAAAATATAAAATTAAACAAAGAGGACTTTTAGAATGATGAATTTTTGATATTTCACTAAAACCTTGGAAGACTCACAAAGAGCATTTATTGTAATATGTGTGTGTGCTGACCTGGCGCGCTGTGTGTGGTTCTTGATAACTGGGGAGGATTTTTAGGACCACGCTGCCGCTGGACTCCTTCAACATGTTCTGAAGAACTTTGGGGTCACTTCCCACCTCTTTTCCGTTCACCTCTTTGATGATGTCACCCACGTGCAGAAGCCCCTGCTGGTCGATCATACCGCCGTGCAGGATCCGAGCGATCACCAACTCGCCACCCTCCACCCGAAACGTCACCCCCTGTGCGAAAAACACACGTGGAAGCAAAGCCGGATGAATAATTCACAATGTTATCTCTTTTTTATAGAATATCTAATTATAACTCTTAAAATTATTAAATCTTTAATAACTATTTTTGGTACAGCAAAAAAATCTACATTTAAAATCTGTAAAATCCATAAAATATTTTCACGCATTAAATGAAAAATGTATTAAATTTGAGCAATTAAATATAAAAATCAAATATTTACCTCAGAATTCACAAAATATTAAGTTTCTTTAAAAACAATTTATCAATTAAAAGCATAATTATTGTTTTATTATTTCATTTACACTTAAATTATATACGTTAATTTTAGAGTTTACTGATCATTTTTTAATAAGTCACACTCACAAAAAGTGAATATAGCTATTTATTTTATCTATATTTCCTAAGCCACTGGAACTAAGTAAAGAAATGAATAATTTTTTTAAAATTTGTTCATCTTCAGTGAGCAAAAAATGTTTTCTTGTCATTTTCTCAAGCAGTTTTTTAAGGTGTCCCTTGAGATGCTTTTTAAAGTCTATTCTTCACGATGACTTTATCGTATCGAAACGTGATGACAGATCTCACCAGGTGCTCTCCAGACACTTTACGGATTCCGACCATTCTGACGGCGTCCGGTGGGACGGGCTGATTGTTGAGACTGGGATCCATGAAGGCGCAGGGGCTGGGCGGAGGAGTCTCGTAGCTTTTGGATGCTACAGAATCGTGTGTTTCAAGCAAAGACTGGGAAGAGTATATTTGACGTTTCATTTTGATTCTTCCAGCAAGTTTATGCAGAAACTACACACAGATGATTGAGTGTTTACCAGAAAGTGTGGCTCTTTGAGGATGAAGGAGAGCTCTTGAGCGGCCTGACTGTGAGGTGTGAGGGGCGTCAGGTCTCTCAGGATGTCCTGCACCAGCTCCATGTTTTTGTCCCGTACGGCTTCAAGCTTTGGCTCTTCGAAGTGCTCACGGGACTTAACGAACACACAAGAATTAAAATTCATAATGAAAACCACATGATACACTTCCGGTCCAAAGTTGTGGGAGGGCAATGTGTTTCATTATGGATCTGAAGGTGTATGACTGCTTAAACTAGGAAATACTATTAAAAGTAAATTAATTAATATGATAAAGTTATAAAAAATCAATCCATTGATTTATGAACATAATCGGATTGTTAAAACCTTTTTGTGGCATTTATTGACTTAATCGTAACTCAATACCTTTAAGTAAACAACTCTGAAAGTGATAGTTCAACCCAAAATATAATCATTCATTAATTATTCATTTTAATTATTCATTCATTTTCGATTATTCAAGTGATCGAAATAACCAGGGTACTTTTGGTTGTACCTTACTCTTCAAAATATCTCATTTTGAAATCAACAGAATTTTTTTTCTTTTTCCTAATTTGTTATTCGACGGGGTCCAAGAACTGTTTTGTTCCGCACATTCTTCCAAATACCTTTTCTGTGTTGTCAGAACAAGCAATGCATACAGATGTTTCTGTATTCATTTCCATTAGAAAATGTATATGGTTAAATCATGCATATTGTTAACAGGTTAATCAACTGAAAACTGAAAACGTTAATTTACTCAAATATGAATACACATTATTGCTTAAACATAAGAAAAGTGAATGATACAAATGTAAATATTTTTTTTCTTTAACAAGTGATATATCTGTTTTGTTGTGGTCATGTCTCTTTAAATCAGAGGCCGCTTGATAAAGAAATCAATGGGAAGTTTTCAATCTTGTTAAGTAAATTGTGAATGTATGTTCTTGCGGAGTCAGCATACAGTTAAGTGAGGTAGAGTTACTCAAGCTCATCTATCAAGCACAGAAAACAGCTTGTGATTTATTAACAAATCATTATATTCAATAAAACAGGTTTATAATAAATGTCAGATGACTTTAGAGATGTTCAGCCTCCGGTCAGCGGTTCTCATCTGCCATGTAACATAAGAGGATTTATTTTCAACTTGTATAGCAAGCCTATTCTTTTCTTCTATGAGCTTTACATTTTACATTTGCAGAGGAGTGAACATCTCTTTCTTTAAAGTATCTATAAAAAATCTATATTTAATATATTTATTATTTTGGAACAATAATTCTTATTCTATCAAAGAACTTAATGAATGTTATGTTTTTAAGTTCAATTTGTAATGCTGTGTGTAAAATATTGTTAAATTGATCTGAATATATCTACTGAAAAATAAGTTAATAAATAAAATTATGTGCTGTTGTTAAGGTGTATTAAATCAAATGGGTTTTTTTAAATTTTGAATTAATATACTTATTAATTTATTTAAGAGTAAGTATTTTATTATTTAAAAGTTGAACTACGCCCATGATTTAAAACATTTCTTTTAATATGTATTACATTTCTCAGTTCGCTGAGAATCGTTTATGTGATTCAGAGTCAAGTCCAAGCCTACAAACCTCATGAGATGTTTTTTTAAGATCATTTTCAATAATGTTTCTTAATTCCTAATGTAAAGAAGAAATAATTTGCAATGAGACAGAAGAAGCTGGTAAATATGACACACTATAAAAATATCTAATGCGTCTTAGTAAATATCACAAAAATAAACAGTTAAATTAACTTAATCATACATTTTAAAAATATTAAATAGATTATTTTTTTAATAAAAAATATTAAAATAATTGAATAAAAATCCAAAAGCAACGAATATTTTTTAAGGGGGTCAGTGGTGGTCTTGTCGTTAGAAAGTTTACTTTCAAGCAGAAGGTTGTTGGTTCGAATCCCAGCGTCAGCAGACAATCAGTGAAGTTTCCTTGAATAAGACATCTTACCCCTACAGTTATAATTGACTACTGCATAATAATGTAAATCGCTTTGCATAGAAGCCAATGCCAAATGAATAAATGGAAATGTAGGTTGCAATGCAAAAATAAATGATTATATAACAAACTTTACTTGTAATTTACACAAATGTTTTTGATGAATTCTACTAGAAATTTTTTATCAGATTCACTTTTTTCATTCTTTTTCTTACATAAACACAACCTTTACACAGTATTTATTTATTTATTTATTTATTTATTTATTTTATTTTTTATTTTTTTTAAACTAAAATGTACTCATTTTGAGTGTATTTGATCATTTTGTAGCACATAAAAAAGGACAGCTGACTCACGACAGGACTCTCCATGAGGCCTTTCAGAAAGATGAGGTCCAGATCATTTGCTGTGGTGGAGCTGGTGCTGTCGCTCAGGGTGTCCAGAAGACTCATCATCGCTGAAGAGAAAAACTCGGAATGTTAATAGTGAAAGAGTAACTATAAAGACTAAATATTGAATGTTTGGTGGGATTAAACCGTCTGCTAAAGGAGTATATGTGATAGACTGCACCTTATGTTTGAAATGATATTGTGATGTTCAGTAAACATCTGTTACTGTCACTTTATTCATCATGTTTGTGTCGGGAGGCAGCATCAGCAAAACATGATACAAGCTGTTACAACACACACTTCTGACTCATCTTTATCTTTTTCTGATGATTTGGTCCACGACAAACATTTCTGGATGTGTAGATGCAGTTTCTTAAAGTGATCATTAAATTGGTGTCATCATTTATCCATCGTCTTGTCGTTTCAAACCTGTATGACCATCGTTCTTCTGCCGGACACAAAAGAAGATATTTCGATGTATGTTGGGAACTGATACTCACTAGTGCTAGTTTGTGTTCATTTGTGCTGTTCGATAATCATCTTTCTTCAAAATATCTTTCGTGTTGTGTCATACAGGTTTCAATTGACATATGGGCGAGAATATGATGACAGAATTTATATTTTGGGCAAACACACTTTTAAAAAAAAGCGTCATATTCGTCCGGTTCACTTCATAATTGTACATAATTTATTATTGTAAATATTTGTACCTATTTGTAAACATAAGTTTGTGTTAGAACAACCTTCACAAATTTAATGTACAATATTTATACATTCATTTGACTGTTTCATGCAGTGAAGCGTACGAGCGAAGTGTTTTCAGATACAAATCACGGTATCATTTCATAACAAGCTGTTTAATCCCTGGAGCTCCAATTATGAAGACGTCTCAAATCATCATTACAGAACCCCTGATGTGATTTGATGGTCCTTCTTTAAAGTCTTCATTTAAATAAGCTTTCTAAACTCTTTCATCAGACACACACACATGTGGCTCAATGTTGACTTGTGTCTCTCTTTTGTTTGTGGACATGCACTGAAAGTCAAAGAGATCAAATGAAAAATTCTACAATACTAAACTTTTAGAATTTTTTGCTCTGGTTAACTCAAAGAACGATATTTAGAAGAATGTGAACAACTCACATTTCGGGCACTATTGACAACCATAAAAAAGGAAAATGGTAGTCAAAGGTTACTGAAAACTTAATTCTTCAAAATATCTTATTTTGTGTATAATAGAACGAAAATTATCCTTTTATTGTTTTTGGTAGTCGTGGTGCCCAAAATGTGAGTTTCCAACATTCTTCTTAGTATCTTTCTTTGAGTTCACAGAATAAAAATTCTACAGGTTGAGAGTATTTTTTTTCTTTGACTTCCAGTGCTTTCATGGTACTCAGTGGTGCCTCAGAAATGTCACCTGATGACATTCTTACAAATACCTTTTTGTTACACAGAGAAAACTCAACAGACTTTAAAACACCTTGACAGTTATAGAACTTTCATTTATTTTCTTTTTTTTTTATCAACTATATCTTTAGGTTTTGGCCACAACAGCAGTGAGATAAAATTATGTTATTTCATTGAAACTGAAAAGGCAATGTTTTAATTTTGCAAAAATGTTTAGAAAATGTAAAGTAATCTTTATTATAATTTTAAATCCACAAAAATACTGGAAAATGGTTTAAAAATGTTCCAATCTTTGACTTGACCTGACTACATATCATAATCACAAAAATATGGATTCATCAATTATGGAGTCATTAATTATTTACATTATTAATTCTCTCTGATATTTCCTTACAAATCTATAGAAACACGTGTCACTTTCAACATCAAGAAGCAATTCAATTTATTTATGAATGTGCTTGTTATTAATATCAGGGTTACACAGGTGCTTTTAATGTGTTTAATGTGAACACAAGCAGATCTTAGTAAACAAAAATACCTAAAATTAATTTTGTTCAAACACAGAGGCAATTATGATTACTGATTAATAATTACCTAATGGCGTCATTAAATAACAGTGTTAAAATAAATGATGTAATACAAAATAAACAGTTTTATAGAAATGCCTGAATAGGGCACCAAAGGCCTGGTAAATACAGTGGTTATACTTACATGATGATCATATTCCTTGTTCAATACTGATCAAACATTTCTTTAATATCAATATAATTTTCCCTATCATTTCCTAACAAAAATATGTTGACATCATAACCCTTGTCTGCAGTGACGCTCCCTGTAACTGTTGAGCAAATTTCTTTACACTCATTTATGATCTGGCATTATTCGGAATTAACTCTGATTTTATCATATGAAGAGCTTGTTTATGACTTTGCCTCAAGAAAAAGTAGAAGTGGCATTGCTGAATGCTGAACTTTGAAAAGCTCCAGCAGAAGAGAGTGTTGATTTTATTTCAGATTTTTATTTTTTATTTCATTAAGATATTACATTTTTAAATGTTTTATTGAAAGTGTAATTAATTTTTTATTTCTCATTTTGTGCTACAATTGTAATTTATAAATGATATATTTTATTCATGTATTTACTATTATTTAAATAAAGGTCAATTTCGGCCCCTTTAGTCACAGTTTTTTTATTATTTTATTTTTATTTCCGTAATATTTGGGCGAGGGGGCACAAAGGTTGATTTCTGCTGAGGGCATCCATTTGGCCAGCAGCGACCCTGCACAGGTTTATAGACATGTGTGTTCTGTTTATTGAATTAAATCATGCATTATTTAAACGACAGGTCGAATATTCATCAGAATGTGTCTTCTGGTGTCCATGAGGATTATATCGCAATATATATTGTTTCAATCAATGATCTGTCCAAAATATATGAATTCTGTCTTTATTAACTCATCATTTGGTAATCACTTTTGTTAAAACTCAAGTTCATGGCCTATTTCCCACACACCACAATAAAAAGTTAATAAAACTTTCCGATTCAGATTGTCTGTTAACGAAAATGTGACATTCGCTTCATTGAGAACATTTATATTAATTTATATCCATATTTATATTAATATAATAATATGACTATTAAATATTAATTAATAATTAGTCAACACTCTCTCTCTCTCTCTCTCTCTGTCTCTCTCTCTCTCTCTCTCTCTCTCTCTCTCTCTCTCTCTCTCTCTCTCTTCTCTCTCTCTCTCTCTCTCTCTCTCTCTCTCTCTCTCTCTCTCTCTCTCTCTCTCTCTCTCTCTCTCTCTCTCTCTCTCTCTCTCTCTCTCTCTCTCTAATAAAGGGTTCTCATGCACAAAACTAATTGGACCCTGGTCTGTCACCTTAGATTCAGTCTGCCCTTTCCTGTCTATATTTCACACACAAGAGCACATCATCTCATGTTAGAGATATGTTTGGTAACACGTGCCAGAATATATGATCCATATATTATATTTAAAATCCTTTAATGGACACAGATGGGAACAAATCTGGCAACCCACTTGAGGTATATCCAAGTTTATGTAATAATTGAACAGTAAATATAAACTAATTGAATAAAAATATTGTAGTTCATTCTTTTACATATGCAAATCACAGTCAGATGTTTTTGAACGTACGCTACGACACTGTAGTACACTACAACCATCCTGAATATCTCAGAAACACAAATCTGATCACAATCACTGATCATGGAAATGCAATGAGGAAAGCTGTGATAATAAAATATATGATCCGAAACTCATGATTAAAACTCAGGATATGTGAAGATGTCTCACCTTCTATAGATCCAAATGATCCAAACTCCTCCAGAAACAATGTCCGTGTCTCGCACTCTTTCACCTGTCTCTCTCGTTCACTCTTTTATCTTTTTCCACTTCTTTGACGTCACGCCAGCACCAATTACCAGAAATCCCCTCATCTTATTCTCTCTCACTTGGTCCAGCTCTTTTATTTCTTCCCGTTGGACCGTACATGTACCTGTGATTTTATGGGTTTCTCTTTTTAAATGATCTGCCATCAAGTGTGAAACCAATCAGCACATATTTCTGTCTTAATGTTTGATGTCCATCAGGTCTTTCTTTAAAAACGGTTTTACAAATTGTCTTTAAAGGGATATTTCAATTCCCCTATTACAAAAGGGTTTTCAGATGTTCTCTGTGAACTCATTTATCAAACAAAATGTATTTTATGGCATTGTCACGGACATTTAATGTAAATATATTTGGCTCCCTTGGATTTCTAATAAAAGATAATATGCTATTTTTTAAAAATTGTGTGTCTACACTTCTTTCTGTCCATTTTTAACAAACATCAGCTTATTGTGAAAGCAGACAAAGAAGGGACAAAGAAGGACGGAGCGACTCAGCATGACACAGCAAAGCAGAAAGCACTGACATGATGTCCTTTTGCACTTTACTTTTTAAAAGAATACATTTAAACAAATAACATGTAATCAAATAACTTCACTGTCACTTGAGTGAATGGTTTCTATTGACTTTGATACATTTTTTTAATTGCTGAAGTTATTGGCTTTTGAAGAAATATAGAATAAAGAATATATCAGCCAATAATTGTGAATTTCTTTTATAATGTAAAAAATATATGCTCCAAATATTTGTTTATCACCAAACTAATAGATCCCACAAAATTAATACAAAATTTGTGAGATTCAAAATTCCTTAACTTCTTGGATCGAAGGCCCTATAGAATAAAAAATGGATAAACTCAATTTCTTTGAGTAAACAACACTAAACACAAAAGAATAGTATACTAGAATAAACGTCATTTATTTTTTACATTATAAAAATCGAGTATCGAGTATACTTTTCTTTTTCTATTTTTTTGTTTCCCTTTGAAGAACATAAATTCCTTCAGATCAAAAAAGAACTTTTTAAACAAGACTGTTCTCTTGCTGAGCAAATGTTCAGTTCTTCTGCACAAAAATCATCTTTGCAACAAAACTCTTCAGATCACAACACGACACACAACACAACACATCACATCACAACACAACACAACACAACACAACACAACACAACACAACACAACACAACACAACACAACACTAAACATATAAAAGCTTCCTCCCCTTGAAATCTGAGTACAATGCCACAATATATTGACAATCTGATATAAATAAATTATTTAGAGATCATATTAAGCATCCTCGCGTTCACATGATTGCAAGGTGAACATTATGTTTTTGAGGTAAATTACTTCTTATGTTCCTGGAACTCAAAATATCAAAATGGTGAGAGAGTTTTGCTGATGATCAGAAGCACTCATGTCTTATTGTTTTTTAAATGTCTATTATTTGTCTTTTGTTTGATGACAGTTGATTGTTATTAAGTGTTTATTAATATATTTCCTACCTGAGTCAGAACTTGCAGATGCCACAGGCATTTTGGTTGTTTTGAGCGTCTGTCTGAGTATCAAATGACTCTGAGGTCAGCTGGAGGAGAGAGACAGAGAATAAGAATTTTGGGGTGAAAAATCACTTAAATCACATTTTCACGTAATGCCATTTAAGCATCATATACGAACACAAATGTAGACAAACCTACACAACTGGACATAAAGTTTCACTACAGTTTATAGTAGTAGGCTACACACACACACACACACACACACACACACACACACACACACACACACACACACACACACACACACACACACACACACACACACACACACACACACACACACACACACACACACACACACACACACACACACACACACACACACAATCACACACACACACACACACACACACACACACACACACACACACACACACACACACACACACACACACACACACACACACACACACACACACACACACACACACTCGCACACACACACTCGCACACACACACTCGCACACACACACTCGCACACACACACTCGCACACACACACACACACACACACACACACACACACACACACACACACACACACACACACACACACACACACACACACACACTCGCACACACAAAAACAGTTTCTATATTCCTAAAGACAACCGTCATTTACTCACAAACAAAAGAAGATATTTTGAAGAATCTTTGTGATTGGTTAACCAAGCATTATTGAAACATTTCTCCAAATATCTTCGGTCATATACAGTTTATGAGCAACATAAGGGAGAAAATAATGATGAATCGTTTGCTGTAGTGAATATATGCAGTGATATCTTTCTCGTTTTCACATCACACATAAATATATCAAATAATGTTACATTAGAATGTGATTCAAATGAAATTTCATTTCATCATCCACAAACACAATTTGGTGCATAAGCTTAAAAATCCAAAGAAAAGTTCATATCAAGTTAACCCATTGATCAGCGATTTTAGAAATCTGTCCTTTAGAATGATAAAATAATACATCTAGAAATATCTTCTCCTCCGCCAGTTAGGAGATAGGATTGTGGTTTGAGATAGGAATGTGTCGACAACCTTTTTCCTACTATCTGTAGTCTCTCTGTTTCTGTGTTTGTGTCTTTCTCTTTCTCAAACATGTCTGTTGTGACATCTGCTTCCGTCAGTGGCACAGAACCCAACAATCAGCTCTTCCTGTCAGTTCAGGACCCTCGACAGCTGTGTGTGTCTGTGTGTTTCTTACAAGACATAAGAACACACAACAAGGAGATCTCTTTACACCAGAAGGATCCGAAAAACATGCCATCCATTAAATGCTGAAACAGCCCATACCAAAGGGATGGATCACCCAAAAGTGAAAATTCTGTTCAGGTATTGAACCAACATATGCAATTTTAATGGGATATATTTACCCGATATGAAAATTCCATCATCATTAAATCACTACCTAGTCATTTTCTGCCAGACGCATTTATGTTTTCTGCGTAACACAAGTAAATATTTTAAAGAATGTCGAGAACTGCACAAAAACCAAAGCAAATATGTACAATTTCTTGTCATTCTTCAAAATATCTTCTTGTGTTGCATTAAAGGAAGTCCTGCAGAATATTGAAATTATAAGATTGAAAGTAAATGATGACACAATTTGCATCATAACTCACCCAGTTGTCATTTAAGCCAGTAAGACTTTTTTCCCCTGCGCAATACAAAAGAACATATTTTGAAGAATGTGGAAACTGGACAGCAACGGCAGCTATTCACAAAAACGAAATTATTGTAAATTGGTGTTAGTACCCAACATTCTTCAAAATGGAGTGTTCTGCAGAAGGAAATATAATACAGGTTTGATATGACAAATATTGTTAATGAAAGGGATAGTTCCCCCAAAATAAACTTTATTCTACCATCATTTAAACTTTTTTTTCAGTAAAAGGTAGTTTTGAAAATCTTGACGACCGAACTGCAGTGGCAGCCACTCACAAAAAAAGTGCCAGTTTCCCACATTCTTTGAAATATCTTCTTAAGTGTTATGCAGAAGAAAGAAATTCATACAGACGGTTTGATATCACAAGATGGTAAAAAGTGTCACAGGTTTCATCATTTATTCACCCATGGTCATTTTAAAACAGAAAAAAAGATATTTGGAAAAATGTTGATACCCGAACAGCGGCAGCCATTCACACCACACAATGACAGTGAGTTCCAGTTCTTTGAAACACATGTGTGATATGTGGCAGAAAGAAACTCAAACAGGTTTGAAATGGCAAGACGGAGAGGAAAGGATGACAAAGTTTTTCAAATTTAGCGGAACTATCCTTTTAACATCGACATCACAAGCAGACCTCAGTCAGCGCGATCGATGTAAAACAGGCTCAGGTCCTCTGAGCTAATAATAGCCGCCACAGGTCAGCATTCTCATTACTTTACATTGGAAAACGATTGTAACCAAGACAACCTTAAGCGCCACAAATACGGCTTTTCCTTTTTTTTCTCTTCTGCTTTGTGCCGCTTTGCCATAGCAACAACATAAATGCATTAAATAATAATTACAGCCGATCACAAAGATGCTGTACACCAACATGAGCAGAGGATGAGAGTGATGCTTCAGATGTTCGGTAACTTCTGTCGTTTAAAGTTCTAAAGGCCTGAACATTTCTATTGAATGACCAGAGCCATCCTTACAGATGTAAATGTCTGTGATATTTTGGGAGCACCCGTCCTGAACACCCCACCTGTAACACAACTCACTGCAGTGTCGTGATTCATGGATCTGTGTTAGTCACACACACACACACACACACACACACACACACACACACACACACACACACACACACACACACACACACACACACACACACACACACACACACACACACACACACACACACACACACACACACACACACACACACACAGAGACAGACAGACAGACAGACAGACAGGCAGAGAAAGACAGACAGACAGACAGACAGACAGACAGACAGACAGACACACACACACACACACACACACACACACACACACACACACAGACAGACAGACAGACAGACACACACACACACACACACACACAAAAACACACACAAAAACACACACACACACACACACACACACACACACACACACACACACACACACACAACACACACACACACACACACACACACACACACACACACACACACACACACACACACACACACACACACACACACAGACAGACAGACAGACAGACAGACAGACAGACAGACAGACAGACAGACAGACACACACACACACACACACACACACACACACACACACACACACACACACACACACACACACACACACACAGCTTAAACAAAAGCAGTCATGACAGTGGGAGGTCTGCACTAACTGTAGTGTAGTGATAGCTCTCCGACTGCGCAGTTGCAGCGACGGTTGCCTGGCAACACATCAAATCCCGAGAGCCTCTACTACTCTGAATGAAGCCGAAGAACGAGAAAATGACAGAGTAAATCTTGTTAATATCATCGTGCGTCAATTCATTCAGAAATGGGAATTGAGGTTTCTGCCTGTGGATTATTCAAGCTGTCATGTGTCCTCCAATTTCTCCTTGGGCAGCTTCTGTCTCTGTAAGATAATTTACAATGCTCTGTGCCACCTGGTGCGTCATGCCAACTGAGAGAGCAGAAACCTGTTCATGACTTCCTGTCCCTTATGTTCAATCAGCCAATCACGATGCACGATCGATGACACATCATACACCTTCTTGAGTCCATGGTGTTTTGCTGTGACCTCTCTTTGAGAAGTGCACGAGCGGTTTTCATGGAAACGTTCCCTTGAGCCGCACATGTGGGAATCTGTGGTGCACGGTATGGAATAAACAGAGAGGTCGTGTCATGGTTATGAATGAGACGGAGAGGAGACGGAGAGATAAACAGGTGCACACTTTCCCACACAGGTAACAGACATAAAAAGAAAAGCCTCCTTGAAAATGACTAAATCATAACATATATACATTTATGATATGTATATATATTTATTTGTCCAATGATGAGATCACTATTATTTAAAGCCATTACACTCTGATTCTGGGAAAATTTGTTAGTGAATAATTGAGCTGTACTATTCTAGAGTCAAACTCAAGTTTTTGTTGACTTAATATATGTGTGTGTGTGTGTGTGTGTGTGTGTGTGTGTGTGTGTGTGTGTGTGTGTGTGTGTGTGTGTGTGTGTGTGTGTGTGTGTGTGTGTGTGTGTGTGTGTGTGTGTGTGTGTGTGTGTGTGTGTGTGTGTGTGTGTGTACTAATTTTGTATTTATAAACATAAAGTCACACACATTCATGTATTATATCACTATATATATTATAATATTATATTATTAATACTATATTATATACACACATGAAAGAACTTTATATATATACATTTACCAAAAAGTTTAATTTATAAATGAATATTAATTAATATTTATATAGTATAATTTATAAATGAATGGATGTTCATAAATAGAAAATTATTATCACAGATATATATAATGTTGACACCAAGTTATATTGTGGACATGATTAATCACGCATAATCATTTTGACAGCCCTAGTAAAAAGACAAATTATTGAAAGTAACTTTCTGAAAATGTTTCGACTTATTCAGCTAAAACACAAAAAATATGTATATATATATATATTAATATGTACTGTATACTTAAATGTATTATATACATTTAAAAATAAAAAATTATTATTTCACTATGCACGGTTCAAAAGCATCAACGCAAACTTTCATTCTGAATGCAATAAATCACGCCACTAAAATATTAATAGCAAGTCTTACAAGTAAAAAAACATTTTTTTATTGTCTTAACTTCCAGCCTGAAAAAAATAATAATAATAATTATAGACAACCAATAAAAGCCAGGGATGTTGTAATCATTCACTTTCTCAAATGTAAGTAAAAATACAAACATTTTAACAAGAAAACTGATCCCAGACAGCATAGATCTGTAAGACGCCTGCTAAAGATCTGAGAAAGATGTGTTGTATATCTATTTAGAATCATAAACATCTTACAGACATCTTTTAGAGGTCTATACAACATCTGACAGCAGACATCTCAGAGATGAATTGAGCAAATAAATATCTGACAGATGTATTGTTTGTTATCAGGGATTTTGACAAGAACATTGAGACTAAAATATAAAAAAATTGACAGTAAAGTTTTGTTTTATCTACAATCACATATGCATGTAAAGTGCATGAGGTGTACAAGATCAGTTTGAACTGATTAAAGAATCAGTTAAGGAATTAAAGAATCAATACAAAAATTCCTAATTAAAGAATCAATTAAATAATTTAAGAATAAATTAAAGAATTAAATAATCAATTAAATTCTTAAATAATAAATTAAATAATTAAATAATAAATTAAAGACTTAAAGAATAAATTACAGAATTAAAGAATCAATATAAGAATTATAGAATTAAAGAATTAATTAAAGAATTAAATAATAAATTAAAGAATTAAAGAACAAATTAAAGAGTAAATTAAAGAGTAAATTAAAGACTTAAAGAATAAATTAAAGAATTAAAGAATAAATTAAAGATTTAAAGAATCAATTAAAGAGTTATAGAATGAAAGAATAAATTAAAAAATAAATTAAAGAATTAAAGAATAAATTAAAGATTTAAAGAGTAAATTAAAGACTTAAAGAATAAATTAAAGAGTTATAGAATTAAAGAATAAATTAAAGAATTAAAGAATACATAAAAAAAATTAAAGAACCAATTAAATAATTAAAGAATCAGTTAAAGAATTAAAGAATCAATTAAAGAATTATAGAATCAAAGAATCAGTTAAAGAATTAAAGAATAAATTAAAGAATTATAGAATTAAAGAAAAAATTAAAGAATTAAAGAATCAGTTAAAGAATTAAAGAACGAATAAAAAATTAAAGAATAAATTAAAGAATTAAAGAATCAATTAAAGAATTAAAGAATAAATTAAAGAATTAAAGAATATTTCATGGTATTAATATATTAATGAGCTCTGTGTATAAGTAAAAAACACAGAGCATCATGTAATGCTATGGACAATAATTATATTTAGATGACCATAAGTGAATATTAAACATGTAAGAGTTTTATAAGATAAATAAATACAGACTCACCTGTGAAATAAAGCCACACGTCCTTTAGTTCCTATACATCATCAATGAATATCGTTTATAATCCATACAGCCAGTCAGATGTTCACACTGATATATGATTAAGCACAAACTCTTTAATTGTGATGTTTTAATAAGATTTAAGCGATCTGTGTGACCGACAGCAATGCGTTGCTATTGTACCGAGACGCTTTCGGTCTTAAAGGGGAAATGCACTCCACGCCTCTCTGCGGACCCCACCGCATCACAGGCGCCGAGCGGCGTGACGTCACCGGTGTCTTTACCGCTTTAAGAGCGGTTCCTCACATACTGCAGTCGTCCATGTGTTTGCCTTCTGTTGACAGGTGAGCTTACAACATAAACAAGATTTATATTTATGATATATTTCTATACATTTCATAGCATTTTATTATATTTGTGAAAGTACTTGAAAGTTGTGTTCATAATATTATAATATATAAATTTGAAGGATATTTTATGCATGGTTTTACTTTTAATGATGCAAATAAACACTGTAAATGAAATCTGTTATAATAAAATCATTTTAAAAGGCTTGTCAAAGCAAAAATGGGAATTTATTGTTGACTTTCTCCATCTAGTGGTAGACAAGTGTACAAGCTTAGATATTTAAATAAAGAATTAAATAGAATTGCATGTGGACACTTTAGGAAATGTTTCTCATTTTTTGGATCTGACAAAATTTCTGAAATGAGTTTAATTTAATTTCACATACAAACATATTTTTCATTACAATCCTTATATTTTACTCTATAAAAATAGATTAATTTGACTTAATATTGGGGATAGAACAGACAATAGGAGTGCAGAATAGACGTAGACTCATTTAAAATGATTTAATTTAATTTATATTTTATTTTTATTTTTTCGTTATATCATAATTCACATAGTGCCCTTTATTTTATTGAACTAATTCCAAAATATCCAAACATCATGAACACCAAAGTGAGCGAGTGTCCCAAAACTTTTGACTGGTTTTGTAAAGAAAGACAAAAGTCTGTTCAACATTCAAATAATCTTTATCATTGTCAATTTGATCGGTGAATAATAAATTATTTACAATCATCGTTCACAAAACAAAAATCAACCCATAAGACAGAGAGAGAGAGAGAGAGAGAGAGAGAGAGAGAGAGAGAGAGACCAGAGAGAGAGACCAGAGAGAGAGAGAGAGAGAGAGAGAGAGAGAGAGAGAGAGATCATGAGGTGTTTTGGAACCCTCTTTTTAATAAGAGTTTGGCTCATGCTGGTTTCTTCTGCTTACTAAACTCATTTCTGATCATTGAGATGGACAGATGAAGAAAATCAATACATCAGCTACACGGGACGAGAGAGAAGAGTGACATCACCATTCCAGACTGTCTTCCACACTGTAGAAAAACAAAACCCGACAAGAATTGACTTTCAATACATTATAAGTCATGCTGATGTTTACACAGGGTTTTGTCATCGCTCACCGAGGCCTGATGTCCTGTTCACCGTCACCAAACAGCAATTCAGCCATAGCGGCCTCAGGAGTCGATCTCTTCCCATATCTGAAGAACGAGAAACATCACATACATGGATAAACTGTAATGAAAATCTGATAGAGGGTGTCATCAATGGAGGTGCCCTTAAGTTATAAAGAGAATATTAAATTTTGTTTGGAAATCAACAATAGTTCTTCTATCACATCTACACGAAGTCATGTTTTGGGCTCTTTGTGGTCTTAGAAAATTCGCCACACCTGGCAACGAGCAAGAATAACACACGAGCATCACTGTTTAATTGTGGCTTTTGTGCTTAAGTTTCTCGCTGAAAATATCAGGGTACATCCGCGGAAAAGACGTGTAATTCCCACTTAATAACAATCTATCTGAAAACGCAGCAGAATAATGAGGGGTTGTGTACAGGTTGAAGGAGATCTGGCAACGCAGCCCACCCTCGCACATATGCCAGAGTTAACATGAAGCCCATTTGTGATCAAGCTGCTGGCAAAAAATTGGTATTAGTTCATCTGTTAACTCTGCTTTTCCCCAGAAAACTGACACTGAAAAAAGGTTGGTTGGATTTACTCAATTGAATCATGTTTCCACATGATTTAATAAATACCTTAAATACCATAAATGGTACATTTAAAAAAAAAAAGTAATTAGGCAAAACATGTTTAATTGTGTTAAACCAGTGTACATGATTCAATTGAGTAATTCCAACCAACCAATGTTTAAAGTGCATGCACTATGGAAGTAACTCGGTATAAATTAAAGTTCTCCTGTTTATATCCGGACATATACATCTGATATGACCACTGTCCAATGATGCACCGCACTGCCACACATTTTGTAAGAAAATCTTTTAAATGTGATCCAATGTCAGTTTAGGATTTCAGTTTAATTTCAGTTTCCCAGTTATAATAAACTTCAGGCTGGTAAAAGGACACGATAATCTCCAGACAACAATATTCATGGAGCCATTAGATGTTTTGCTCAGTGTAATGTTTCATTCTGATGGGATCTTTTTAATTCCTACTGCACATAATGTAACACAATGAGCTTATAAAACATCAACTGAGCCTTATTCGCATATTTAAAATAACATTTGAAAGTGTGTTTGCATTCAATTAAATCAGATAATTTTGGAATGAAACAATCTAAAGCAAAGTGTAATGTTAATAATTGAGGATGTCATGGATTAACATAAAACTAAAACACAACATTCACAGTTTTGAATAAGTGCTCATGAACAAAATCTGTGCATAATAACTAATAACTAATATAACAGAATAACTAATATTGATATACCAATTTACAAATGCATACACAAAAGTTTGTGGGAAAATATTTCTAGAAAAAACAAGATAAAGATTTTTTATATCCAAAATTATTGTTTTAAATTATATTTTTTTTAGTAAGAATAAGAAAAATTATAAATGTAAAATGTTAATAGTAATTAAGCCAGTAATAACAACATTAATAAAATGATAATAACAATATTTGAAAAAACAATAATTCGGTCTCACCTCTGTCGTGTGATGAGGTTGATGTAGTGTCGGAGTGCCGTGTGATATTTGGCCATCTCTTCTGGACCCACATCTCCTGCCGGAGGTTCAGGTTTGGGTGGGTACGCTTCAGCCAGACTGCTCAGACAAACTATTACACACAATACAAGAGCCACCAGCACGGCCCAGGATCTCATACCACTCGCCATCTGAGAAAATGACAATAGAAATTCATTCAAGATCACTTTTCTTACTAATCAATATTCCTATGAGTTTCAGTACAGTTTCCAGATTCACATGCATGACCTGCGGAGCTGTCCGTGGTCCTTAACCTGATGCTTTCTTCATATCCATAAAATTGTCATTAAAATAATCATCAATTCAAAGTCTTTGTCAGAATCTTTTCCCTAAGTCATCAAAGTTGCAGAATTCAACTCACTGTGTATTAGATGTTCAGTCCCGGAGAGGTCACGAAGAGCTGATGCTGGATGTTGGAGTTCTATTCTTCTCTCTGAATCCTGATGCTTTTATAGTTCTTCAGAGCCCAGAGGGAGGTCCACACCCCACCCAGGACTAACACACCAGTGTCAATGATGAACTAATGAGTCACCGGAACACCGGCTATCCAGCACTCTCATCCGAACATATCTCCTATAGTCCAATAAACATCAACCAGAGACATGGAATACATCTGAAATGGAATGAATGAATGTTGAGCTTATAAACTACATCTATAAAAGAAAGCAGGGTTTAAGTACAAAGATAACCACAAATTAACAAGGGTAACCTTAATATGTGTGGAAAAAATTAAATAGTTCCTGTATGCTTTTTTAAATGACTCTTCTATCTGCAAATTTGATAAAAACAGAAAACTAATAAGAAAATATTTTATCAACATTTTCAAAACCTCATCCTTAAAAACCCTTGCAGAAATTCTTCAGTGGATTATTCCCAAAGGGATGTTATGAGAATATACCATCAATAATAGTATATGTGAGTCTCTATGTTAACTTTGTTTGGTCTGACAGATAAAAAAATAGGATTCAATTTATTCATCATGTACTTTTTCTGTCTTTCCATTCCCAAAAGAAACATTAAACATATAAACTTTTCTTTTGAAATAGACAGATTTTGTAATAGTTATATTCATTTTTATCGACTTACTTACGGAGGTCATAAATTGCGAAACATAATTTTTTTTTACTTTAATTTGATCTTCCATATAAGGTAGTACATACTAAACAATTTCCCACAAACTGGTTTCTTTTTTCTCGAATATCTTTATTCTTTTTTTACGTATACATTCACAGTTAAGAATTATGAAAAATTATAAAAATCTACAAAGGGAGCTATGGGAATTATGGGAAAATAAGTAAAAATCAAAAATTATATTTAATCATCTTCTGTGAATTGGCTGAATTATTCTTGGCATTATCTCGAGCAGTTTCTTAATGTCTCACCATAAGATGCTTTGTAAAAAAAGGTGTGAAGGAAGCTCTGTCTATCAAGCACTCTTTTATTAAATAGAATGTAAGATTTGTGACAATTTGAAACCTTTAAGAATACATTTTCAAGTCAGTTTCTAAAAGAGTGAGAAACATTTCGCAAGTGTGTCAAAACTTTGACTGGCAGTGTGGATAAACTGGTGTTTGGACCATAAACTCTTAGAGTGACCCCAGCAGAGGGCATCTGAGTCCTCATCTATCCTTGATAAATCCAGAGTACACAACCCTATGTCTTAACTTTATTAACCCACATATTTATTAAAGCATGTCTACAGAAGATGTGCTCATCATTGTGAATAAACATTGGACCTCTCAAAGATCCGTGAAACATCTCACACATGACAGTACTGTGATGAAGACATTACGTGAAAAGACTTGAACTTAATTGGCTTGGAATAAAAGCACTGTGAGCGTAGAACACCTAGAAAGTTAATTATACATCATTGATCTGTAAAGAAGGAAGGAGATGTGAATCAATATCTGTTAACTAGTCACGAGAATTACTCTTTAAGGCTTTGAAATAAACCATTTGATATTTACATCCCAAACACAAAAAACTTAATCAAATCTGATTTAATTGTAATAACAAACAGGCCATTGTAAAGTCACATTTATGCCTTATTTAGTCACTTGTATGGTAATGTAGGAATAATACTATTAAAGGGATATTAAAGGTGTCATTTATTCACCCGCAAGAAATGAATATAGGAATATATTTGGAGAAAAGTCATTAAAGAAGTCAATAGCAACCAGTGTTGTTTTTGAAATATCTTCTTTTGAAAAAGTAATGAATTGAGGGGACATGATAACATCTTAAAATCTTTTGGGCTTTCTTTTAAAGAAAGATGTCATCAGATGTTAAAAAAGAAATGTTTCCTCCTCAAGGTCACAAACTCCCTGAACACACATATATGCAGAACAGATTAAAGTGTAACCCTTCATGTCGTGGATGATCATAAAGGTGAATGGAAACTGCATTCATCTCAATGGCAGTCTGTACATTACTGTTGTCACAAGACATCTCGAATGCAAACTTTAAGAAAACACGTGTTGTTAGATGGCCATAAACATCTTTTAATGTGTCACAAAGCAGACAACATTTCCTTCATGGCTTCTGTTATAAAATCCTGAAGATAGTCGCTCGAGCCGGGTCACTAAACTATAAAAGTCAATGAGGAGAAACAACAAACGCTGGATATTGATACCGCACTTGAGTTTATCAGTATGAATAAACAGAGAGAAAGCTGTGTTAGATAATACTCGGACCGGTTCATACGCTATGATAACTCTACAAATATTACTGACTGTAATGTTCATGGAAAAAGCCATTACTGTTCAGATGAAAGATCAGAGAATAAACGTTTATTATGACCTCAAGAGAATGAGTCGCATCTGAGTGTGCTGTGTTTTGAATGTTGGTATTTTAATGTGAAAATCAATGGTGATGTATTTTTACATCAATACTCAGAAAAATTCCCTGGTGTAGAGACCGGTGGAACTCTATCGATTTGAGGTCACAACAGGTCTGTGTGTGATAATCTCACTTGGAATCAAATGTAATTATCTGAAAAATCATAAAAGTGTGTTTGAGAAAAGAGTGCTTTAACAAGAGAAAGACAATAAAAAGAAGATTTCTATAGCAGATTAAAAAAGACACTCTGTGATGAACACTTCTTTAACTGTGTTTCCGTAAAAAGTGAGTTTGATTTAGATATAAATGTAAAATACAGTAATAAGAAAGATTTGAAGACGACCAGATATATATTTGCAAAACATGGCATGAAAGAATCTTTTTGAAAGGGATGACTTTGGCTGAATAGTAATGATAAAAATGTATATTCTAGTTAAGATGTGATGTTCAAACAAAACATGATAAAAAAAATTTTGTTGAGTTATATCCTAATTTCCTTTGTTTTATTAATGTAATTATTGTTTATTGAATTTTGATGAGTTAAATATTATTATAAAATGAGGAAAAAATATAAATGCAAAAGTGAGTGGGATTGTCATTTCTTTTGACTTGCAGTGTCCATTTATCTGATTTATTGGCAACAGTTTGTTTAAAGATAAATCAAATTAAACTTCACACAATGAAAAAAAGGTGTTTTTGGTATTATTTTATTTCATCATTTTTTTGAATGTATTTGCAATGTATATATTTTATTGTAGATGTATTTATGAAGATTTGTTGATTTAACAGATTGTTTGAAATCACTTTTTTCAAATTTCAAGTGAAATTATGTTAAAAATACTACATTTAACCAAGTGAAACTGATGTACATGATGTACAAATTTAACAATTCATTTTATTTAGGGCTGACAATATACTACACAATAACAGCACCATGGAAACAAGAGATCTTCAAGCTTTTCTGTCATTTTTTCCGGAATTGTTTGCATGATGCTGTAATGTATAGATTTTTTTCTGTAAAGATAGACGAAAAGACTTTTTAGTGTTTTATGTTCAATTATCTTGGTAGTTAAATAAACTTTTTTAACATTAATTAATTTGAAATAAAAAAATGTTTCGTTTAAACAACTTAATGGAGTCATACTGAACTGATGAACAAAATCAAATTAAGTAATTGAAAGAACTTATAAAAATGTGATAAAAATTGTCAGGCTCATTAAATTTGATTGGTGCGTAATATTCACCACAACAGAGCTCAAATTAACCTCATGATGTTCTTCATCAGGTAGAGTATTGCACTAAAAATGAGTGGTTAGAATTACTTGGTTTAATTAAGTAAATCTGTAGTTAAATTAAGCTGTTTTAAACTCCTTTAAAAGGGATAAAGGGTATGTAAAGCAGTTTAATCATATGGAACGATGAAGTAATTTCAACAATCCATTTTTGCTAGTGTTAAAGGTTGTTGATGAAAATGTCATTGAATGTTGCTTTGGATAACAAAGTAAACATATGCTGTAAATTACATCAATATTTAATATTTTAATATATATGTAGACCAGATATTAATTTAAACATACATTTTTTGTAGAGATGACATAGATGAACATGACCTTTTAAAATGTGTAGCCAAATTGTTTTCTAAATACAGAACATCCGGAGGCCTTCATTTCCTGTTCGGTTACAAAATACAGAACTCAAACTAGAAATGTGCTTTTAAATAATAAAAACATTACAGTAAAACACATCTAACACATAACATCCTTTTAGTTTTGAAAACTCGAAACCATTGTAAAAAGTTGAACTTAAGTTCTCTTTAAATCCTTCAAAATCAAAACCATAACAGACAAACGTAAAGACACCCCGCAAACAGACACAAACAGACGGCGCCGACCAAGATGTTCTACGTCAAGAACTAAAAAGCCATCCATCAAGTTCCGAGTGTACAATTATTCATTGGTTTTATCTAGCTACCGTGGGGCTTCCATTTACACACAGAAAATGCTGCAAACTTCCGGCGTTTATGGCTGCCGTCCTGTCTCAGGAGTCGGAGAAAAACACGGGATTGTTATCAGACTTCTCATGCGTGTTATTGCACGGCTGATGTGAGCAGAGTGCTTCAGAAGCACTTCAGTATATTTACACGGACTCATTCAGGGCCCTGAGATGACCATATCATAACCACACAGATGTATTTTTCAAACGATTCAAATATATACAAACATATCATTAAACGTATTACTAAATATATCATTTAATAAAGTATGTATTTGCAATTATTAAACACACTTTAACTTTAAAACTTTTATAATACAAGTGTGTACATTTTGACTCGCGGCCGTGATGTTTAAATGTTTAACCACTCATTGACTCATCTTCCGTCTCCCATAGGAGGCCACAACAATTTCGAACAAAAGAGTGAAGTTGTATAGAAGTATAAATAATCTAGTATTGTCCCAGAATCCGAATGATTTCCCAGTGGACCTCAGAGCAGGTAAGTCATTCTTGTTTAATAAGGATTTTCTAATGACGTGTCTTTAAAGATGTATGGTTCAGACGTGGCTTTTGTGTCCGCTCTCAAGTCATTACGCTTTTACATAAATATGAGCTGAAACGTCTTTGACATCTTCATTACTGTTACGCTGAGCATGACGTCAACTTGTTTCAACCCAAAAGAATTGACTGAAAGTTCTTTGGATGCTTTTGCTGTTACAATCTGTAACTTTGGGGCCATCGGGGTGTTATGAGTTAAGCTCGTTGAAACAATATGTGTATAGTAAAGAATATAACGATTGTATATTATACAGGGTCAGAATTTCTTTCACTGATGAACTGACATTCATTTTCCTCAAATAATTTCCAATACAGCTAATTGAAGCATTTGCCCATCTTAAATGGGAAGGAACATTAGAAGATGTCATGATTGACATCGGAGAATGTCAGAGACACAGACCTGAACCAAGCAAATACGATTAAACCCAAGCAGACTTGATTTATCAAGCTTGGACAGAGATGATACTCTATCAGTCTTACACATCTGGAATGATGAGGATGAGCAAATGATAAAATCCTAAGTTTGCATCAAAGGTCGAAAGTTTTGGGACTTGTGCATTCAAAATGTCCACATTTAATAATAATAATAAACTGATCGAAATGATTAAGTAAAACAAAAATGCTTGAAAATAAAAATTGTAACAAAACTTGTCATGTTTGATCATCTTCAGTGTGTTTGTCTTGTCTTGTCATTTTCTCAAGCAGTTTCTCAATGGAGATGCTTTTAGAGAATTCTTATTCTGCACTCTTATTGGCTGTTCTTCCTATAATTGTTTGTCAAAGTCATTAATAAAAGCACGTTTTTATTAAATAAAATGCATCATTTTCCACAATTATATTTTTGTCTATTATACTAATTTCATAAGTTTTGTCATACACCTTCAAGACACTTAATATAATGAGAAAAATGTAACGCAAATGTTTCAAATCGTCAGATGACGGTGCTTGACATCATTCTGAAAAGGAAACGTCTTTCAGAATGTGTATTTAAATCCTTCTTATTGTATGAAATCACAAATTCCCAGACTATCACACAATTCTTCCTGCATTTCTCCTGAAGATTTCAAGAAGGGTTCAGATCTTTCCTCTCCCATATAGAGAAAGAACCAGTCTTTTTGGTTCCTGTGATGAGATGTTAATATCCTCTTGTCTGAATGTGTGGATGAAATAAGACAGGACAAGTAATGTTCATGTGGTGAGTAAGCCGGCTGTAATGAAGCATTGTGCCTCATTGTGTAATTACAGTCATTAATCTCTTTACATTTCCAGTCCATATTACTCACACCAATGTCTTACTGTCCTGAAATCCACCAGACGGATACATGCAACAAAACCAAACATATTCTATTGGAAATATCATCGACAGCCTCAAGAAACCTTTCACTTATGATCACTTGTTGAAAATATCTTTTACCTATTTAGATATCACACATGTTTGTAACTGGGGACATATATAAAACGGGATTATTTAAATGAAAATCTACAATGTCATGCATCTCGCAAGCATTTTTTCACATTATTTTGCAGATTTTTTTTTAATTTATAATGGGAATAAATGAATTCAGTACAAATATTTGTGTATACATAACACACTGTTTGTGTACGTAATGTCCATAGTCATTTTGTATTCATAAACACTACCACATACATGTATATATTTAAGAAAAATATGAAACACAAATATTTAGTAATATAAGTAGATTTGAAGCATATATAAATGAATCTAAATATTTCCTTTTATACATGCATATATGTCTTTGTGTTTAAAAATACAAAATGAATATGCACTGTACATAAACATATATTTATGTGAAGAAACTTTTATTCTGAATGTGATTAAGTGACTATAATATTTTTACCAGAAAATTTACGCTGCAATTAATTATTTATCAGTAAATTTAAGATCCAATTGTTTGTCATCACAAAATCCATTTTTGAAGATATAACAGTGATCAATCTGTTACATAAATGATACCTGATTTAAAGGGATAGTCCACCTACAAATAAAATTCTCATAATTTATTCTCCCTTATTTCATCCTTTATTCCTTGAGCACCCAAGATATTTTAAGAAATGTGGCATAAGTTTAGTCTTCATACAATAGAATTCTTAAAAATATTTTGTTTAGTGTTCTCTGTAAGACATAGAGGTTTCAAACATTACAAATATCAATATACCTTAAAAATGTTCAAATCTCCGTTTTCATGTCTGAATTTCAATTTAATGTGTTTCACGTGTAGAATTTACATTGTAGAGGAAAAAAACAGAATGCAAAGTTTAACTCAGGATTGACGGAAAAGAGCTGAGAAAAAACATTTTCCTAATAATAATCACAAAATGAACCCATTGAACAGCACTGTTATAAACATTGTCCAACATTTAAAGGGACAGGTCATCCAAAAACAAAAAAATCATTTATTCTACCACATATCATTCCAAATCTGTATGCGATCATTTCTTCTATGGAACATTGGAAGATATTTTGAGAAATGTCAGAGTGGTTTTGTGTCCATACTATGTCATTTAAGGGGTCAGTGTTGTTTAATTACCAAAATTCTTCAAAATATCTGGTTTTGCACTCTTCAGAAGAAAGTCATAAAAGTTTGAAATGAGTCTCTTTTACCATTTACTTCAAAATGTTCATTCAAAATTCATTACAATGTGGTTCACATTTATTGTCTTTACACTATAAAAAAAACAAAGCAAACTTTAATTATTTACACCACACATTTGAGAAAATAATAATTTTTCGAACATAAAAACTATTCTTTTTTTTTGATATCTCTAAATAGCACTTTATCCAAACCAACACATATTAGACCATTAGAAAAAATCCTTAATCAGTATATTTCCATAGCACTTTCTGTCTTCCCCAGAATGGTTTCTGTCATCTTGGGTAGGAAGGACTCTAGAAAATGAAAGAAGTCTTGAAAGAGTCCTGCATTATCCTGACAGGGCTTAAAACGCAGGATAACTTTAGTATTTTCGTTCCCACCGACAACTTCCGCATCCATCTTAAATTCCAACAAATCCTGTGTTTCCTCCTCTTTTTCCACAATTCTTTGCGTGACCCGCCTCTCGATGTCCACGCAGCCTCCTTCGGGTTTGGACGTCTCATCGCTCGTCTTCAACAGATCCCTTCGGACCTTCCGCCGACCCGCCCAGACGTGACGCGTTTGTGTCCAGCTCCAGTGGGTCGTCTCTGGGGGCTTCCCATCAGAATCCAGTCTCTGTCTTTTGGCCTGTGTAGAGGTAGACGGACAGTCTTCTGTTGTGAGGGGTCTCTTTTTCCCAGACAGGACTTTGCTTTGAGGATCATAATCTTCTGTGCTCTGGTTATTATTAACCTCATTTCCATCTTTTTCTGCTTTGTCCAGAAGTTGAGCGTTGGCTGCATCTCGACTCGGATCTGAGGGTGAGCATTTTAAAACATCACTGAAGACCTTCTGCACAGCAGAGCAGACCTTTCCAAACCACAGATCTCTGAAAGCCTCCCCCGCCGCTGCCAGCTGGGCACGCAAGGGTCCCGTCAAAACATCCGCCCTGAACGGGATGCTGACCTCCATGATCTTCTCGGTTTCGGCGTGAGGAGCCGGCCGGGCTTCACTTGGCGACGCGAAAAGACGCACGAGTCCCCAAGATTTTCCTTTGGCTGATTTGCGCTGGTATTGTAAACTGCGGCAGTATTTCTCAGCCTCGCTGCATTCTTTCTTAAAGTTCATTTGAGTTCGATCGTTGAGGTTCCCGGCCACGTTATGATTCAGCTCGAAGGGATCCAGGACGTTCATAGGACGCAGTTTGGGAGCAGAGGAACGCTTGGGTTTGGGACTAGAGGCTTCGGCCTTGGTTTCCTCATCTTTGAGGAAGTCAGTGATGGGCAGAGCTCGGCTGTCTCTCAGAGACACCACAGAAGCTGAGAAATCAAACTTTGAGTAGAAGGTAAAGAAACCAAACAGCAGTGTGCCTGAGGGAGCAAAAATGGAGAAAGTTACAGAGTAAACTAAAACCCACCGAATCAATAAATCAGACATAACTGTATGATATGAACAACAACGAGATAAAAAATACTATTTGTTCAAGGAAGATTTTTTCAGTTCTGTCATGTTCAAGAAACAAACACTCAAAAATTTAAAAAAAAATCTTTGAATGACTTTATTTAGTGGAACACAAAAGGAAGATATTTTGTTTTTCTGTCCATACAATGAAAGTCAGTATGGTTCAATGTTTGACTATCAACATTCTCCAAAATGTAAATTACGCACTTTATTCTGTGGAACACTAAAAGATATATTTTGAATAATGTCTCAAGTGTTCATTCAATTTAAGTCAATATTATTTGGCTGTCAACATTCTCCAAAATATATTTTATGCACTTTCTGTGGAACACTAAAATATCTATTTAAAAAAAATTCTCTGGCCATTAAAAGGAAGACAATAAGGTCAATGTTGCATGGCCGACAACATTCTTATTAATTTTTTGCATTTTTCCTGGCTCTTAAAATTCTCCATGTCTGCTAACACCGGGATTCAAACCAACAACCTTCTGCTTTCAATACCAACTCTCTAACCACCAGACCACAACAGACCAAAAGCTTTCAAATAAACTATTTCTTCATCAGACTGTGATAAGAACATTTTTACAAGAATATTTTTAATGCTTACACAGGTCTTCTGTATTTCTGCTTGGTGGAACACTATGAGGTTGACTTGGGAAAGTACAGTCCCAATCCTCAATAACACACTCCTCTTCCTCACCTGCATAAAACAACAACAATGATCAATATTAATAACCCACATTAACATTCTCAAGGCAGGTAAGCTTGTGATGGCCTATAAAAAGAAATATATATATACACTTTTGTTCACCTTTTGCGTCTTTAAACCAAACAAAAAACAAAACGTGTCAGAATAAAATGCATCAAAACTGAATCAGCCAGTAAAAGACTTTTAAAGTATGTAAACAACTGATATAACTGATAAAAATAGAAAATAAACTGTAGGTTTGTATATATACAGGCCATGTTCTTGAGATCATTCACAGAAGGGAGAACAGGAGGGTCTCGATTCTGGAGGTAAAAGATGACCAGCAGTGTGAGAGCGTAATTGTTCAACAACGGTCCTGGCCCAGATGAGTTTCCTGTAACATTACAATTATAAAAAGTTTAACCACCGGTCAAAAGTTCTGTGAACATTCTTACTTATGAAAACATATATTTTCACATAAATAATGTATTATGAAATAACTATAGGAATTGTTATGTTACTAAAAATTTAATTTGTCATTTTTTATCAACTTCTGTGAATTTACAGAAATGATTTCTTGTCCTTTCCTCCAGCAGGTTCTTAAGATCTCACCCTGAGGTGCTTTTTAAAGAAGTCTCCATCTATTCTGCACTGTTATTGGCTTTTTTAATATTCAGTTAAAGTCAAGACTTTAAAAAACATTTTATTAAATAAAATATACATTTTGTCATGAAGATGCATGCTCGTTGCTAAATTATATTTTTGTGCATTAAACTCATCTCAGACATTTAGTCCTATACCTTAAGATCAAAGGTTTTGTATAATAAGAAGAAACATTTCACACATTTGTCTTAAACCGTTGGACCAGTAGGGTGCATAGACACTACCAACCCATATTAAAAATGTAATGTTTCTTAAACTAGGCATCACATTTATAATGTGTTAACTCTTTTTCACCTGCTAACTGTTTCTGTTTGGCCCATAACCGGACAGCGTAGACCAGAGGACGGAGCCTGGCGTCAACACCAGAACACAACTGCAGAAATCGAGTGTTTCTCACTGCCAATCTGGAGTAGAAACAGAGAACATTAAAGCCAAAAAGCGTAACGCTTGGAATACCAAATAAAACTGTTTTCAACCTGTTGTTAATGGTGATGTCTCCTTGAAGATTCAGCTCACGGTGACTAAACTTCACAACAGGAAGTCGAGCGGTGGCAAGCGTCTGGACTTTGTGCACACCTGGAACACACTTCTTTAAAATAGAAGCTACCAAATCCAGAATATCCACCGGAGAGGCTGTGGACAGATCTATGTCAGATAGAATAGAATCCTCCGAGCGGCCGTCCTCGGACACATTTTGTTCAGCCTGCATGAAAACATTCAGAAATCAGATATGACACTTTGATTATTTGAGGTCACATGTTGACAGAACGCACCATATCAGATGACTTGGCACGAGCTTGAAAGACTTTGGTGTTCTCAAGGTCAAGAAACAGATCAAGGTCGCAGGAGTGAATTCCGAATGTGTTCACAGAGGAGCCGAACGGCACGATATGACAATCTGCAAAACAAAAGACTGTATAAATACGCTTTCGGCATTTTACAGATCTAAAGATTACACACAGATTAAAATCTGCAGAAAAAAAAAATCTGCAAAGACCCGGGAAGAATTCTGTGAAGACTTCCTGTAGAAGCTGAACCAGAAGATCTCTCACTTTCTTCTCATTGTCTTTCAGCTCGATGCTCTCCATCACCACCTGAAACTGCTCATTGACCTGTTAGGAAAAAGTCATTTTTATTTTAAGCCTCCAAACTGATTTTGTAAATGTGTTAAGCTGTGTCTCTTACAGATGCAGCTTTGCAAAGGTCAATGTTGAGTTTCTCCATGTTGACCTGATGTTTGGAGTCTTGTTTCCCTCTGCTGGCTAGTTTGAAATCTTTCCTCTCTCTGGGCTTGACCCGGAGCTTGAGTCCACTAAGCTGATGCTGAAGTTGTGCCAGAACAGTCTGAACATCCTGCGGCTCGGAGAACTCCACGATGGCATACACACCCTACAGAGAACAACAACTAACATTAACATCACACAAAGTCTTAGACCGACAGCCGAGGTGTTTAACAGACACTCTTATGATCGCAAACATTCAAGTAACCCAGATATCCTAGGTACCGTGGAAAGATATTGTGCATCCATTCTAAATCCTAAACATGTCACAGACATCTCACAGACATCTTCCAGACGTCTATATGACATCTGACAGCAGACGTTTCAAAGAGGCATTACAGATTCAATCAAATAGAATGATATGTCCGCTATGAGGGAATTGACAACAACTGGCGACAAATAAAAACAATGAGCCTGCACCCGAACCTTCTGTTTATCCATGATCACATCTGACACCGATCCATACTGTGCGAAATACTCCTTGAGATCGGTCTGAGAGGTGTCTGGTTTAAACCCGCTCACAAACACACTGTTTTCCTCCTGTGTTTTCCTCTGAGCTCTGAGCCGCAGGAGATGCTGGTGCTTCTTTCCTTTGACATGATCCTCCAGACTCGGTTCTAAAATAAAAGTGAATGAAGGAGATTGTGGATAAATGAGTTCAGAACAAAACATTAAGTTTATTATCGGTCCAAAGTGTTGGGACTCTTAGGAAATCATATTATTAACATTTCATTATAGTGATTGATATAATTGGAAAATTAATGAATAAAAAGCTGAATGAATGAATAATTATTACAAACTAATTTAAATGATGAAAACACTCCAATGGAACTACAGGAATTATTTTAATATAATAGAAAAAAACAATATTTTATGTTTGATAATCTAAAGTCAGATCTTTACTAGAATTTGCAACAGTTTCTTAAAGTCTCACCTTAAGATGCTTTTTAAAAACTTTTTAAAGTTCTGTTCTGCGCTCTTATTGGCTGTTCTTTCTTCAACCAGGATTCATACACAATTTAATCAGCACATTTCCTAACTTTGTAAATATTCATGACCTAATGTTTTATCAAATGTAAAGTTATATCTTAAATAAAAATAAAAAATCCATGTTGAAATTTACAAAAGCACAAATTAAATAAATAAAGAGACATTTTGTGTCTGAGATATCTCAAAAATGTGTAGTTTTAGTTTCAAATTAAATGTTTTAAATTAAAAATATTTGAGTGTCCCACAACTCTGGACCGGAAGTTGAAGTTTGTAGTGTTTTCTTAGACAACACGTGACGTGGTGGCACAGTGACAAATTAAAGCACTTTAATAGATTTTGACCTAATTATTAATAATTAAGAAAATGATTTTTAATTGTTTAACAGTATTTAATTCTGTTATTTGTGTTTTTATAGTTCAATAAAACATAACTTATAAAACATAAATGTGTTTAGCAATAGAATGTTTTAAACTCACTGTTGGGTATGTGAACATCGCACAGTTTACACTGAAATCCTTTCTGAGTTGTTTGGATGTCTTTATCGGTGTCCATTGTGAATATTTGTGCCGATGTTTAACAAATCCTACACAAAACGAGTCAAATCTCCCTCCATGTTCTTCTTCTCTGTCCGTCCCGTCTCACTTCCGCCGGAAACACGAGCGCTGCATTATAGTTCCGCCTTTGACTGACAGCTTGTCCTTGAATAGTTTATATTTTGTAATACTGTTGTGTTACTTAAAAGTCCTTTTTTAAAACCACAATAAGGAGAAATACTTTATTTTATTTTAATTATATAAAATGACTTTTATTTCAAATGCACAGTACAAATATTTAATAAAATAATTAATTAATTATAATAAAACTAAATGTTTATAAAAAGGAAATGTATCTCTATATAAAATCAAGTTAGATAAAAATCAGTTGCTGTTTATCGGTAACATTAAGTCAAGCAATTATTTTATTATAGCAAAGTAAAAATAGTTTTTATATATGTAAACATAAGCGAATGTTTTTTAAAACAAATTTATTTTTGTAGACAAACATGTTAATACAGGATAAATACAAACGCTTTCTTCTCTACGTCTAAGGACAGAGTTTGACAACACTTAAAAGTTGTTGAAAGTAGTTAAACTATTTACAGTCATTCGGGTCATTAAAAGCTGTTGGCTTTCTTCATGAAGTTTTCCACCAGATTATTCAGCCGTTCCAGGTCCGCCTCGTCCTCACGGATCACGTCCTTCATCTTATCAAACCTCTTCAGCTGCTCGGTGCAGTGCTTCTACAGGAGAAAAATGCAACAGATTTATAAACTATCGATGGCATTATATACCCAAATCAAATATGGAAGCCATCTTGTACCTCCACCGCACACAGGTGGTTTACTGCGGACGTGAAAACATCTGTCAGGTTTTTAAAGACCATTCGGTTCTCTTCGTTGGTTTCCTGCACGACGAGGTGATACCTGATGGAGAGTTCGGACATGTATTGAAAAAAATAAAGTGAAGTAAAGAAGACGGCTGAAGGGAGAGATGCTCACTGTTGTTGGGCGGCTTTGAGTTCCTCCTCAGCTTGCTCACATCCCTGCATCACTTTCACCTCCAGAAGCTTCTTGTGGTTTTCGGCAGAATCCACCTCAGCTAACCATTTCTCTTCCTCCAGAGCCATTTCCTACACACAACACCACAAGTACACTTCAAACATACATTCTGAAATCCTGTGTAAATCAAGGTGCGACATGTACCTGCATGTCGTGTTCCAGCTGTTGGTCCACTCTGCGGATCTGTTCCTTGATCTGTTTGATGTCGTTCTCCTTATCAAAGATGTTGGACTTGACCTGTTGGAGATTTTTAATAATCGCACTTAAAGCTTTGTCCTGGTACCATAATTTTTATGAAGTCATGTATGCTATAATAGTAGAACATCCTTGTCATACCTGTTCAACAGCCTCTTCCAAACTCAGCTTGACATTAGTTAGTCTGCTGCACTCATCCTCCACATCAACCAACATGTTCTTCAGAGGATTCTGATGATAACACAAATAAATAAAACTTTTCTCCATAAAGTTGAATGGTTCTGAAAGGTTTGCAGTGACTGTACCTGTATCTGTGTCTTATACTGTGTGATGCTGAATGCGCCATAGTCTGTTCTGATCTCAAAGTCATGACCGCAGGCGTTCTCCGCTGACTGAGGGATGAGCTTAAGCTTACGACCCAGTTTGTTATATTCGGCGACCTTCAGTTCTGCCTGAAACCAAATGTCACACAGTGTTTAAGTGAAAAGTCTTGCTGAAAAACTGATCTGATGAATGAAGATTTAAGTAATATCCAGACCTTCTCTTTGGTTTTGGATAAGTTGACCTCCTCGTTCCACACCAGCTGCTCTGCCTCCTCTAGATTTTGGTTGAGACTGTGAACGGTCTGCTGAAGTTCATTCCGTTCGCGATTAATACGCTCGATATCAGCGGGAGTGAATTTCTGATTCTCAAGGATGTGCTGCAGTCTCGTCCTTTCCTGCTTCAGACCATCCAACTGCATTTCTGTACAGAAAACAAAGATTTATATTGCATCCTTTAGCGAGTGTCATAAGCATCTATAACATGTTTTTATCTAAGTGGATTCACACCAGCAGCCTCGAGCTCTTCAGCCAATCCTGCAGTTTTTTTCTCCAGTCCAGCTTTGTGAGCTTCGAGAGTACAGCGGTAATTCTGCAGCTTCTGCAGATCGGCCTGTAATCGAAGTTTCTCTGTCCTCTTTCCTACCAAACGATCCTTTCAACAATACACAACAAAGTACAATTAGTGTAAAAATATACACTAGCTAGGACTTACAATTCGTCAGCTTAAAATTATAACTTACTATCTGAGAAGTGAGTGATGCAAGTAAGTTGTTTTGAGATATTGAGTTTTAAAGTTCATGTATTTCATAGAAAATGCAATGATAAAAGGAACAAATCTTTTTCATACGTAAAAAAGACCTAGAACCTAAATGTAAACTGAAAGTACACAATCAATTTTGTAAATAAGGATTTTAGGTAATAGATCAAACGCAACCTTCTGAAAACTCACTTTCTGTTTAAAATTATATAATAGGTTTAATCTGTAAATATGAATTAAAGCAATACATTTTCAAGCCACACAAACTATTTTATTGTTCAAGGTTGACATAAAAAACTGTACTAATTGTTGGTTAGAAATAATTCTAACAAGACTAAAAAAAAGATATCCATATCAAATTACTTCTTTAGCAAATCCTTCAGGTATTTTGAAATTTGTGACAAATAAGGTTTCTAAAGCAAATCTGCTTCCTGACAAACTTACAGTTTGGCTTTCTCTCTCAAGTCTCTCCACATGCTCCATGAGCATCCCATGTTTCTCCTGCTGAGAGTGTAAGAGCGCCTCATCCACATTATACAGTCGCTCTGAAAACCACACACACAGGGACAGACACACACAAGTTAACACTCCTTAACACACACTCCACATTCAAGAAAAGGACATTCATGTACATTCATCTAAAAACATGAATTCTGTCATGATTTCCAACATCTCTAGTCATTTGAAACCTGTATGACTTTTATTCTTTTGAAGAACAAAATATGTTAAGTAGAATTAGCAGAATGGCTTCTTTCATGTTCTGCGTAAGAAAGAAAGTCATACAGGTATGAAATAACATAAGGGTGAGAAAATCGTTTCACCATTTAAGTATTTGTATCAGTATGCATTCAATACAACACTATCTGAGCTACAGAAATGTGCACGTAATGCTTCATGTGTCATCATCACCGGGCTGGGACTTACTTAGTTTATTAAGATAGTCATCGTCTTCATCCTCAAATGTATCTGCTCCCTGCATGAACTTGTTGTAGGTGTCTGAGCAATACTCTATGAAAAGCTGGAGAGATGACGTTCATGTTAACTTTTGAAGACTCAAATACTTTTTAACTGCAGATATTACCCACTTAAATTTGTCTCCTTACCTTGTTGTACTCTGCCCCTTCCTCTAGATCACAGAGTTCATCTGAGAAGTCTGAGAACAACAGGCCCTGCTCTCTCAAACCACTGAAAAGCTGCAGGAACAATACTGTTATAGAACTTTATTTTGTTGTTATTGATTATTTAAACATGTCGTTTATTCACACTTAAGTAATTTTGAACTCTTTCTTTTGAAAAACACAAAAGATAAAGGCAACATTCAGCATTTGGTGAGCAAAGACATTTCATTTTGGGGTATAATTTAAAGAAATCACAGAAGAAACCTTGACTGTGTCGATGAGCCAGATAAGAGCCCCGAGAGCCTGAGGCCAAGTGTGAGGAGCACCAATGGAGTACATGGAGCTTTTTGATAATGCAAACGGGTATCTGAAACAAATACATATACATTAATTGAGTTACAGAATTAGTAAACAATATTAGATGCTTTTTGAGCTCATGAAAAGTACGATTGATGCAATATTGATTTCCGTGATCACCGTCACTGTCTAATACTGCACTCACCCCAGATCTTTAAGCATCCTTGGGATCTCCTCCTCAACTTTAGCAGTAGGCATCTGAAAAGATGGCTCCAGAAATGTGTAGATGAACTCATATATCTTTAAAAACTCTTTTGTGGATGGTGACTGGAGAGACTTCACTGTAACACTGCCAGGGAAACCTCGCTCTGCCAAAAACTAGATATTAAAAAATAAATATGGATTAAGTGAAGAACATTTTATGCATCAACAAAATTTCCTGATTCGTCAGCAATGGAAATCCAAACGAATACTTTTAATACCATTACCCTAGGATCATTTATAAAACAAGAAACTTTTCACAAAAAATTAAAATGACAAAAAAATCATCTGTTTTTCGTTTAAACCTGTGTGACCTTCATTCTTCAGCAGAACACATGAGAATGTCTGGTAAACAAAAACCTTGGTCCCTGTATTGGTTTTCTGTCGACAAAGTCAGTGGGGATCAATCGTTTTTGTTTACCTTTTACCAAATATCTTCTTCTTTGAAGAAAGTCAGAAAAGTTTAAAGCGACAACAGGGTGAGCAAATGATGACCGAAATTTCATTCTGGGGTGAACTATCCCTCCAAGTAGTCCATCATATTACTATTAAGTGTATAGAAATGAACCAAATCAAGCATACTTCACACAGCTGCTTGATACACTGCTGGACAAAAGCTTTATCATGTAAGGGTCTGGGATCTTTCATCTTCTCTGGACCGCCATACGCCCCGAACATGCTACTCCTCTGGCCACCTGCCCCGATACCTCTGTGAAGAGATCAAGAGACACTCTTAAGCAACCAGGAACTATTATTCAACCCAAAGATACGGCGACATGAGAAAAATAAGCGACATAGTTGTGTACTCACTTTCCGAAAAAGCTTGTTCGTCTCTCAGACGTGCTTGACTGCGGTTTAGGTATGTTCAGCTTGCCAAAGACATTGTCTTTACTGTAGAGAGATTAAAGATGTTAGACATAACCACAAAGCACAAGTATTATGCGATGTTCTTTAAAAGTCTCGTACTTCTGAGGTGTGGCGTTGACCAGACTCATTCTGCTGTCCGTCACACGCAAAGGCATCTCTGAATATCTGCTGCTGGGTCTCCGGCTCATCTTCACCTGTCAAACACAAACAGTAAATCTTGGCTCTCTTAGAAAGCGTCTGGAAGACATCTGCGGAAGATCAAGAAAAAACCGATCACGTAAAACTGTCGCTAAACAGTCTCGGTCTGGTGTTTAGAGACTTGGACTTGTCATCAGAAGGTTGTTGGTTTGAATCTCAGGATCAGCTGATGATGAATGAAGTGTTCTTGAAGACATCTTACCCCTGTTTACTCTACAGTGATGATTGACAGCTGCATAATACTGTGAGTTACTTTGAATTAAAGCGTCTGCTAAATGAATAAATGCAAATGTAAATATGTTAAAGCTGTTGTACATCCATATTAGACCATAAACATCTTAGAGAGGTGACATCTGATGTCTCAGAAGATGAAATTTAAATATTTGTGGGATCTAAGACTTTATTTTAATAGAGAATAGAAGAACTTTAGTACAGATAAAACACATCATGTAAACATCAACACATTGTTTACATTCACTGTCTACAAAAGTATTAATAAATATAAGTTTAATATTTTAAAAGATTTCTAGTTATAGTTTAAATAAGGGAAAACATGAATATAAATAATATAGAGAAATGCTTAAAAACATATAATGCCATATTTGTCTTATCCATCACGTGCTGAAGAACTTATCAAAGTAAACAAGAATCTCGGACATTCTTCTAAATATTTACCTGTGATGTGAAACTTCAGCTGAAGAATGACTGGATGTGAATAAAATGAATTAAAGGAATAATATAATAATATAATAAGTTTGTTTTATTGGCTGTTTTGTTGTATTTGTGCTCTTCTGATGCGCGCGGATGTTTCGGTTAGATTTCAAAAATTTTCCGCCAATGCTGTTCGACGGTCTGCTCCGGTGACGTCAGCACCACGCTGTGACATCACTTCCCCCTGCCGGTCGGGCGGGGAACTTCACCATGATTTAAAATGCATTTAATTATTCTAGTGATAAAATAATATAAAACATTTAAATAAAATAGAAGTGCAATGCAAATTATATTTGAAAATGTATACACAGTAATTTGTTTACTTTTTGTATTTGTTTATACGAATAAATCCACTGAATATTTAAGTGGTAAAATATATTTCTGATTGTCACTTTTTCCTGCAGTGCCACTTAAAGGCAACATTTTAAAGTTTACAAGAAATATTGGCATTGAAGTCTAAAATGTTTGATTTAAGTAAAAATGAAATACATTCTAATATTATCATTAAGTTATGGAACTATAATATTTCTGCTCCACCAGCCCACCCCATCCTCTCAAATTAAACATAAAGATAAAGTGGCTCCATGTTAATATAAGTTGTCAAACATTAATGATTTGTTTATCAGACAATATTTTATTAAGGGAAAACGTTTTTGGAATTACTTTTCATATTAAAGAAAGATCAGCCAATAGGAGCACATTTTCTAATCAAATAATTACATTTAAATTTGATTGTCATAATTCCCATAGTAGCCTGTTATATCCTCTTAATATTGAGTATATTATTTTCAAATTTTGCTATGTATAGGTGAGTAACGGTCACAAATCTTTGAACCTTGGTTTAGATTTAAGCTCCAAATACTATACATTTATATAGTGCACATCTATCATCTGATACATGTGTAAAGCAAGCAGTGATATTTATTAATAAAGAACAAGAGATGGACAACGACATTTTAATGAAAACCTCTTAACACGTATTCCAGCATGACTTGTGGCAGCTTAATGTTTACACACATCTCGTTTGTTCCATTCTTTTAATACACAAAAAGAATAACATGAAAGGAACAAAATTGATTTATAAAATGCCTTTAGTTAACAGCTCACGAACAAAGAATATCATTTTTTGCTCATGAAGATTGAAAGTAAGAGTTGTCTATATGCTTTAATGCATCTTTTCAGATTTAAATTGGGTAACAAACATGAAAACGTATACATAAACACTAGCTAAAACATACACATTACTCATTTCTTCAAAAATATAAAATCAGCTAAAATTGCGAAAAGTAACCTGGGACCGATAGAAAATCATCATAATCAAATAGTCCAAAAATATAAAACTAAAACTTTTTTCCAAGCTTGAAGATTAAGACCACTCAGTAAGATCAGTGCTTCAATTCCTGCGGGTGCGTCGGACAGGAGCCGCCTCTGAGATTTCCACCACTTCGGCTTTCTTCACACCTCTGCCTTTGCGAGTGCTTGTCCCTATAACAATAAACAAAATGTGTTACCGAAAACTTAAACATAAGAATACGTTTTCATCATCTGGCCTTTGTTATATTGTCAGAAAACTCACCCGAAGAAGACTCTTGAGCCGGGACAGGTGCTGGATCCGGTTCCTTAGCAGTCTTCAGTCCCCTGGTTGTTCTTTTAGAAGTCTTGAGAATAGGTTCGGCGCTTTTCTCTTTGCTGGAAACAACTTCAGTGCTGTTAGCTATTCTTCCTCTTCTCTTAGGTAAAGGTTCCTTATGTGACAGGTCTTCAGCTGCCTCCAACACCTCATTTCTTTTCCTCTTAAGAGGAGTTGAAGTATTGCCGTCATAAACTGCTGCTGTTGCTGCTTTTCCTTTCCTCGAAGGCTTTGCTGTCTCCTGGGATTCTTCAAGACGGTCTTCAACAGGGGTTTCCCCCTCTTCTTTTCTTGCTGCTCTACCTCTTCGGACCCTGTGTGGCAGATCAGTCGATTGTTTGTTTTCCGTCTTAGCAGATGATTTATCCAACTTTTTGGATTTCTTCAGCTGTGCTTCTTTGACATCAGTAGAAGGTTCAAACTCTTCTATGTTTTTGGAGGTCACCAGATCTGCACTCCAGTTGACCGTTTTTGAGGTTCTTAGATAAGAATCTTCCTTTGCTGTCTCAGATTCATTAACAGTATCTTGAACAGTGTCCTTGGTTGAGCCCTTTTCTTTTTTGCCACGAATTCCTCTTCCCACCTTGTGAGGTAAAGTATTCACATCAGACTCAACTGCCTGGGTTGCATCTTCTTTCGTTGATTCTGACACTTTTGTTGTTCTTCTTGTGGGTTTAATAGGCTTAATTGCTGCTTTCGATGACGTCACTTCCTTCTGAACCTCTGGTTCCGCCTTGGCAACAGTTTTTCGGCCACGAACAGAGACTATGGCAACAGTAGGCTTGGGATCCACGGCGGCACGTCGGCCTCTCTTGACAGGAACTTCTGACACAGCCTCGGCTTCCTTCACAGCCGGCCTTTTTCGGTTAGATTTCACAATAGGGACTTCTGCTTCCACACAGACAACGTTCTCCTCAACATCAATAGAAATATCTTTTGACTGTTTTGTTGTTCTTCCTCTTCTAACAGACTTCACCTCTACTTGAGGGTATACTTCCACTGCAGGCACATGTGTGCTTGCATCCACATCATCCTGTTTATCAACGTTTTCCGGGATTTGTGGTTTCTGCTGCTTGGTTCTTCGTCCTCTCACAGACTTCATCACCAGTGCTTCAGGTTCAACTTGACTCTCACCCGGGACCTCAATCGGAGATTCATCACCCAAACTTTGCTCATTGACCATTTCTTTTTTAGACATCCGACCTCGACATGACTTTGCCGGTGGCTTATCAGACACAACATCAATGTGTGTTTTCGTCTTATCACTTTCCAAAGATATGGTGGTTTCGTTTTTCAAGTTTTCCTTCTTTGGCGGTCTTCCTCTTCGGATTTTAGTTGCAGTTATCAATGCCTCTGGAACTTCCGAAGTCTCTACACTGGCACTCTGTGTTGTAACAGCGTTTTCTTCACAAACAGTTTCAGTGGCATGTTGGGGCTCTTCTAAAGGTTGGCTTTCCATTTTATGGTTCATCTTCCTTCTGCCAGCTTTAGGAACAGCAGTTTGGACCGGCTCTGGTAGATTAGAACATTCTACATCAACAGCCTTTGATTCTTCAACAGGCTCAGCAACTTCTTTTTGAGTTTTTCTTCCTATCTTCTTCTTAGACACAGTAGATTGGCAGTCCGAAATATCAGTGTTTATGGATTCCCCAGGAGCCTGGACAACCTCTTCAACCTCAAGCTTGGTGACTCTTCCGCGGGCTGATTTTCTTACCGGGCTTGCAACAATTTCAGGGATTTCAATGAGCTTCTTTCCTCTTCTTCCTCTGCCAGGGCTAGGAGGTGGTAGAGAGCTTTCCTCTATTATTGATTGCACAGCAGGGGTTTTGGATTTTTGCATTGTTCTGCTTCGACCACTTTGCTGGGGTTTGCTGGCCAGTGCAGATTCTGTTAGCTCCTCCTCTACGGTCTTATCAGTACATGAAGGTGGGGTAGACTCAATACAGCTGTTAATATAGATAAATGTAGGTTCTTTGGACTGCTCTTTGGTTTTCTCATCGCCCTCAGAAGAACAAATATCAGTAACTGAAACAAGCTCCTCTTTAGGCTGGTCACACAGTTCCTTCTGTGGGACTACATCTTCAGTCTTGAGTTGTTCATCAAATACTCCTGCGGTGACCAGAGGTTCCATAGATTTGACAACTTCAGTCTCCATGGGTTCATTTGAGCAAACATTTTCTTTGTCAAATGCCTCATCAAAATCTTTGAGAGAAGATAAGGCAGAAAGAATAAATCAAATGTGTTTTGTATATCCAATATTTTAAACTAATAGATTTTTACTACAACTCCTAATGTAAAATTCATCTTTCTTTTTTGCTTAAAAGCAAACTTACCTTCACTGGGAGTGGAAGCGGCATAACTGTTTATGGCCTGCACAGGCTCTTGTGTCTAAATAATACATACACGATTAGTTGATATTAAAAGTCGTTATGATAACAATTACATTGTTCAACATCATATATTTGAGAAACACACTCGAGATTTTTACCTCAGCAGACACGGTCACACCATTCTGTGTAGAACTACTCTCTGATTCCTCCAGTTCCTTTACGCCAGTAAAATCCTCCTCTCCTTTCATTTGTTTCTGTTTTGGTGTCTTCATTAACTGCTTCACACCGGTGAGGTCCTCTAAATGCTGAACTTTTTTATCCTTGGGGGTTTGCATCAGTCTCTTTAAACCCAGATGATTTTCTACTGGTTTTCCTCTGTGCTTCGGAGTCTTCATCAGTTGTTTAAGGCCAGTAAGATCTTCTTCCTCCAAAGGCTTTTCCATTACTTCCACATCAGTGAGATCTTCATGTTGCTCAGACTTTTCATTAGGTTGTATCATGAGTTGTTCCTCTTCAGTGAGGTCTTCATGTTGCTCAGACTTTTCAATAGGTGTTATCATGAGTTGTTCCTCTTCAGTGAGTTCTTCATGTTGCTCAGACTTTTCTTTAGGTGTTATCATGAGTTGTTCCTCTTCAGTGAGGTCTTCATGTTGCCCAGACTTTTCTTTAGGTGTTTTCATAAGTTCTTCTACACCGGTGAGGTCTTCACATTGATCAAATTTGACTTTAGGTGTCTTCATGAGTCTTTTTAGACCATACATGTCTTCTACTGGGAGTCCTCTGTGCTTGGGAGTCTTAAGGAGTTCCTTCACACCTTCCAGACTTTCTTGCGGTGTAACTTTAGGATGTTTGGGGGTTTTCAGCAGCTTTCCTCGTAGGTCCTCGATGGGTTCAGCCCTCTGTTTAGGAGTCCTCAAAAGACGCTTTACTCCGGTGAGGCACGAAGATGGCGCAGCTGCCTGTTTGGGAGTTTTGATGGTCACCTTCGTAACACTCTCCTCTTCCTTAGTCTGATCACTTTCAGCCATTTCTTCAGATTCTTGTGTGTCATTTGAGTTCTCAGAAGGTTGTGAAACAGCATCATGATCGAATAAACTATCATCTTGGTTTTCCAAAAGAAGTCGTGTTACTGCCTCATTGCTATAGCTGTCATGCTTGGCAGTGGAAACCACGCTCAATGGAGATACCATCATTTCACCTGCATGAACAAGAAATGAGATTTCGAGACAAAATATCACATAGAAGATGTGTGTGAAACACCTACCGGATTCTTCTGGCGTTTTCATGACTGAAAACTCATCCATCGGGGTCCCGGGATGAGCATTATTCCTGGCAAAAGTATTCTTGGATTTGTTGGCTGGAGTCTTAAATATGTCTGAGATACCTAACACCACAAATATACATGACATTTAGAATTGCAACATGTGTAAATAGAATGCTGGTGTATTCTTCAAACAAACAAACCTGTCAAATCCTCATCCATTTTCATGTCCTTCTTGAACACTGCTAAGTTAGACACAATTTTAGGGGCGGCACCAACCGACTGGTTAGACCTTAAATGAGCTTTGCCAACAACAATGGTGACTGGAGACATAGCATGTCCAGTGCTAATTTCATCCTTTAGTCTTCGAGCAGGAGTCTATGAGAGGATCATAATGTTAGTCGTAAACTAAAAACCCAAAATTTAAAATCTCAAAGTGTGATATGGCGCTAAAATGGAGAGTGCACCAAAAAAAAATGAATGTCAACAAATTAGAATTGCTCTTTTCTGTATTGAAGAATGCTGTAAACAGAAAATCAGTGGCACCTATTCACTACTATAATATGGACACAAAACCAATTAACTCTTCAAAATATCTTTTGTTTTATACGTTAGAAAGTTGTACAGGTTTGAAATGACAATTTTAATTTTGGCTTTACTCCCACTTTAACAAAGAGAACCACTCGTATTTTTTACCTTGGGTTTTGGAACAACAGTTCTCTTGACAATAGAGCTTTTTGCAGTTTTCTTCTGGGTTGCAACATCTGTAACTTTGGGTTTGGCCTGACCAAACTTCACAATATCAGCCCAAGAGTTTAACACTAGAAACATATTGGCAAAGCAGAACTTTAAAACCCTTCTTAGACCACCTTAAACAAAACATCAATGTTATATATTTAAGTGTTACCTTTCAGGTTAGCCCTTGATGCCCCACTGCGTCTTGAGCGGATCACATCAAGAGCATTCTTTATTGAACTCTTGGGCGTTTTCCGAGCAGATTTCATGCTCTTCCTCCGTAATGGAATTTTTGGAGTTCCCGACACCCGAGGCACTTCTTCTACAGTAACCTCTTTACTTTCATCCACCTGATCCTGGACAGGTGATGGTGTACTGATGCGGGAAATTGAAAATCGCCCCTGCACCTTTGGAGTCTTGATAGAAGAACCGTTACCAGAAGCCTCAGTTAATGATGTGGAAGCTTTTCTAGTAGATGCAGGAGTTTTAGGTGAAGTGGTGGTGGAAGATGGACCAGAAGGACACTTTTGAGGTTTTGGTGATGGTGTTTTAGCTCTTGGTGACCTCTTGGCAGGGGATGGAGTCTTAGTGGCATGTTTAGGTGAAGCTTTCTTTGCTGGACTCTTTTGAGCCTTAGTGCCCTCTGGAACAGTTTCCTTAAGTCGAAGAGCCTAGAAATGAGACATGTTTTGATCCAACCATCTTAATATTTGGGCTGGAAAATATTTAAGGTTGAATAAGTATTTACCAAAAGACCAATGGTGGATGCTCTTCGCAAGAGAGATTGAGACTTCTGAGAGGGTCCAAGACTTCGTCTTGGGGTTGCTCCACGGCGCAGAGGGGAATTGGGGGGTAGACGTTTGTCGAAAAGTTCTGGACTCAATTGACCTCCGAAGGAAACCCGCTTTCTCATCGATTTAAGGAGGGTTACATCAGCGTGTGATGAATTACCATCTGCAAAAATAAAGATATACATACATTTTAATTTCGAAACCCCATTTGGTTGATATGAAATGGTTGTGTTTTTCAAAAACCTCACCTTTCTCTTGAGAAGCCAGTTTGTCAGCTTTAATCTCAGACAAAACATCTTGGACTTGAAACCTTTTTCCAGCGTTTGCTCTCGGAGATGTTCTTGGCGACATTTTTATATCTTGGTTCTTCTCCTCTGGTGCAGGAGTTTGATCGGAAGGCATTTGAAGAACAAGGCTCTGATCCTGAGATGCATCACTTCTCCTCTTTGGAGATTTTGAGGTTTTCTCCTCAGGTTGTGCCTCTAGAAGAATCTGCTGGACCACATCCCCAGTGCTTAATTTCTCAGGTGTTTTTGAGGGTGTTCGCTTCTTCTGGGAGACAGGAGATCCACTCTTCTCTAACTTTGATGGGGTGCTGGACTCGACGGATGGCTCTGACTCCAAAGTGGCATTTGTTAAGCTCTGATCCACTCTTTTCTGATCATCAAAACTGTGTTTTGAGGATCTTCGGCTCTTGGCAGACGGGGTTGTCACCGGTTTAGGATCGCTTTTAACATCTGATGTAAAAGTTTGGTGAACCGGAGGTCTTGAAAGAGGCGTCTTCGCTAGCCCGGACTTCCATGGGGATTTAGTGGCCAGGTCCTGTTTGACAATTTGGCAAAGCTCGCCAAATGGAGACATGCTGTCTTTCTTAGGCTTCTCATCTGCTGTGGTCTCAACAGTTTGTTCCAAAGATTGAGGCAAATTAGACCCATCTTTTAAACAGGTCTCTGTAAATAAAGCACATAATAATGCCTATTATAACATTAAGTTTGATAGCAAAGGATCGTTTTATTTTACAGAGAGAAAATGATTCTCAGAATGTCCAGTCACGTACCAAACGAATACTCCGACTTCCTCTTCTCTAACAGTACAGGTGTGCACACCTGAGGCGTTTTGTCTTGTCCGATTGTGGATAGCCTCTTTTTCTTCGGCGTCTTTGGAGGCGGATACTCGAACCTACAGAGTAAAAACATGTGCGTATATGAACATTACATAATTCACAGACAGATTAAACTCATAAAATAACATGTTAATGCATTAACAAACCAATGTTTGCCATTATAAAAAAAACCTTCACCTGAAAGATCGATCAATGATTGTGATGAGATCACCATGCTTCAAACGTTCAGCCTGCAGCAGTGCTTCCCCATTCATAAGTGTGGGGTTCACAGAACTTAAATTTGTCAAAATGAGCTAAAACCAGAGAAACAGACATATATTTAATCCATTGCTTCGTCTCATGGTGAACAATTGCTTTGGCACATTCGTTTTTAGAGAAAGTACAAGAACAACTCAATGATGTGACACGACGTTCCACAAACCTCCTTATTCTCATTCAGCTCAATTCTACAATGCTCTTTGGAGACCTGTGGCAGCTGTATCCGAATATCACAGTTCAGCTTCCTAAAATGTAATCAAAGGTACAAAGTGAGATTTATTAACATGGCCGACATTTTTCAAAATATCTTCTTATTTAATATTATTAATATAATTAAATATCTCGTTTTGCTCAAGCCATACAGGTTTGAAATGACAAAAGGGTGAAGATATTCACAGCCATATTCATTTGATTTTATTTGTGTTAAAGAATCTTTCATGTTGCAGTTTATCTATATAAACTTGACATTTCTGTGCATCTAAACCTTCTATTTATGTCATATATCCAAGCACTTGTACCATGAAAACATAAATGTGAGTAAATGTAAGACATCACTCAGATCTAACCATGCTTTGACACACGTGTGTGTATACGCACTTCCTGTCATTAAGCACGCTGTGATCTGATTGGCTGAGAGGTTTGACATGCACAACCCGCCCAGCTTCAAGATTTAAACAGCACGTGTACCAAACACTTCATTGTTATATTTTATTGATTTATTAAAATGGTAAAGTTATAAAAAATGATTATATCAGAATACATATAAAACAGTTATTAACGTACAACTCGAACAAACAAACACAGAAAAATAAATATACGCTTTGGATAAAAGCGTCTGCTTAATGTCTAAATGTAAATGCAAATGTTTAAAAATAAAAGTGTTACAAACCTTCCGAAAAGACAAGAAGCTGTGAGAGGAAACTCTGTGCCATCTTCTCCATTTCTTTTGATCACCACTATTTTCCCCAGCAGAGGCATTTTAAAACAACTTACCTTAAAGACAAAACATGTTTTATTTATTATAAACATTATTTACCTGAAACAGTGTTTTAAATGTAAACACGTGTTGCAGTTAAAGTTCTATGCTAATCATTAGGTTAGCACATGGCTAAAAAACAACATTTCGTGCATCAACATGTTTGCTTTTAAAATCGATCGTTAAATATTCGATCATTACCTGAGTGTTCGTGTATTAACACAATAAAATAAATTCCATCGACGTCAGTTTGTGTGTTTATTGATAAAAACACCCGAACCCGACATGAGCTTTACTGTCCCGACCGCCGCTGCAGCTCCAGTCACACTAACCGCCTCACACGACGGTCAGTCACAAATATCCATCCGCGTTCGGCAAAACAAAGATGACATTTTAACAATTATATGCTTGAAAATGCAAATATCAGCCCGTTTTAAATAACAAACCACAAGCAGAGCTGATTTAAATGTTATTGTGTTGTAAAATTCCATGAAAACTTCTGGAACTATTTTTTTCGTTCTTGTGCGGAAGTACATGAGGCGGATAAGTGTGGACGAATTCAAAATTCCGCGCGGGGGCTTGTGATTGGCTAGTCACGATGCGTGTAACTTCAGTTGGCCAATGGATTTTTCGCAGAGGCGTGAGTGACGGTAAAGTTAGCCAATTAGGAATCATCATAATTGTAACCGCTGTTTTAAACGGAACATGAGCCCGCCCCATTACGGTCTCAAAGAACGGAAGCGAACTCGAAAAATAAAAATAATACGAATTAATTATTTATTATTAATATTTTAATTTTAGTGTACACTGTTTCAGTTCGCTTTTATTCACTGTTAAAACTTATTTGAAAGTTTTTAATGGATTTTAAAAATAAAATAAAAATATATAATAAAAACAAGATCAAATATAACCATAAGGTTATATATTTAAACATTGATAATTCTATACATTTAACCTGAGTAAATAATTTTTATATATAATTTTTGTTGTTTATTACTGTTTTTTATATTGTTATATATTTGATCTATCTTTGAGCTCCTTACATGTTATATTAGAAATATTGTAAAGAAAGAAAAAAAAATATTGTTGTGCACTTTTATAAATATTACATTAACATTCATGAAGCAACTCAGAAGGTCCAAATTGTCATAAAATTAAGTGTTTTTAATACTCATTAAATACTGTGGTTTTAATACTCATCACAGTCTTTTAAAGTTTAATTATTATATACAGTCAGGTTAAGTCATCTATCATAATAATCACATCCATAACTGAATATATTCTTAATTAATGGACACATTTAAATTTAATAAAATAATGTTCTTTTTATTGGTTTTGGTGATTTAATTTTTGTCATTAAATGAACAGAAATCCCATTTTGTGACATTACACATGTAGAGCTCTCCTGGAGCTCAGGAGTTGATGCCAACATGCCAAGGTCATGGGTCATGGGTCATGGGTCAGATCCTTGGGATTTCACTTTCTCTGAAACAAATGTATTTCATAATGCAATGCAATGTACGACGTCTTGTATACGAGCGTGCCACATGTCTAAGATGTAAAGTTGCGCTTCCTGAATCTTAAAGATGTGTATCAATATTTACACATATAAACACATCTGAGAGTGTGTTTAAAGTTTGATTGCAAATGTCACATACATAACACTAGAAATTGCTTATTCCCCATACAATTACAACCAAAGGTTTAACAAGATACCCAAAGATCTGTACTGTATATTGTGACAATACTGTAATAATATCAGTCATTCCAATAATGATATCATAGACAGCGTGATGGAATAATCTTAAGTGTATTCATAATCTCTTGAACACTTATGAACATAAAGAAGCATTTTACATCAGTGGTATTCTGATTTAAATAAGAGAAACAAAAGTAAATGAAAACAGCGCAGACCGTATGAGACAACAGAAAAACACGAGCAGATTTTCAGTCTTAGGAGTCTGTTTCATCTGCCGCTTTGATGGCCTTTCTGTTTTTTCTTTCGGCCTGATGTTTTGATGGGCTGTGTGGCACAATTCTGCAAAAAGGTTTTGTTCTGGACAGAAGGAGTCTCTTCTGCATCGACACTGCTTCTAAAGATATCAGAAGAGCTGAAAGAAAATGAAATATAAATGAACAGATTATTATAATATTTAATAATAATACTTTTTTTATCATAATAATAATAATAGTTATAAATTATAATAAAAATTATTAAATATAATAGATTTAATGTTCTTTTTTCCTTTGGAAAAAATGAATTTTGATTAAAAATCAAGTTATAATATATATATATATATGAGCAGATACCTCAGTGTCGTGTGTGGGCTGCTGTTTTGTCTGCACATCTGCCGAGGTTTGGGTTGAAATGAAAATTCCTCTTTCAAACTCTCCAACACAGATGGAGCGACATATGTGAACCCCTAAACACATTCAAAATCATGTCAGAACAAGTAAAAGTATGAATTTCAGGCTAAAACCTCAATTCAAGACGAGTCAATGACAACAGTACAGGATCAATTACATATTAAACCATTACAAGGAACAGGAAATAACTTTCCCTTTAAAAGGAAATACTTTAATGTAATAAACACTGATGAAACTTCCCGGCTTCAACATTGTCAAGCTTTCCTAATCTGATCATGAGGCAGATATTACAAGAAGTGTTAAGGAAGCCAAATCTGTATCTGAATTATGTATGGGATGAACACTGAACTGCAAAAGCGTTGGCAGAGTCAGTCATCGTGGTGTCATCAGGACTGTCCACAGGAGCCTGACGGGTGAACTGGCTGTCGAACTGACTCACATCCTCATCCGATTGCTGAAGAATAAAGACATTTATCAGTTTTGTTTCTTTGTATAACTCCAAACAGAAAAGGCTTGCAGAATTCAGCTTGCTGTAAATGCCATGACATGCATCATTGTTCAATTAGATGTGTCAGTTTGACACTTAGTATATAAACAGCATTTAAATGCCAAAGGCTTGATATAACTTGTTTACATATTTTACAGGATATAAACTTCTAAAACAACAGAATTGTGTTATTGGACGTACCAAAGGCGGCAGGTACGGTGGTTCAATGCGTTTGTTGAGCAAATCATCCCATTTGATTTGTCGAAAGAAGGGATGTTTCTAAAACACACAAATACTGGGAAATAAATCTCCTTATTAAAGAAAAACATGAGCTATCCATATAACATCACATTCTTGTGCAGTCACAGAGTAAACCATAGACTTTACCTGTATATCTAAACAGTCAGCTTTGCTTGAACCAAGTCTCTGAGCTGGATTTTTTTTGAGCAGCTTTAAAAAAGAAACAGAGGTTCAGTTGCTGTCGAAAGTTAAACCTTTTAAACTTTTTTATAACTATTTAGATATTGACCTTTTTGATCACGTCTTTTGCGTCCGGTGTGAGGTAGGGTGGGAGATTGAGTTTACACTTGAGAATCTTATCGATGGTCTTCTTTCTGTTATCTGCAGTGAAAGGAGGCTGTATGAAATTAGAAAAAAAGGAAGTCTTGTAATCTACAAAAAATAACTTTTACCTCCAACATCAAAAGTATATTGTTCATCAATCCATTGAAATGTACACTACGTTTCAGAAGTTTTGGGAGACTAAATTGAATAACTAAAATTTGTTTATAAAACAAAAATATAATTTAGTTAACGTACATGTTTTATTCATGAAAAACATACTTTTATTTAATAAAAATGCTTTTTAAATGGATGTCTTTAAAATTCTCATAAGAACAGCTTATGAGAACAAAAAATTTACGGAGACTCTCAATAAACTGCTTTCGGAAAATGACAAGAAAATATTTCTGCAAATTTTAGTCAAAAGGTAACTTCACTCAAGATGACCAATTCATTTTACTAAACATATTTTTAATTAAGAAGTCATTCCCTAAATTTTATTTCATTCGTTTGATTTGTTTATCATTGTTTATCATTCTTCTAAAATATGGAAATACTATGACTGCTAAAGTAAGTTTGTGTCCCAAAACTTAAGACTGGTAGTGTAAATCCTCTTTAATCACTCACCGATCCAGTCATCATGTCAAACATCAGGGCTCCCAGACTCCACCAGTCCACAGCTTTGTTGTGTCCTGTGCGGGTCAGGATTTCTGGTGCCCTGTGTCAAAAGTAGAAACCAACATAAGACATGTATAATGTTATTTTAAGCAAGTGTTTATGCTATATTAGTACAAAATCTCTATACTTTATTTCATGTTGTTGAGCAATAGCAGTACAAATGACTCACATGTACTCAATGGTACCACAGAAAGTATGTGTTACGCTTCCGTCATGGATGGACTCCTTACACAGGCCAAAGTCGGTGAGTTTAATGTGTCCTTTCAGATGGAGAAAATAAGATGTAAACTTAAAATGATACATAACGTGAACTGTAAGCACATACTGTCAACATGATGCAACTTCAAGAGACAAGCATGTTAATCATGCATTTGATGCCAATCATCGATCCTGATTGTCACTGCATATTAATATCGTTTAACAATGCAGTTTATTTTCTTAGTAAATCAGCGCTTCAATAGTCACAAACCTCTGTGATTAAGCATTATATTTTCAGGTTTCAGGTCTCTGTAAATGATTCCATTCGAGTGCAAGTGTCCCAGAGCTAATGTTATCTCAGCAAGATAAAAACTGTCAAGACAAAAGAGATAATGTAGATATCATTCACTAGAATCAGATATCAGAAAATCTTCTTGAGGAATAATCAGTCGGTTATACAAATAACTTTTCCCAGAAAACGTACCATGCAGTATCTTCCAGAAAGATGCCCTCCTTCTCTAGTTGCATGAATAGTTCTCCACCTAAAACACAGAGAAGACTTGGATTAAAACTTTTACTTTATGTTCCCCCTCCCACACCAGGTACAGATTTTTAAAAAGGTTTTTTGGAGTATAAACGAAGACTTCTTTGGAAAAGGCGAAAGTCTTGTTTTAAATATGTATATTTCTGCTTACCACTGAGACACTCGAGTATAAGGTAGAGTTTGCCACCCGTCTGAAATGCATACCACAGTTCCACGAGGAACGGATGGCGAACTGTCTCCAGGATTTCCCGCTCCGCACGGGTATGTTCTGTGTCCTTGGCATTACATATTATTTTGGCCTTGTGTGCGAGCACATGGAGATGGGGAAATTTGGTTAAAAGATATTAAAAGGGTACATTTCAAAGATTAGTATCTGTATAGATGACTTATGGAATAAATGAAAAAACCTTTTTCAGGACTTTCATGGCAAATATTTTACCAGTCTGTGCACCTTGCACCTTTCGCACCTGGAAAACCTAAAAAAAAAACAGATTTATATTTTTTATACATATTAAATGATTACTACAGCACCTTTAAAATGTGCTTTTATAAAATGTATTCACTATGAAAAAAATAAATTTCAAAATAGTCAGTAATGCATACGTTGATGCTGGTCTTATTCTAAACTGCGAAAGAGTTGCAAGAAGGACAGTATATGATTTCAGGTTTAAAATTAATGTTTCAAGATTTTAAGTCGTGTATTTAAGTCTTTCGCAGTGTAGATCCACATTAATCCAGTAATCTTAATTTTTTACATGTGAGACACATATATCACTGACCTTCCCATATGCTCCTTTACCCAAAACACTGAGTAACTCGAAGCAATCTGGTCCAACTATCTCACTTCCTCTGTTCACATTATCACCTGTCAGCTCCAGCTCCAGTGCTGGAACACTAACACAGAAATCAGGACAGATCATTCTCAGACATTAATTTGAATATTTACAGCATTTGAACTAAAACTAAACAGAGTAAGTGTCAACCTGTCTGTTTCTGTTACTGTAAAGTTGCACTCTTCATCCTAGAGTCAAGAGATATAACGTGAGACATTTAATACTTCAGCATATAATCGAACACTGAAAAGACTTAGTAGTTTGGGTAATCCCATCACATTATAAATCGCAATTATGATCATCACTGCAGAATTGATTCAAACACTAAACATAATTTGGTATCACAATTTTGTAACAAATGCATTTTCTGCATGTGAAACATGTTAAAAATATGTTATAATTTTTTTAATATCTTTTAAACGTAAATATTAATTAAATTCAAATTAAGGTGAATATCGAATATCGCATTCAAATATTCATATTGAAAATAGCATTGTAAAGTATGATATCGCATTCTCAATATCCCACGGCCCTTGCCCCAAGTCAAATGTGTGAACATAAACGTTCCTCTCACCTCCACATCACTCAAGTCCTCCAACTCCAGGTCAATGGTGAAAACTCCTGCCATCCTAAAAACAAACACACAAACAACACTGACTATGTTTGCATGGGAAACAATAATGTGGTTATTTCTAATAATCAAAGTAAAGATTAAATCACAGTTACATGACATGAGAACACCACTTTTCTTTGGTTTAAAATGGTTTTATAAGTCATATTATTTGCTATAAAACACAAACGATGATCTCAGATACAGTAGGCATGCAGGCTGTTTATAAATATATTAATGCGTTATAAGCTATACATTTGGATGAAGTGTTTTATGGGTTGTGTGAAGTTGGTCAGTGCAGGCACTTTTGTGTAAAATTGAACATGTGTACATGCGTACGAATAGTGTAACTATTGGATGTTTAAACTCTAGACAGTCATGTTTATTATGACTTTGCGAATGCATGACAGAAGCTCATGCACGCCTTGATCAGAGCAACATAAATGTGAATAAAATGTTCACATGCCTTTACATTTTCATTAAATTCGGCATGCACCACCTTTTATAAGAGGCATTAAAGTAGAATAAAATGTGTTAAGGTCCTCTAATCTTTTACATATGTTACTATTTTAAGGTCAGAATAAGCACTTTGTTTAACTTAAACATTGTGTTACACTGAACGATAATTATCTCAACATAATTTCAACCAATTTGCCGTTTTATTCTTAGTTGAAACACGAAATAGATATCGGGATTACATTTAATCTGCTTTGTACAGAGGTTAAATGACTTTTGTACATTTTGTTTGACGCAGAAGTCTAAAGTCGTTGACCCACATGCTTTATGATTGTGTAAAAACACTGAGATCACGGCAGGAATAGATGATTGTTCAGCTCATTTTGACACTGATCGTGAACACTATGACCCGGGCGTAGGAAATGAAAGATAGAGTTCGAATACCTAGGGGGAAAATTCTTCCTAACCGTTTGAAAGTTTTATCAACAGATTACACATAAAAGTGACATTTACGACTTATCTGACTGCTGAAGACACATAAAAGTGTGAAATATACGTAAAGTTACACTTGACCAAAACTTTCCGGAGTGCTTTCCGGAGAAATAAATGAGAATAAATGTGAAAGGAATGTAGATCCGGACAGAAACCTGCGGATAAACCCAAAACTCTGCCATAATTGACTCACCTTTATGATATTTCTGATCTGTTCGACGCCCTGTCCCTGCGGAGCACAAAAGAAGATATTTTGAAGAAAGCCGGGTTACCGAACAGCGATCAAACCCATTCGCTTCGATTTCAAAGCTTTGCCAGTGAATCGGTGCCAATTGCAGACATTCTTCGAAATAGCAGCTCTGATATGGCAGCAGGATGAATAAACGACAGAACTTTTCATTTGAACAGAAAAACACAGATGAAGGACACATAAATGATTCATTTATAATCTTAATGAAATATAATTGATTTAATTGCTAGTTAAACCAGATTAACAGGGAAAACCAGTTTGCTGGTTCTTCATTTGTTTGACACAAGTTAACTTTATTATGAGGTTGTATAGACTTGTGTAAGAATATAAAAACGACATTAGAGTTTAATGTGAGAGGTTTACCTTTAAAACATCAACGCTGTCAAACTCTCTTCAGTCTCAAGTTTTGATCATCCGCCTCACACTTTTAATGTTTCCTTCACCTTTATCCTTCTAAACAACCCGGATTATTCAATATTTATGTCTTCATGTTAAATGTGCGGACGAGTTTCTTTAAAAACACAAAGATGACAAAAAATGAACTCTAGCTGTTGTGCTAATGTGACAGCAGCCCTCGTTTCTTCTTTGACGGTTTGGCGGGTCAGATGTGTGACGCTCACAGCGCCGCCTGTCACTCACCGCAGGTACTGCAAGAGAGAGGGACACTTCCGGACGTGCGCGTGTGTGGTCACATTCTATTGAGATTCTATTCCAGTGAGATATATTTCACTTCAGTAGACAGCAGAGACATTGCAGTTCCACTGTGTGTTTAACTAACTGATTTAATTTAATTTTATATTGTTTACTGGAAGATTCAGTAAACAAGACAAACTCCAAGCACAACTGGCAATAAAACTCATTCTATTCTATTCTGTTCTGTTCTGTTCTGTTCTATTGTATTCTACTTTATTCTATTCTATTCTATTCTGTTCTATTCTATTCTTTTCTGTTCTGTTCTATTCTGTTCTGTTCTGTTCTATTGTATTCTACTTTATTCTATTCTATTATTTTCTTTTCTATTCTTTTCTATTCTATTCTGTTCTATTCTGTTCTGTTCTGTTCTGTTCTGTTCTGTTCTTCTGTTCTGTTCTGTTCTGTTCTGTTCTATTCTGTTTTGTTCTGTTCTATTCTATTGTATTCTACTCTATTCTATTATTTTCTTTTCTATTCTTTTCTATTCTGTTCTGTTCTGTTCTATTCTATTGTATTCTACTCTATTCTATTATTTTCTTTTCTATTCTTTTCTATTCTGTTCTGTTCTGTTCTATTCTATTCTGTTTTGTTCTGTTCTATTCTATTGTATTCTACTCTATTTTATTATTTTCTTTTCTATTCTTTTCTATTCTGTTCTGTTCTGTTCTGTTCTATTCTATTTTGTTTTGTTTTGTTCTGTTCTGTTCTGTTCTGTTCTATTCTATTCTATTCTGTTTTGTTTTGTTCTATTCTATTTTATTCTACTCTATTCTATTATTTTCTTTTCTATTCGATTCTGTTCTGTTCTGTTCTGTTCTGTTCTATTCTATTTTATTTTGTTCTGTTCTACTCTATTCTATTCTATTCTGTTTTGTTCTGTTCTATTCTATTGTATTCTACTCTATTCTATTATTTTCTTTTCTATTCTATTCTGTTCTGTTCTGTTCTGTTCTGTTCTGTTCTGTTCTGTTCTGTTCTATTCTGTTCTGTTCTATTCTGTTTTGTTCTGTTCTATTCTATTGTATTCTACTCTATTCTATTATTTTCTTTTCTATTCTTTTCTATTCTGTTCTGTTCTGTTCTATTCTATTGTATTCTACTCTATTCTATTATTTTCTTTTCTATTCTTTTCTATTCTGTTCTGTTCTGTTCTGTTCTGTTCTATTCTATTTTGTTTTGTTTTGTTCTGTTCTGTTCTGTTCTGTTCTGTTCTGTTCTGTTCTGTTCTGTTCTGTTCTGTTCTATTCTATTCTATTCTGTTTTGTTTTGTTCTATTCTATTTTATTCTACTCTATTCTATTATTTTCTTTTCTATTCGATTCTGTTCTGTTCTGTTCTGTTCTATTCTATTTTGTTTTGTTCTGTTCTACTCTATTCTATTCTATTCTATTCTATTCTGTTTTGTTCTGTTTTATTCTATTGTATTCTACTCTATTCTATTATTTTCTTTTCTATTCTATTCTATTCTGTTCTGTTCTGTTCTGTTCTATTCTGTTTTGTTCTGTTCTATTCTATTGTATTCTACTCTATTCTATTCTATTATTTTCTTTTCTATTCTTTTCTATTCTGTTCTGTTTTGTTCTGTTCTATTCTATTCTATTGTATTCTACTCTATTCTATTATTTTCTTTTCTTTTCTATTCTTTTCTATTCTTTTCTATTCTTTTCTATTCTGTTCTGTTCTGTTCTGTTCTATTCTATTGTATTCTACTCTATTCTATTATTTTCTTTTCTATTCTTTTCTATTCTATTCTTTTCTGTTCTGTTCTTTTCTGTTCTGTTCTGTTCTGTTCTATTCTATTTTGTTTTGTTCTGTTCTACTCTATTCTATTCTGTTTTGTTCTGTTCTATTCTATTGTATTCTACTCTATTCTATTATTTTCTTTTCTATTCTATTCTATTCTGTTCTGTTCTGTTCTGTTTTGTTTTGTTCTGTTCTATTCTATTGTATTCTACTCTATTCTATTCTATTATTTTCTTTTCTATTCTTTTCTTTTCTATTATATTCTTTTCTATTTCTATTCTATTCTTTTCTTTTCTATTCTATTCTATTCTTTTCTATTTCATTCTATTCTAATCTATTCTATTCTATTCTATTCTATTCTATTCTTTTCTATTTTAATCTATTCTATTCTATTCTATTCTTTTCTATTTTAATCTATTCTATTCTATTCTATTCTACTCTATTCTATTCTATTCTACTCTACTCTATTCTACTTAACTCTTTTCTATTCTTTTCTATTCTATTCTTTTCTATTCTATTCTATTATATTCTTCTCTACTCTACTCTACTCTTTTCAATTCTAATATATTCTATTCTATTCTATTCTACTCTAATTAATTCTATTCTATTCTATTCTACTCTATTCTATTCTACTCTACTCTACTCTACTCTACTCTACTCTACTCTACTCTACTCTACTCTACTCTACTCTACTCTACTCTTTTCTATTCTATTCTATTCTATTCTACTCTATTCTATTCTATTCTGTTCTGTTCTGTTCTGTTCTTCTGTTCTGTTCTGTTCTGTTCTATTCTGTTTTGTTCTGTTCTATTCTATTGTATTCTACTCTATTCTATTATTTTCTTTTCTATTCTTTTCTATTCTGTTCTGTTCTGTTCTATTCTATTGTATTCTACTCTATTCTATTATTTTCTTTTCTATTCTATTCTGTTCTGTTCTGTTCTGTTCTATTCTATTCTATTCTGTTTTGTTCTGTTCTATTCTATTGTATTCTACTCTATTTTATTATTTTCTTTTCTATTCTTTTCTATTCTGTTCTGTTCTGTTCTATTCTGTTTTGTTTTGTTTGGTTCTGTTCTGTTCTGTTCTGTTCTGTTCTGTTCTGTTCTGTTCTGTTCTGTTCTATTCTATTCTATTCTGTTTTGTTTTGTTCTATTCTATTTTATTCTACTCTATTCTATTAGTTTCTTTTCTATTCGATTCTGTTCTGTTCTGTTCTGTTCTGTTCTGTTCTATTCTATTTTGTTTTGTTCTGTTCTACTCTATTCTATTCTATTCTATTCTGTTTTGTTCTGTTCTATTCTATTGTATTCTACTCTATTCTATTATTTTCTTTTCTATTCTATTCTGTTCTGTTCTGTTCTGTTCTGTTCTGTTCTGTTCTATTCTGTTTTGTTCTGTTCTATTCTATTCTATTGTATTCTACTCTATTCTATTCTATTATTTTCTTTTCTATTCTTTTCTATTCTGTTCTGTTTTGTTCTGCTCTATTCTATTGTATTCTACTCTATTCTATTATTTTCTTTTCTTTTCTATTCTTTTCTATTCTATTCTATTCTTTTCTGTTCTGTTCTGTTCTGTTCTGTTCTGTTCTGTTCTGTTCTGTTCTGTTCTATTCTATTTTGTTTTGTTCTTTTCTACTCTATTCTATTCTGTTTTGTTCTGTTCTATTCTATTGTATTCTACTCTATTCTATTATTTTCTTTTCTATTCTATTCTATTCTATTCTGTTCTGTTCTGTTCTGTTCTATTCTGTTTTGTTCTGTTCTATTCTATTGTATTCTACTCTATTCTATTATTTTCTTTTCTATTCTTTTCTTTTCTATTATATTCTTTTCTATTTCTATTCTATTCTTTTCTATTCTATTCTTTTCTATTTCATTCTATTCTAATCTATTCTATTCTATTCTATTCTTTTCTATTTTAATCTATTCTATTCTACTCTATTCTATTCTATTCTATTCTATTCTTTTCTATTTTAATCTATTCTATTCTATTCTACTCTATTCTATTCTATTCTATTCTACTCTACTCTATTCTACTTAACTCTTTTCTATTCTTTTCTATTCTATTCTATTCTATTCTATTCTATTATATTCTTCTCTACTCTACTCTACTCTACTCTTTTCTATTCTAATATATTCTATTCTATTCTATTCTATTCTATTCTATTCTACTCTAATCAATTCTATTCTATTCTATTCTACTCTATTCTATTCTATTCTACTCTACTCTACTCTACTCTACTCTACTCTACTCTTTTCTATTCTATTCTATTCTACTCTATTCTATTCTATTCTATTCTATTATACTCGAATCAATTCTACTCTACTCTACTCTACTCTATTTTATTCTACTCTATTCTATTCTATTCTACTCTATTCTATTCAATTCTATTCTATTCTATTCTATTCTACTCTACTCTACTCTACTCTACTCTACTCTATTCTACTCTTTCTATTCTATTCTATTCTTTTCTAATCTATTCTATTCTAATCTAATCTAATCTAATCTATTTTATTCTACTCTACTCTACTCTACTCTTTTCTATTCTACTCTAATCTACTCTTTTCTATTTGATTCTTTTCTACTCTACTCTACTCTACTCTACTCTACTCTACTCTATTCTAATCTATTCTATTCTATTCTATTCTACTCTACTCTACTCTACTCTACTCTACTCTATTCTATTTTATTCTATTTTATTCTATTCTACTCTAATCTACTCTTTTCTATTCGATTCTTTTCTACTCTACTCTACTCTACTCTACTCTACTCTACTCTACTCTTTTCTATTCTATTCTACTCTATTCTACTCTAATCAATTCTACTCTACTCTATTCTATTCTACTCTATTCTATTCTATTCTATTCTATTCTATTCTATTCTATTCTATTCTATTCTATTCTACTCTATTCTATTCTATTCTATTCTACTCTACTCTACTCTACTCTACTCTACTCTATTCTATTCTATTCTATTCTACTCTTTTCTATTCTATTCTATTCTATTCTTTTCTAATCTATTCTATTCTAATCTATTCTATTCTATTCTATTCTACTCTACTCTACTCTACTCTACTCTTTTCTATTCTACTCTAATCTACTCTTTTCTATTCGATTCTTTTCTACTCTACTCTACTCTACTCTATTCTATTCTATTCTATTCTATTCTATTCTATTCTATTCTATTCTATTCTATTCTACTCTACTCTACTCTACTCTATTCTATTTTATTCTATTTTATTCTATTCTACTCTATTCTACTCTATTCTACTCTACTCTTTTCTATTCTACTCTAATCTACTCCTTTCTATTCGATTCTTTTCTACTCTACTCTACTCTACTCTACTCTACTCTAATCTAATCTATTCTATTCTATTCTATTCTATTCTACTCTACTCTACTCTACTCTATTCTATTCTATTCTATTTTATTCTATTTTATTCTATTCTACTCTATTCTACTCTATTCTTTTCTATTCTATTATATTCTACTCTACTCTACTCTACTCTACTCTACTCTACTCTACTTTGCTCTACTCTACTCTATTCTTTTCTATTATATTCTATTCTATTCTATTCTAGCTTGTAAGAAGCACTTTTAGTAAGACAGAGGTAAGTCATAGATGAGAAACCATTAACTGAAGTTGTAATAGTGTGTGTGTGTGTGTGTGTGTGTGTGTGTGTGTGTGTGTGTGTGTGTGTGTGTGTGTGTGTGTGTGTGTGTGTGTGTGTGTGTGTGTGTGTGTGTGTGTGTGTGTGTGTGTGTGTGTGTGTGTGTGTGTGTGTGTGTGTGTATTATACAATCATGTGTTCATACTCCATACATTTCTTAAATCAAACATCATGATCTTATGCAGGATTTTAATCACACATCTTCTGAATGCTCACAGAAATCACACAGAAATGTTATTTTCAGTTTAACATCACAAACACTGTCTGCACTACAGAGAAATACACAAAAGTGAGATACACAAGTGTATGAGAATCATGAAAACACTTCACAAAACTAAGGTTTACTGTACATTATATTAATGTTTGTGTTGTTCTGATTGTGTATCATTATAAAGAACATTCATGCAAAACTTTTAATAATTTTGTGATATCTTCATATACAGATTATTCGAGAATGATTTTGGAACATTAAAACTGGCTGTGAAGTTGTGATAATGCGTTTCCCATTAAATGTGAATTATGTCTCATCTGCGTCTAAAGAGCTTTCTTTTAATGGATGAAAGGGATGATGTTATCAGATACACATGAAAGGAAATGTAAAACCACACAAAGCACTGTTTTAGTTTATAAATACACCAATGGATGTTAATGGACACAAATGTAATTAAGATTCATTCTCGTAAAGTCTCTTCCTAATTTTTCTAAGAGGAAAGCTGAGAAATACTCTGGGTTGAGACAAACACAATGGCTCATTTAATTACATAACAATAACAGTCATCCAATTCTTTTTTATTCTAGTTAACAAACTTTATTTTTGAAATAAGTCAACATCAATTGTGTAATTTTCAACATTGTTCTATAAAATCAATAAAACAGAGATGAGTTTTTTGTAAATAAAAAAATCAGAACAACTCAATATTTTGCAATAGGTTTATTCTTCATATTTTGACAGACTTTCTATCATATTTCTTCAAACACAATACATTACAATCTTCATATTAGAAGACGCTTTAATCCAAAGGAACTTACATTGCATTTTTAGCCAACAGGAAAGCCTTTATGGGTAATCTTTAGAACAATCTTTCCTACTGTGGATACCCAAAATTACTTGAGCACAAACTTCCATTAGGATATATCAATTTTACAACCAAGAAATGTTCAAATTGCTGTTGTATAGAATATATATTTAGGATCGAATAAACTTTTTCACAATTAGATTTCCCCAAAACCTAGTGACAAACACACAGGACGACTTACAATAACAATGATTGCTTACAAAAATGGAAATGGATAGAAACACTATGTTTTATATGTATATTTTCAGAGTATCAGAAGAACTTATAACTCTCGTGGTCCGGTGGTTAGAGAGTTGGACTTGTGAGCACAAGGTTGCAGGAAGGAATCCCAGGGCCAGCAGACAATGACTGAAGTTTCCTTGAGCAAGACATCTTGCGTCAAAACTGATTAAAGCGAATTACTTTTAAAGGGTGATCTAAACACAGATATAAACGACCAGTGACCTACCAGTTTTGGGACACTTACTTATTAATCAAAATGATTAAAATATGAAATATTAAAATCTCATCTTCACAGAATTTTTCAAGCAGCTTCTGAGGATCTGCAGAGAAGCTTCTTAAAGAATGTCAAAAGAAGTCCCCATCTATTCTACGCTCTTCCTGGCACTATTGGTATTTTCAGAAAAAAACAGGCTAATTATATATTTGTCTTTTTAGATAGCCATATACTTCAGATCAAACCTTAATTACAGAAATAATAGAATTAATAAATGTATTTATTTATTTATTGAGGTTGATTCTCCATCTCTCGACAAGGTTCCCAAAAGCAGTCGGCTTTATTTCCGTAAAAGATAAACATTATCTCTGACGTAAAACTCTCCCTCAGCTCCTGCAGGACTCATGTTAAGTAACTCAACAGACTTTGGTTAATAACCTTATTAAGGTCATGTCTTTAGTGATAAGACAACAAAAAGCTGGGTGCCATATTTTACATGTGCTTTCAGAGACTGCCTGCTGTTAACACGATTACAAACCATATAAACTGAATAAAATTAAGTTGTAGTATAAAACACATTATCAAGAATCTACTTTCAGCTGGGTGTCTGCGCCATCAAATCTAACGGTGGGCTGTAGGGTGGAGGTGGCATCTCTTCTGACCCATGAGACGCATGCATCCCTGACATGACACTTTCTTGACCATTCATTTTCAAGTAAGACTGTAAAAAAACATGATTTAGTTAAGTTTTATGAATCTGGATAGGAAGACAGACAGACGGACAGATGTGTACCTCTGTATATAATGGTGGAGGACACACTAGATGATACGGTGGCGGTGTGTAGTCTGTTTCCTCCTCATAGTTGGGCTCATCTCTCTCATCGATGGGAATAACATAGACTCTGTCATGGATTGACAGCTCAGACTCGGTGTGTATGTCTATGACATCCGAACTACAGACACTGCAGCAGTACTTCAATATACACAGACACACAGTCAAAACCAGGAGCGGCACAAAAATCGTCCTACATCCCCAGAGAAACAGAACTTAATGTTTCAAATTATACATCAAAAATTATAAATAGAATAAAAGGTATGTTGTACAGTCATCCTTACTGGATATAGTAATAAATATATTGAGCCATGAAATCCGCCTGTCGAGAAAGAAAGGGAAATACAGAAGATCAGTCCATGTGTTTTACAACACTGAGAGTTTCACTTATTTTTGATTTTGACAAATACATTTAATCATGTAGACAAAGACGTCTGTGAATAATTCATTGTTTGTTCGTTGGTGTTGGCCAGGCCTGTGAAAAATATCGCTGTAAAATGCAGTGTTATCTTTACCAGATAAACTGATAAAAGACAAATTATGTGTGATATAACCAATCTACAAGAAGCAAGATTGATCTTGTTACAGAAAAATTCCAGAAGCCCTGTGCACCTACAACTGTGTGACAGTCAGGATGATCATCATTACTATTGATCATTTTATGATTAAATGATCAATCAAATTAATAAGAGGATCAAAAATTCAAATAAAAGGATCAAATTAATGAATTGTAAAAAAATAAAATAATAAAAAGGTGTTTTTGATTAAAATAATTAAAAAAATGTTGATTTAGATTTGTGAACCTGCATACCAAAATGATAGAATATTAAGATCATTTTCATTGAGGAGTGGAGTTAACTTCCTACTGTAAATATGTAAAAACCTTATTTTTTATCAAAAAAGACTCCACAAAAAAAATCTAATTTAAAGGTGGTTTTCTCAAAATTGTGAGTTTTTCAAAACATTGACCAAATACTGCCAGACTTTTATAAAATAATACATTAATGGACTGCTTATATGAACCCTTCTGTGCTGAAGAACTTAGCTGCTGGAATTACTTAATTCTATTACTAATCATGTACATTGGTTCCATATGATTACATGAAGTTGCTTTAACAATGTAATTTGAAATATAAAAAAGTAAAAACATAATCTAACCGTATATTCATGGTGAACCGATGTACATGACAAAATTAAGTCATTTCAGCTAAGCATGGTGATTAACCTTCACAACTGATTTTGTCAAATTGTCATCCAGGTTTCACATACAGTACGTACATTCAAACATGTTCAACAGCATATAGGAGTTTTACTGCTTACTTGACACAAGCTAAATCTAATTGCTTGAAATGTTATCAAACATGTATGAATCAACATAAACATTACACACAACAAAGCAAACATATATGAATCAACATAAACATTACACACAACAAAGCACCGGTGCATGTTAAATCTTTTCTTTTGCCCAATACATTGCACATGCCTTATATAAAAACCTGAGTTGTGTTTATAAATATAAGGAAAGGTTGCCAAAGTTATAAAAAGATATGCACAGAATACAGAAGCATACATTGATCCATCAGTCAGTTCATGATATGACATAACCAGCCACGTGTTTCCTTGCCCTGTATTTTCATTCAGTGTAAATTCTTTAGAAGTTTGACATGTGTCATGTACGGTTCTGTTTGTACTTACAGTTCTTCTGAGATCTGACCAAACGCTGAAGAATTGAAGCTCACGTCAGTACATTTGTAACCTCTCACTGGTATGACGTGAAGGACTTTGAGCGGGACATTTATTTGCAATAGTCATCACAGGGTTGGGTTTGTAAACACCGGCTCTGTGCATCATTGAGAACGTATAGCTTTGATTTTCTTTCTAAATGAGCTTTCGTAATATATGAATTTCCAAAAATCTTATCAGTGAATATTCTCACTATGAGCAGCACAGTTGTTGTTTTTATTTAATTCTTGAGTGATTTCATTTAGGGCCCTCTGTAGGTCCTATGCTGCATACTTGACTATTTCATGTGATTCTTGACTCTATGTTTAAAAAGAATTCACCATAATTTGCAAATGACATTATGCAAAAGAAGGTGGGGGTGTATATGTGTGGTGGGTTATAAAATGACTCAACCTTTACCGGAAGAGCCTTACACAACACGCCGAGATAAAATGATCGTCAGCACTTATATATTAATAATATATGATGTATAAGCATATTTTCCCCTAAACATAAGAATAGAGTAGGCAATGGAGACTTTAACATTTTGTGGAAACTTGAGACACTGTTTGAGTATAGTATATAAAATAAAAGAGAAATCATTCTAAGTGGGAAATTATTTATTTTGAATACATTTGGGTGACAAAGAAACTTACAGACACAAAAAAAAAAACTGTGAATCAATGATTCTATATTTATTTCCAGAGTTTCTTGATGGACATGTTTTTCTCGCTGTCTTTCTGCATCACCTGTGAAAAGAATTGTATTATTAATAAGACCAACAACAGATATTTTTTAAAATCCACCGGTAATTCTTTTTTCTAATACCTTTGCAACAGCCATCTCAAAATCTTCTTGGGTAACATGGACTCTCCTCTCTCTCAGGGCGTACATCCCTGCCTCCGTGCAGACACCCTGTAAGACAAACACAAACAAACCCCGCTTACCATGCTTGCTAGTTATTTTTCACATTTAATAATGTTATCAAAAAAGGATGTGGGTAAAATATTATACATTTATTTGGATTGAAACATCAGAATGAGCTTTATTGCAAGGTGTGCTTACACACATAAGGAATTTGTCTTGGTGAGAAAGGCTTCCAGTTCACATACAATGTAAAGTGACAAGTAAGAGATTTTAAACTAAAAATATGTAGGACAAAACACAATGGTAGAAGTGCAGTATGAGATCATAAGAGATATTATATTTTATTATGACAATAATAAAAAAATCCATTCATGAAATGTCAGAATACAGCACAATAATTGTTTAAACTGTTTTTGTAACTATTAGAAGCAAAAATTTCAATTGATTTGGATTAATTGCTACATTTTATATTTTAAATAAAAGGGTATCACATAAAGCACTGTTTCAATTTGACTCTGACATTCATGACCCTACCTTGACTTCTGCTCCAGACGCTCCTGGCATCAACTCTGCTATCTTACGCAGGTTAATACCCCGTGTCAGATTCATTTTACGTGAGTGGATCTTCAAAATGTCCAAACGGGCCTAAAGAGAACAAAATGTTTGTGGGAATACCTCATAAATATACAAAAAGACACCAAAATATACGCATTTAAACATTATTAGAACCCAGCAGAAACTGACCTCTTCATTGGGAGGGGGAAATTCAATCTTCCTATCAATGCGACCTGGACGGAGGAGCGCGGAGTCTAAAATGTCGATACGGTTTGTTGCCATGATAACCTACAAAGGTAAGCGTATTAACATCAAAGTTCTGGAAACTTGAACCAAACACCAAGCTGGCACGATAAATGTCAATAGGCTTGGCTATGTTGGTTTCTTACTTTGATGTTTTTGGTGGCCTCGAATCCATCCAGCTGGTTCAGAAGTTCAAGCATGGTCCTCTGCACTTCGCTGTCACCTCCTGACCCTCCCTCCAGTCGAGACGAGCCGATGGAGTCGATCTCATCCATGAAGATGATGGAGGGTGCGTGCTCCCTGGCCATGACGAAGAGCTCGCGCACCATACGGGCTCCTGCGATCACATGCAGATATCACTCAAGTCAATCTGGTGAATTTATTTTTGTGTTTGTTATGTAATTAAGCAACACTGACCTTCTCCAATAAACTTCTGCACTAGCTCAGATCCCGACACTCTGATGAAGGTACAGTCTGTGTGATGGGCAACAGCTCGGGCCAACAGGGTCTTTCCTGTGCCAGGAGGTCCATACAGCAGCACACCCTGCCATCAAAAAAAACAAGATACACAACATCAACCACCACGGATGGATGTTTTATGGAATACCCAAAGACAATACAGTCCATCACTCACCTTGGGTTGTGCAATGCCAAGAGCTTCAAACAGTTCCGGGTGCTTGACTGGAAGCTCGATTACTTCCTTGATCTCTTTGATCTGTTTATCCAGTCCTCCGATCATCTCATATGTTGAATCTGGCACTTTCTCCACCATCATCAGTGAGACCAGTGGGTCCACTTTGTTTGGCAGGATTTTGTGAAGAGTATAGCTGTCATTTCTCAATGCTACGCGACAATTTGGTGTTACCTGGGAAAATTCGAATAAGGTTTAACGAACTTCAAAAATTTGAGTAGCATAAAAATAACCCTGAGTAAGGGTATGTTCAAATTCTAAAAACAAAACTCACATCATTTATATCAATGTTCTTATCCACATCCACCACAAACTTTCCTTCAGGATGCACCTACGATTTAAAAAAGAACATATCAATATCACACATTCATGATGAATATATGATGCTGAAATAAAACTAAAAACTACCTGACCTTGACAAGAACTTTCTTCTTGTCCATTGCTCTCACCACCTCTCCTACGTAAGAGCCCTGCTCCTGAAGCAATTGTAGCTCTTCGCGTAAGAGACGCACTACAGCCAAAAATAAAGAATGAAAGTCACTTTCATGTAAGATGACAATATTACATATCATGCAATGTAATTGAAAATTATAAAAATAAATAAGTTTGTAGACTATACCTTTGGCATTTAACTCGTTTCTTTGAGCCTGCAGACGTCTGAGATTCTGACTTTTATCATTTACTGTCAACTGAGTCAAGAAACAAGAAAATGTATACATGATACACAGTCCTTAAAATGCATAACTTGAGTGTATAAACATAAAAACTAATCAATCGCTGGTCTAAAAGAACACCCTGTTTAAGTTTTTACGCTATACAAACATTAAAACAAAATACAAAAGATTAAATATTCATTATTTAATTTGTGCTTAAAATGCTTATTCGAATTTAATCTCATCCAGAGTGTATGCATAGTATATGTCTTTATATTGTGCATATTAACTTTCAATTTTTAAAAACATTAGTATGTCAGGATTAGCCAAACATACTGCTGAAACGCACAGAAATCAATACAAACGGACAGCTGTAACAAAGATATTTGGCGATGGTAATCCTGATGACTTTTTCAATAGTTTGTTCAGCTCTTAGACACATTTGTGTATTTAGACTTAAAAATAAGATGATTTTATATTTAAATAACAAGAATTATATATGCAAAGATACAAAAACATGCACAGACATACACTGTACAGACAAACTTTTATTCTGGATGCTTTCTCAATTTGTCATCTTACAACCAAACATTGCTTGATGAAGTGTTTCCATTTCATGAAATGATCAATAATATTGATCATTGTTTACCTGGAGCTCCTCAATTTTAGACAGGTAATACTGTCGAAGCCCAGTTCCCCCTTTAATGTCCTCAACGTCCATCTGAAACAACACAAGAGACAGGAATATCAAATATATTACCATACTAATCAATGAATCACATTTCACCAACTATCACATATATCTGATGTGTCCACGTCCAAACACACAGTGTGTGTGTTAATAATCAATAATGATGATGTCATTGTTTTTATGGTGAAATCTCTCAAGCTATGATCAATTCTATAATTGTGTGTTTGATAAAGAGAATTATTATGTTATGATCAGCCATCTGTCATGTTATGATCAGGGATCAGTCCTCACAATGAGACAGCAAACTCAGCTGCATGAAACTCGCTATAAAATAACTGTTCTGTCGTGTGTTTCTCCACAATAACGTCACTTTGGGATACAAATGTACCTTATGCAGCACTTAGAGCCATAACTCGGCTATCAACATATTTACTTTCTTTAGGTTTTACTCTGACAAACCACTGACCTGCTCGATACCGTCCAGCGCCATCTTGAACTCACTCACTTCCGTGCTGAGCGGCCACTTCCGCTTTGTGTTCTTCGGCTATGTTGGGGTGGATGATTGTGCTCATGAGCGCCCTCCTCACAGCGGATCGCCAGCGCATTGCAGGCTTTTATCGTTCAATCATTTAGACAAAGTGAGGCTCACAAAATACACAATCCACATTTTTATGTTTCTTTTTTTTATATTTTACATTTAAAAAGAAACGATTAGTAATTTACTTTTCAAACATGTGTGCTGGGTCTAACTACATGGAAAAAGAAAGTTTAAAATAAAAGGTAAATGAGCCAATAGCAACCTAGATATTCGTTTAAGGAAAGTTAAAGCACAACTTAGGTTAATAAAATTATTTTGTGTACAAAACATGTTGAAAAATTGGTTATTTATAACGTTATTAAAATTAAAGATTAATAATAAAGTATTCATTCGTTGACTGCTTACTGTTATTCCTGCCAAAAGCAAAGAAAAAATCAAGAGAATTTTCCAAATATTCGTAAAAATCGGCTTTTCCAAGTATTACTAAAAATCGGCTTTTCCAAATATTTCGTAAAAATCAGCTTTTCAAAATATTTGTAAAAATCGGCTTTTCCAAATATTCGTAAAAATCAGCTTTTCAAAATATTTGTAAAATTCATCTTTTCCAAATACTCGTAAAAATCTGCTTTCCCAAATATTTATAAAATCAGCTTTTCCAAATATTCGTAAAAATCGGCTTTCCCAAATATTCGTAAAAATCAGCTTTCCCAAATATTTGTAAAAATCAGCTTTTCCAAATATTTGTGAAAATCAGCTTTTCAAAATATTACAAAAAATCAGCTTTTCCAAATATTCGTAAGAATCGGCTTTTCCAAATATCCGTTAAAATCAGATTTTCCAAATATTCATAAAAATCTGATTCTCCAAATATTCGTAAAAATAAGCTTTTTCAAATATTCGTAAAAATAAGCTTTTCCAAACATTCGTAAAAATCACCTTTTCCAAATATTCGTAAAAATCAGCTTTTCCAAATACTACTTATAATCGGCTTTTCCAAATATTCGTAAAAATCAGCTTTTCCAAATATTTGTAAAAATCGGCTTTTCCAAATATTCGTAAAAATCAGCTTTTCAAAATATTTGTAAAAATCAGCTTTTCCAAATATTCGTAAAAATCTGCTTTTCAAAATATTTGTGAAAATCAGCTTTTCCAAATATTCGAAAAAATCATTTTTTCCAAATATCCGTAAAAATCAGCTTTCCCAAATATTCGTTAAAATCAGATTCTCCAAATATTCGTAAAAATAAGCTTTTTCAAATATTCGTAAAAATAAGCTTTTCCAAACATTCGTAAAAATCGGCTTTTCCAAACATTCGTAAAAATCAGCTTTCTAAAATATTCGTAAAAATCAGCTTTCCAAATATTTATAAAAATCAGCTTTTCCAAATATTCGTAAAAATCACCTTTTCCAAATATTCGTAAAAATCACCTTTTCCAAATGCATTTAGGTCATTCCAACACAGTCGGTTGAATTTCAACTAAATTAAACCTTGGGTCTGTTTAATACATATATAAACTGTATGTCCTGTATATAGATCAGTGGTCGGCATCTAAATAATTTTTTTACCATTTCTCTTTTGTGTTAAATTTAGTCTCCTAATAATTAACAAATAACAATAAATAAATACTAATAAGTTAATAACACAATAGACTATGTCTTTGGTTTCATCACATTAAATATAGTTACAGAAATAAACTAAGCCAAGATATTTATTTGTGTTCAGTTTTAAAGTCAGTCGGTTTTAAACACTTTGTTCTGAGTACAAAAGACACCTCCGATCTTGGGTTCAGGTAACAGTAGAGACAGGTTTTACCAGACCAACATGTTTTCAGAACTATAGAGACGTGCACGAACACGACTGGTGTTCAACTTCATCAGGCCAAAAGTGTGATCTCTGCCAGACTGAGGGATCTTCTTTTAATTCTCATCAATTATAATCATGCAGTTGGTAAAGGGACAGTTAACCCGAAATAAAAAAGTTGTCTCAATCCTGTATACGCTTTCTGCAAACAAAAAGGGAGATATTTGGAAGAATGTTAGAAAAGAACCGATCTAGGGCAACGTTGACTGCCATGGTAGAAAAATCAAACGGTTTCAAGAAAGGTTTCCTTTGTGTTCAACAGAAGAAATGATAAGAATTTATTTGCATCATGTAACTTTGCTCAACCAAACACAAGAGATTTATACAAGTTTGGGAAAACATTTAAGGTGAGATTGAGAATAACTTCAATAATATTACATTTGTAAGATGACTGAACATGTTTATGCTTAATCAACATTCAAGAATATATAAATCAACTTCCCTTTATTGAAACAACTTTATTGTTTATGCTCTAATTATACAAAAATGCTCCAAAGTACAAAAAAGATTTGATTGATACAAAAATATAAAAAAACATTAAGTGGAAAGTATTTAACTGCATATACAGAACAAGAAATAAATTCACTCATAGGCATATCAGAGATATAATAGCATTTCAGATCAGTAATAACTGCTTGAGGACCAAAAGAGATTTAAAGTTTACAAATGAAGGATAACAACTGTAACATTTTGTCAATTATGAAATTTTTGAGTCGTACCTCAGACATTAAACTAAATTGGCATTGGCAAAAACATTTTTTTGAAATAGATTTTCAAACTTACAAAACATCCGATTTACATGATAACTGTCCTAACATAACACATATGAATACAGAAATATAAAAGGCAACATGGCAAATCAAACACTCAAACAGTAAATGTACAACTGTGTCTGGAATGTGGAATTACATAGGAATACACACAAAATATGGCTTAGAATACCTGAAAGTATAAGATGGCTTGCACACCCAAAGAACTATTGTCACAATCTGGGCATTGTTCAATGGTCTCATTTCCACTAAAATCACAAAAATCTAAACACAAACAAGATGAAGACAGAAAGTCTGGCGGAATGAACTGAAACAGCTGGAAAGTCTTTCACACAGTGCAGTGCACATTTTCCTGAGACCGACAAAAAATTTCTGAATATTGTACATTGAAGAAAAACATTGCATTTGTCTTATTAATCTACTTAAATTGCCGCTTTTTTCAAAATTGTGCAATGCATTTGAAAAAACGAGTATATAAGCCAGAATTACAAGTTTAAACATTTCTACTGCAAACAGAAAAAGTTGAATTACAATCAGTTCCTTTAACTGGTTAACATACTGTAAAATATTTCAACAGTAAATATTGTATAACAAAAGACAAAAAAATCCATATGGCATAAAGCAATAATCATGCATTGAATGGCTAAAATGTTCACATTTTACCCCAAAACACACAAGAGAACATTCAAGAGACTGAGGTGTTCCAGTTAGTCTGCAATATGATATTGGATACGGGTAGAATGGTGATGAGACAACCAGCAAATTCTTCTGTTTATGATAATGCAGTATATATATATTCAACATTCAGAGAAGGGCTGAATAAAGAATTTGAGGGAATAATTCTTCTCAGATGTGTGTGGAAAGATAATTGACAAGTTGGCAGCGGGTTTGGAGTCCGATGCTTATGTGAGTCTGATTCCCAGTACCTGTTCTAGTTCCTGTCTCCTCTGCTGCACCTGAAACAAATTCATTATTCAAATAAAAAAAATTAATATGTATAATAAAAAATATAAAAATAAATTGCCTTTAATACAAATCCCTTTCAGTTTTACATCCTTCAACCATCCACTTACCTCCATCATAACATCATTTGATGATAGGGATGGGTAAAAATTATTAATTTCTCAATTTTAAAATGCTCCTTGGATTCAAACCAACTTTTATATTTCCTATATGTGTTTGTTTGTGTTTGTAACTGTAGGACCTGTGAAGTTACAAATCGTAAGGTTCACCCTAAAGCGAGTCCTCATCTTTAACCAAAAATAAGATAAGATGTTTTGGACTACAGTAAACCTCAGGATTGTAGTCATTCAGTTACTTCTGTGACGTGTCGTCAGAGATCCGTTACTGATATTACCGGGTTCACATGATGTTTGCCTCGTCACTGGTGGTGAAGCATGAAACTGACTGCCGAGTTAACCAATAACAATAGAATAGACTTTTTGACAGAAAGAGTGAACTGAGAAGAGTCAGGAACTAAATGTGAGTGTTTTTCAGACATGAGAAAAAACATATATGGGATTTATGTATAGTTGAGGACTCAAACAATACAATTATTAATAGTTTTATCACCAAATAAGCGTCTCATTTATAAATCTTCAATTTGAAGAAGCTTTATTGCTTGAGAAAAATCACTGAATCAATTTCATAATGCACGGGAGTCTAAAAAGTTTTTCTGTGCACCATTATTTGCATTACATTTTAAATCTGTTTTCTGTTTTATTTCCTTAAAATGTTTAAACTTGTAAATTCCAAGATGTTGAATCTTTGCATTTACAATGTTTTACTCAAAGTAAAACAGAATTCAAAACATTATTATGTGGCTTAATTATTAAAGTGAACATGTACTTAATTAATATAGCTGATCAGAAGCATATATAGTAAAATAAGGATTCTTTCTATGTCTACAAAAATAATCGATACTGAAATGGAACCTTATAAATAAATATCGAATCACTGGTCTCGAAGTTGGCCCTAACTTATAATTCATAAATCCAGTATTTTCTCCTAAACCTTCTCTACCCTAACATGTTTTCTAACTGAAGCACAATCAAAGAATCATCAGAAGTAGCCAGCAAAACTATGGAATGTTAATAAATAAAACAGGCAAACCTTTGAAAACACATAGCGTCCAACCGCTTCAGTGACCCAGGGTGCTTGATAAAACTCAGTCCTCCTCTCCTCTTCTGGGTTTCCGACAGTGTCTGTCATCAGCTGCAGAAACAGATAAACTTGAGTCCAGTGATGTCATTAACACACAAAAGAAGAAATCTTTTAGTTTACCTTCAGGTCTCGGCTCTGAGACTTGAGCCAGTCCTGGATGAACTCCTGTGGAGTGTTACTGAAGCTGAGCATGAAGTCTCTCTGAGTCTTCAGAGTGTTGATGGATTCAATCGTTTCGTGGATCTTATAGATAATATAAAGGTTTGGTTAGTACATTGCTCTTGTTCTTTAACATGAACGGAACAAATTTTTTTTTTTTTTGTCATTGCACACTCACCTTCATCTCTAAGGCAGCGATCTCCTGCTGATTGGTTGTAGATGACAGGAAGCTGGTCATCTGAGCCTTCAGTGGGTCGTCCACTTCAACATCAATGTCAAAGCACGCTGTCTTCTTCTGGTCATTGGGATCCACACTAACAGAAAACAATCGGATCCAAGAACAGTTTGGTTACAAATATTACTTTGAATATGTTTTTCTGTGTTCATCTGTACAGAGATGTTCATTCTGATATTTTTGAGTAAATCGATACATTTTAATTCTGGATGAACTATCCCTTTAAGATCAAATAATAAGCGCACACACACACACACACACCTGATCATGTGATTGATGACAATGGGGTCGGGATGCTGAAGAAGGCCTGCAAGCTTCATGGGGATATCAGAAAACCTCATTCTGGGACAGCCAAAAATCTGCAGGATAATGACAAGACATTTTATATTGAAGGTTGTTTTTGAAGCAGACAACTTGTAGTCCTGAAGAAATAACAGCCAATGAGAGCACAGATTACAGTGAGGAAGTGTTCCAAAACCTATAAGCAAAAGTTAATGTATAGATTTTTTTGTGAACACATATTATAATAATATTAAATGATTGAGGTCATAGTGGAAATTGACACCTTGTCTATACATTAAGGTGGGATAAAAAGCAAGATTGTAACATTTGGAAAATATTTCAGATGTTTTGGCTCACCTGTCTGAAGTATCGATTGCAGTTAATGTACTCTTTCTCATGGCAGTCTTGGAGCTTGTTGTTTTTGATATAGAGCCACAGGGCCTGCATGATACTTGCTCTGGTTTGAGTATGGACGCCCAAAAGTCGTGCCAGGCGAGGATCTAGCTTATACTGTGGAGGCTTGAAGAGAAGAACAGACAATGATATAAACCCTAACTGCAATTATAACAGAGGCATCTTAAAGTTATTTCTGTGTGTTCTGTTTGTGATACCTGATGGTCCAGCATAAGCAACAAAGTGCATTTTACATTCACGTCTCCGGGTCGCTTCACCTGAAAGCCATCGGTCTCTTGAGTTGTTGGCATTCTGTGCCACTTTGTTTAAAAAAAATAAAAATAAAATGGTTCATTTGATCTGACACAGAGTTTCTTCTCCATAATAATAACAGAAGTGGACCAAATCCTCTCCGTACCTCCACCAGGTGATTGTCCGGGCCATAAAGTTCTTTGTCCAGTTCAATGACCAAGCTTTTAAAGAAGGATGAAAACTTTCTCTTCTGCTTCCCAGGCTAAGGACAAAGACAGAGAGAAAGAATTGGGCCAAAGGGAACACATGTGAATCTTTTGTTCATGTCGTTGATTGATTCTGCATTGTTTGGTGCTGACCACATCGGGGGAGTTTTTTTGAAAGATGCGTACCCTCATTCGCCTCCAGCTATTGCGCCAGTATGCGTTTGCGCAACTCATTCCCTCCCTCACCATACCGCACGGCTGACAACCACTTAACAAATGACAAAAACCTTTCCTTTATTCATGTGGCAGGACATTGCCAGAGGCTAGCGAATGCATATTCAGACTTTTATTGACTCGAGCCAACGTATCAATTCCTTGTCCTCAAAGTCGGCCAAGAAATCTCACGGCAAGGGAACGTGGAAAAGCTTAAAGCACATCTGGTTTGAAGGAGTGATCTGAGGACACGAGTTAGTGAGGACCAGAGAGACTCAAGCCTGCCAAAAAAACAACAGCAGCTAAATGAGCTGAGGCTGTAGCGTGTCGTGAATTCTCAGCCGCTTGACCTCTAACATACACGGCGAACAGTGAAACAAGATACATACGTCTTCCAGGAGTTTGCCCTCGACTCGGAGTTCCCATGATGATACTTTCTCAGCCTCCTCTCCTTCGGGTTTGGCAGGTGTGTATGTGTTAGAGATGTAGATTCTCAGTTTTCGCTTTTGCTAGAGAACAAATGTGTAGTTTTACATTTGCACATAAAAAGTCGGGATGTCATAAACGGAGAACAGCCGTACTGTGATGGGCTTTTTGATGGCTTCCTGTATCTCCATGCGTTTGCGAGCGATGGTCTGGTCCAACTTTCTTTCGAAAGCCAGAAGGTCCATGTAAGCCTGAGACTCTGGGACCAGATCTCTGATCTGAGAAACATGAAATCATGAGAAACTCATAAGAGTAACACTCGACAGATGTACTCGCACCGTTAGGGTTTCACTCACCCTCTGCGGAAGAACTTTGTCAGCCATCTTGCGTCGCTTTACTCTGAAAGTTCACAGCAGATGTAGGACAAGCATCTTTTAAAACAAATATGTATTTTAAGGTTCTAAAGCGAGTAAAAATTCACTCACCCCCTTCGAGGGCCCATAAGACCACCGGTCTGCTGCTGGAGGAGTCTTTTTCGCGTGGGGTCCATCGGGGACTGTGGCATGCCAGGTCGCATCGGAATAAGCCCACTGTAAGATGGACCGGGCATGGGGGATCCCATAGACCCCATGCTACCCATTGGCACCCCTCGGTTGGGTGGCATACTCGGGCGCTGGAGGAGGGAATAGTTACATAACTTTATATCTACTGTATTATATCAAAAAACTGAAAACTATTTTATATTCCAATGCAGATTATAGAGTTGGGTCAAAAGTTTTGGAAACTTTCCACATTGTAATGTGCACAAATGTGATTTTATTATTAAAAATTAGAAGATGAAAATATTATTAAAAATTAGATGAAAATATTTTTAAAAATTAGAAAATGAAAATATTTTTACAAATTAGAAAATGAAAATATTTTTACAAATTAGAAGATGAAAATATTTTTAAAAATTAGAAGATGAAAATATTTTTTTTAAATAGAAGATGAAAATATTTTTAAAAATTAGAAGATGAAAATAATTTTTTAAATTAGAAAATAATTTTTTAAAGTAAAATCCAACAAATTAAAAATCCTACAATTGAATAATTTTATTTAACTTTATTTTATTAACAACACGTCACACCATTGTTTTCCAACCCAAAACCACAATATTCAAAGTATACACAATGTACTTTAATAAATCATATCACACGATACTAGCAATCTACACATGATAAAAACACAAAATAAATATAATAAAAATAAAAATAAATATGTCAACAAATGACCGAGCGAACGAGATAAGCACGCGCGCGTCTCGTCTCGTCAATGCGGAAGTAGAAACGTTCGTTCACACGCGTCACTCTTAAGTGATTTTAAAGTTTTTTAAACATTTTAATTTCGTTTTTTCGACCATTTTCTTGAGAAGCACGATCATTGAAAGCCAAAAACAGAGAAAAGTTAAGAGTTGAATGTGTGGTGACGTAATAAGAGACACATTTGCGGAGTGAAGCGAGTAAAGCGGAAGTGAAGATGTCTTACCTGATGGAAGTTGTGTGTGTTGTTTAAACTCCTGAACGGAGAATTGTGCGTCATCACGGACATCCTGTGACCCGGGGTCAGGGGGTTCAGGTTCGGGTTTATTGGGGAGTTGACGGGAAACCCCGATCTGGAAGCCATGTTCATTTTCCCGCTTCTAAACGTTTAAAATGGAAATAAACGTCACTGTTATAAGTCAGTCAGCACGTGTTGGGATCGTCTGTCATCTCTGCCTGTCAAAGCGAGCGTTTATAAGCGCAGTCCGACCAATGAAAACACTTCTCCGCGGGTGTGTTCGACTTCACGCGGATTTGCGCAGATCGATACGCGCGTGACGTCATGGTATCGCGAGATGTGCGCTTTTGAGCTGCGCTCGCGGTACTTTGATGTCGACGGACGAGCGGTCTGCGCAGCGCTGCGTCAGTCGTGTGGGGCTTCTCTTGACTCCTCCCACTGGGTTGCCAAATTAATTCTTATTAAACTCTTTGCGTGGGAGATAGTTCTGTATTAAACTCAAGCTGTGGATTTATTAATCTATAAAGATTGTAATAAATGTTGAGTTAAATAAAGATAAATAAAAAGATACAGTATTGATAGATAGAATAATAGAAACATGTTTTTTAATTATAAATATCATACTTTTTGTGCTAATTAACTAAGTAATATTAAAAAAAAATACTTTTTTTTGAATATTACTCTTGAAATATTACTTTTTTTATTATTTTTTTTGAATATTACTCTTGAAATATGTTTACAATTTAATCTTTATTATATTTTTTTTGTTTTAATTAACTAAGTATTATTCAATCTTCATAAAACAAAAAAAATATTTATCTTGAAATATGTTTACAATTTAATCTTTATTATATTTTTTTGTGCTAATTAACTAAGTATTATTCAATCTTCATAAAACAAAAAAAAATACTTATCTTGAAATATGTATACAATTTAATCTTTATTATATTTTTTTGTACTAATTAACTAAGTATTATTCGATCTTCATAAAACTAAAAAAATATTTATTTTGAAATATGTATACAATTTAATCTTTATTATATTTTTTTGTACTAATTAACTAAGTATTATTCGATCTTCATAAAACTAAAAAAATATTTATTTTGAAATATGTTTACAATTTAATCTTTATTATATTTTTTGTGCTAATTAACTAAGTATTATTCAATCTTCATAAAACAAAAAAAAATACTTATCTTGAAATATGTATACAATTTAATCTTTATTATATTTTTTGTGCTAATTAACTAAGTATTATTCAATCTTCATAAAACAAAAAAAATATTTACCTTGAAATATGTATACAATTTAATCTTTATTATATTTTTTTGTGCTAATTAACTAAGTTTTATTCAATCTTCATAAAACAAAACAAAAATACTTATCTTGAAATATGTTTACAATTTAATCTTTATTATATTTTTTTGTGCTAATTAACTAAGTATTATTCGATCTTCATAAAACAAAAAAAATATTTATTTTGAAATATGTTTACAATTTAATCTTTATTATATTTTTTGTGCTAATTAACTAAGTATTATTCAATCTTCATAAAACTAAAAAAATATTTATCTTGAAATATGTTTACAATTTAATCTTTATTATATTTTTTGTGCTAATTAACTAAGTATTATTCAATCTTCATAAAACAAAAAAAATATTTATTTTGAAATATGTTTACAATTTAATCTTTATTATATTTTTTGTGCTAATTAACTAAGTATTATTCAATCTTCATAAAACAAAACAAAAATACTTATCTTGAAATATGTTTACAATTTAATCTTTATTATATTTTTTGTGCTAATTAACTAAGTTTTATTCAATCTTCATAAAACAAAAAAAATATTTATCTTGAAATATGTATACAATTTAATCTTTATTATACTTTTTGTGCTAATTAACTAAGTTTTATTCAATCTTCATAAAACAAAAAAATATTTATCTTGAAATATGTTTACAATTTAATCTTTATTATACTTTTTTGTGCTAATTAACTAAGTATTATTCAATCTTCATAAAACAAAAAAAATATTTATCTTGAAATATGTTTACAATTTAATCTTTATTATATTTTTTGTGCTAATTAACTAAGTTTTATTCAATCTTCATAAAACAAAAAAAATATTTATCTTGAAATATGTTTACAATTTAATCTTTATTATATTTTTTGTGCTAATTAACTAAGTTTTATTCAATCTTCATAAAACAAAAAAAATATTTATCTTGAAATATGTATACAATTTAATCTTTATTATACTTTTTGTGCTAATTAACTAAGTTTTATTCAATCTTCATAAAACAAAACAAAAATATTTATCTTGAAATATGTTTACAATTTAATCTTTATTATATTGTTTTTGCTAATTAACTAAGTATTATTCAATCTTGATAAAACATAACAAAAATATTTATCTTGAAATATGTTTACAATTTAATCTTTATTATATTTTTTGTGCTAATTAACTAAGTATTATTCAATCTTCATAAAAAGTAAAATATTGCAATTAAAAATACTTATTTGGAAATATGTTTACAATTTAATCTTTAATCTTAATATAAATCCTTGCTATATTCACAATTTTTAATAAATGTGAAAACTATATTACTTCTAATACAAAATTAACCATAACTTGAATGATTGATTATGCATTTTTATTGTAATTTTGCCAAACTACTTAAATATTGATTTATGACAGTGTAAATAATTTGCTTTTGGGAGATGTGTTTATAAGATAATTATTAAAAACAAAAATAAGATTTCTTTTGGACAGCCTTATTTTGGCAAATCTTATAAATCCAGAGAATTAATGCAAATATAGTTTACAAAACTTTTTACAAATAATTTGATGTTCTTTTAAAACAAGAAAGGCAACAATTTCTTACACCGCACAATTTGTGACAAAGGCTGCCAAATAAATGTAAGCAGAATGATGGCATTGGCTCTTAAGCATACGGCACACTTTTGCAAACGTTCATGTCATCCCTGAATTTAAAGCATTTAAATAATCCGTATATTATATACACTATCAATACTCTAGAAACAAAACAACAGCTTGAACTTTGACATAACACCCAAAACAGTTGTTTTATGGCACGGACGAAGCGTGTTCTGAGATCTTTTATTACATGCCCATAAGCCAATGACTCATGGTCAGGATAGCAGCATTTTTCAACTAGTCAAATATATACACAGTTGCACACAAAGTGAGACCGCACAGGACAACTTACACCGTCAATATCTAATACATAAGAAATACAAAAGAAAACAATTACACTGATAAAGATACTTTCAAGTCATGATTACTTTTTTTTGGAGACTACCAACCGTTGTTCTCTCTGGAACCAATAACTTAGCGTCTGTCAAATGTAGTATGATGATAATGGACTAATAACATAGAGCGCAACTGTACCACACTTTGGCTATTGAAACTACAAAGAATACACTCCACTAGATCATGATTTCAATACAATTTGACAATAACAAACAGTAAAGTAAGTGACCTGGTGGAAAACCGTTGAGGTTGATTACCAATCTGGATGTTTATGCCAATAACTTTGCTAGATTGCGGTAACGTCTCATAAAAATGATAGTGTACGGATATGAGGAGGTATAATTATACAATGTGTACGTAGAGTATAGTTTATTTTAAAAAGCATCTTTGTTATTGGAGAGGTCAACTTTCCCGGCATCTATGACTCTATGCTCGGCTGTTTCTTTCGGTTTACAAGATGAGAGTTGAACTTCCTCCCTGAGAGAATTAAGCAAGTTTCTGAACGTGTCGTTTTAAACAGACCAGCCATGTGCAAATATTCCTGAAAAAAAGAATGTGGAAAAATGTAAACTGAATGTCAGAAGAATGAGTCCATGTCTCCTTTGTTGATGAGCATTATTCAGCTCATGCAAGTGACTTCTGCTTCCAACAGCATTATTGAGAAAAAGTCTCGTCTCTTAGCAACACGCAGGAGCTGTCCTGGTTCTCCACGCGGCGCTTGGGACCCAGCAAAGCTTCAGGAAGAAAAAGGAAACAGCCATTTAGAACGCTGTCTCTGTTTCTGCAGTAATGCACAGTATCAACGTATAGATGTTGCACGAGCTGTCAATTAAAAACATTATTTTAACATGCTTCAATCAATCATGCGCCTGAACGTATGTGAATGAAGAATTTTTCTACCATCTGAGAAAATCGCAGCTCTCGTCAGCGACACGTATCAGCCAGAGGCGTCAGGCTGCATGTGTACATGGATAAACAAATGAGAAATATTCATATGATACAAAGACAAAACACGACATATCCATCCAGTGTGAATGGCCTGTTCTTCATTTTCTTATAAAAATAGCAACTTACATTACAGTCACTCTTCTCATCTTTATTTGGGGGTAAATGTTGATTTATTTGAGTCATTCGCTTAATAAATCAATGATTGACAGCCCTGTTTGTACTGTTTTAACATGCTTGCTTCTGTCTTGTTGAGAACATTACACTGCACATTTTTCCTTTTGAATCACACTTTTCATTTGCATTCGACGTCGCGTACTTACCATTTTTATGTTTCATTGATTTGGATCTTCGTGGTGAATTTGGATTCTGTACAGAAAAAAATGACACATTAAGATGTGCCTGCAGTGCACATAATGCCAATAATAAGAGCTTTAAGGGGAAATTCACAAAGCAAATTGCTAATTTAAAATGTATGCATTTGTTGTAAATACTCAAAAAATTACACGGTTTTAAGCGCGACAAATCAAGGAAAGGACGACTAAAAGCAATTTTAAAAAGCAATAGTTATTGGTAACATTAAAACAAACTTACCAAAGGTACAGGTTGTTTCAAAGAATGTAAAAGTACCTTATCTGACTTTCTCTTCTTGGCTGGAAACAAAACATCAACATGTTAAGGAAATGAATGCCACACAAGTATGAATACACCAATGAATTTATATTTAATCCAACAGGATCGTTCTGCCCAGGTTCTTCTAAAATCTACTGTGCGAGGTGAATGTGTTGAGATGGAAGTCTGAGAGGAAGACTGAGAGCGAACGGTTTGACCTTCACTGAAGTTACGATGGATCCACGACAGTCTTACCTTTCTTTTCTGCGCCATAAGACCAGTCATTGTCATTGACATCATCGTTGTCCTCTTGATCGCTCTCTGATTTGTTTGTGTTATTGCCACTTGCAATTCTGAACAAAGGAGGCATAAAAACAAAACACATTACATTATATTATCCCGACGCCGTTGCCCACATCACATTATTGACGGATAATGAGCATCGCAAGCATCAAGAGCTTTTGTCCACCGCAGGGAAGCTGATGGTAACTATACCTGCGGTTGGCAATGCGACTGCTGTTGCGTCCCATCCCGAGGCATTTCTCCAGGTGCGGTGCAAAGCGAGAGGCGGCAATGCTGCGACTACAGTTGGGACACACGCACTCTTTGTTCTTCCACTGGTTGTACACTTGCCCAAAGATGTCTACTCCAGGCTGGTCGACGATTTCTACAAAAGGCAATGTCACATATCATAAGTTACAAATGTTTTCATTTCAAACCCATCGACAATACTAAACAATCAACATTGTTTCAAAAAAGATCTCTTCTGCCATTGTTCGGTCACCAGCATTCTTCAAAATATCTTCAGTAGAAGAAAAAAAGCCATACAGGAGTAAAAGATGATGGAACATTCATCTGTGGTTAAACTGCCTCTGGCTTCACGCTTGTCAGACTCGGTCTCTATCTTCAAAAAACACATCTTTTCCGGCTACATCTAACTCACTAACTCACTTCTTTTCTAACCTACTCACTCTATCAAAAAAAAAAATATTTATTCTTTTTGTAACTTCTCTCTCTGTGTAACTCGGTAGCATTGTTGTAGCACTTGTTCACCTATTGTTGTATCGGCTATTTACCGCTTCATTGTCTCCTCGACTATTGTAAGTCGCTTTGGATAAAAGCGTCTGCTAAATGACTAAATGTAAATGTAAACTACCCCTCAAAAAACCAGCGTGATGCCCTGACAGCACACACACATCTGGCAGACATCTCCCGTCAGATGTCCTCCAGAAGACGTCTGCAAGATGTGCATGATCTGAAATGGATGTACATCAGCTCTTTCTAAGATGTTTAGCAGACGATTCCAGATCTTAAGCAGACATCGTACAGAGAATCTTGCGTTTTAGAGACATGATGTCAGACTCTCACCGAAGTCCTTCATACTATCCTGGTCCGTGTCATCCAGGAAGAAGTATCCTTGTTTGACAGCCCTGTGCACCTCAAAACAGAGACCCAAGCAGGCGTCTTCCACCAGGTCCGACAGGATGTCTTGAGCGTAGCCCTGTGCGGGAGACACGAGGCGGGCACGGATTCATATACGCACGCAATCTCAACCCAGGAAAGGATTGTGCGAGAGATCTCACCTCCATCTTACTGTTGTCCATACTGGACAGAGACACGTCCTCCATTTTCATTTGCAAAATGTGCAGGAGAATAAACTGCCGTCTACATGCTGTAGTGCAGCAGTCCCACAACACACTGCAACACACACACACAACAACAACACACACACAGAGAGCATGAGACAGCAATACATCACCAGCAAACAGCTGTCAAGAATTACAAAACAAAAGTCCCCCCTCATTGCTCAATAATATTACAAATACCATTACAAAAAATACTCTTTAGAGTACATAACGAGTACATTGATAGTAAATAAAAAAATATGTATTTTATTTAAATAATAATAAATAAAAATAATAAATTATAAGTTGGATAAAAAATGTATAGAGATGTTGATTCATTATTTATGACATCGCATTTTCATATCGCAGTTTTATATAAAAATATATTTTGTATAATAATTTTTTATGTTTTATGTATATTTATATATAAAAATATATTTTGTATAATTAATTAATTATGTTTTATATATATTTATATATAAAAATATATTTTGTATTATTATTTTTTATGTTTTATATATATGTATATATAAAAATATATTTTGTATAATTATTTTTTATGTTTTATATTCATATATAGCAAACAAATACCGTAAAGAAAACAAACAATGCATATAAATGGACCGACAATGACGTCATCACCATGCCAACTAGAATGTATAAATAGACATTTGATCAGATGAACAGACTCTCGCTGATCATAAATACACAAATAAATCGATGACGATTACAACACGTCATAACGTCGATGATGACGTATTCGGGGCTTTTATTTATCCTCACCGGCTCTCGGAGGAGGACTGTTTGTGCTTCCGGTCTCTTCGTTGTATCGATTAGAGCTGCTCATCTGATCGCATCGATGTGTTTGATGCGTTTCTGTATCGCGATAGTTTGATGTTCGCAGAGACGTTCACGCGTTTCCTCGCAGACAAAAGCAAAGTTTCACTTCCGTCGCTCTGATTCTGCGCCGCACGCGTCCATGTCCCCGATCAGACTCGATTCATCGACTCATCGACTCGTCCGGGCTCGCGCAGCGCTCGATCGATTAGCCGGGTCTGAGCTTACCAAAGACCGTAGACGTTAAGGAGCCGCAGTGCTGTGGCCACAAATGTCGAAAAGCGCACCTCTAAAGCGAAGAATGTCGATTTTTCGGATTATCTATCGCAACTAGAGGTTACGTTTGAATTAAATAAAGAAACGTGATTCAGTTCATATTTTAATCACATGAAAAGGTTTTAGAATTCACTTTTTTATGTCTTAAATATGCTTAACGAAGCCATTAAATGTATGCTTGTATATTAACCTGTAAATCTGTCCATAATACTTATCTATATTCATATATTCTGTATAATTATTGTATATATTACTCATATATTCTGTATTATTATTGTTTATATTACTCATATATTCTGTATTATTATTGTTTATATTACTCATATATTCTGTATAATTATTGTATATATTACTCATATATTCTGTATAATTATTGTATATATTACTCATATATTCTGTATTATTATTGTTTATATTACTCATATATTCTGTATAATTATTGTATATATTACTCATATATTCTGTATAATTATTGTATATATTACTCATATATTCTGTATTATTATTGTTTATATTACTCATATATTCTGTATTATTATTGTTTATATTACTCATATATTCTGTATTATTATTGTTTATATTACTCATAAATTCTGTATTATTATTGTTTATATTACTCATAAATTCTGTATAATTATTGTATATATTACTCATATATTCTGTATTATAATTGTATATATTACTCATATATTCTGTATAATTATTGTATATATTACTCATATATTCTGTATAATTATTGTATATATTACTCATATATTCTGTATAATTATTGTATATATTACTCATATATTCTGTATAATTATTGTATATATTACTCATATATTCTGTATAATTATTGTATATATTACTCATATATTCTGTATTATTATTGTTTATATTACTCATATATTCTGTATAATTATTGTATATATTACTCATATATTCTGTATTATTATTGTATATATTACTCATATATTCTGTATAATTATTGTATATATTACTCATATATTCTGTATAATTATTGTATATATTACTCATATATTCTGTATAATTATTGTATATATTACTCATATATTCTGTATAATTATTGTATATATTACTCATATATTCTGTATAATTATTGTATATATTACTCATATATTCTGTATTATTATTGTATATATTACTCATATATTCTGTATAATTATTGTATATATTACTCATATATTCTGTATAATTATTGTATATATTACTCATATATTCTGTATAATTATTGTATATATTACTCATATATTCTGTATTATTATTGTTTATATTACTCATATATTCTGTATAATTATTGTATATATTACTCATATATTCTGTATTATTATTGTTTATACTACTCATATATTCTGTATTATTATTGTATATATTACTCATATATTCTGTATAATTATTGTATATATTACTCATATATTCTGTATAATTATTGTATATATTACTCATATATTCTGTATAATTATTGTATATATTACTCATATATTCTGTATTATTATTGTATATATTACTCATATATTCTGTATTATTATTGTTTATACTACTCATATATTCTGTATTATTATTGTATATATTACTCATATATTCTGTATTATTATTGTTTATATTACTCATATATTCTGTATAATTATTGTATATATTACTCATATATTCTGTATAATTATTGTATATATTACTCATATATTCTGTATTATTATTGTATATATTACTCATATATTCTGTATAATTATTGTATATATTACTCATATATTCTGTATTATTATTGTATATATTACTCATATATTCTGTATAATTATTGTATATATTACTCATATATTCTGTATAATTATTGTATATATTACTCATATATTCTGTATAATTATTGTATATATTACTCATATATTCTGTATTATTATTGTTTATATTACTCATATATTCTGTATAATTATTGTATATATTACTCATATATTCTGTATTATTATTGTTTATACTACTCATATATTCTGTATTATTATTGTATATATTACTCATATATTCTGTATAATTATTGTATATATTACTCATATATTCTGTATAATTATTGTATATATTACTCATATATTCTGTATAATTATTGTATATATTACTCATATATTCTGTATTATTATTGTATATATTACTCATATATTCTGTATTATTATTGTTTATACTACTCATATATTCTGTATTATTATTGTATATATTACTCATATATTCTGTATTATTATTGTTTATATTACTCATATATTCTGTATAATTATTGTATATATTACTCATATATTCTGTATAATTATTGTATATATTACTCATATATTCTGTATTATTATTGTATATATTACTCATATATTCTGTATAATTATTGTATATATTACTCATATATTCTGTATAATTATTGTATATATTACTCATATATTTTGTATTATTATTGTTTGTATTACTCATATATTCTGTATAATTATTGTATATATTACTCATATATTCTGTATTATTATTGTTTATACTACTCATATATTGTGTATTATTATTGTATATATTACTCATATATTCTGTATAATTATTGTATATATTACTCATATATTCTGTATAATTATTGTATATATTACTCATATATTCTGTATAATTATTGTATATATTACTCATATATTCTGTATAATTATTGTATAAATTACTCATATATTCTGTATTATTATTGTTTATATTACTCATATATTCTGTATAATTATTGTATATATAACTCATATATTCTGTATTATTATTGTATATATTACTCATATATTCTGTATTATTATTGTATATATTACTCATATATTCTGTATTATTATTGTATATATTACTCATATATTCTGTATAATTATTGTATATATTACTCATATATTCTGTATTATTATTGTTTATATTACTCATATATTCTGTATAATTATTGTATATATTACTCATATATTCTGTATTATTATTGTATATATTACTCATATATTCTGTATAATTATTGTATATATTACTCATATATTCTGTATAATTATTGTATATATTAATCATATATTCTGTATACTTATTGTATATATTACTCATATATTCTGTATAATTATTGTATATATTACTCATATATTCTGTATAATTATTGTATATATTACTCATATATTCTGTATAATTATTGTATATATTACTCATATATTCTGTATTATTATTGTTTATATTACTCATATATTCTGTATAATTATTGTATATATTACTCATATATTCTGTATAATTATTGTATATATTACTCATATATTCTGTATAATTATTGTATATATTACTCATATATTCTGTATAATTATTGTATATATTACTCATATATTCTGTATAATTATTGTATATATTACTCATATATTCTGTATAATTATTGTATATATTACTCATATATTCTGTATAATTATTGTATATATTACTCATATATTCTGTATAATTATTGTATATATTACTCATATATTCTGTATAATTATTGTATATATTACTCATATATTCTGTATAATTATTGTATATATTACTCATATATTCTGTATAATTATTGTATATATTACTCATATATTCTGTATAATTATTGTTTATATTACTCATAAATTCTGTATAATTATTGTATATATTACTCATATATTCTGTATAATTATTGTTTATATTACTCATATATTCTGTATAATTATTGTATATATTACTCATATATTCTGTATAATTATTGTTTATATTACTCATAATTTCTGTATAATTATTGTATATATTACTCATATATTCTGTATAATTATTTTATATATTACTCATATATTCTGTATAATTATTGTATATATTACTCATATATTCTGTATAATTATTGTATATATTACTCATATATTCTGTATAATTATTGTATATATTACTCATATATTCTGTATTATTATTGTATATATTACTCATATATTCTGTATAATTATTGTATATATTACTCATATATTCTGTATAATTATTGTATATATTACTCATATATTCTGTATAATTATTGTATATATTACTCATATATTCTGTATAATTATTGTATATATTACTCATATATTCTGTATAATTATTGTATATATTACTCATATATTCTGTATTATTATTGTTTATAGTACTCATATATTCTGTATAATTATTGTATATATTACTCATATATTCTGTATAATTATTGTATATATTACTCATATATTCTGTATTATTATTGTTTATATTACTCATATATTCTGTATTATTATTGTTTATATTACTCATATATTCTGTATTATTATTGTTTATATTACTCATATATTCTGTATTATTATTGTTTATATTACTCATAAATTCTGTATTATTATTGTTTATATTACTCATATATTCTGTATTATTATTGTTTATATTACATATATATCCTTTATTTACTGCTTATTGCACTTCTTATAAGTTGCAAACTGCATTTCGTTGCCTTGTATCCTACATGTGCAATAACAATAAAGTTGAATAATCTAATCTAAAGATATTCTTCTTTGACACAGTTCTACACAAAAGCACAAGTTATGTTTATTTCTTATTCTTTTCTTATTTTAAGCCCAAATAGTTTGAATATTGAACACCAGGAAGAAATAAGTTGCCTTAATGTGCAGGATCTACATTTACATTTAGTCATTTAGCAGATGTAATAACACGTGTACGAGTTGACCTTTCCGATGTAACCAACTTACAAATGTGCGTCACATAATTGCGTTTTTCCTAAAACGACTTCCGGCCGTTCGAGTTAAAAAAAAAAGAGTCCGAGTGCGGTGGCTTTCCCGGGCGCGCGCGCGCTACACCCGAGTGTCCGGCAGGGGGCGCCGACGCGACGCGTCACTCCGCTCAGACGAGGAAGAAGAAACGGACACAGCAGGAACGATGGAGGGGAACCGGGACGAGGCCGAAAAATGCCTGAAAATCGCCACCAGAGCCCTCGAAGACGGCGACAAAGAGAAGGCGCTGAAGTTCCTCAGCAAGGCGGAGAAGCTCTACCCGACACAGAGAGCCCAAATCCTGCTGGACGCGTTGCTAAGGAACGACGCGACGGGCCGGAAGAGAGCGGACGGTGCTCAACCGGAAGTCCAAACCGAGGCTCAGAACCGGGACCCGGCGGCTGGAGAGTCGGGTAAAACCTTCAGCAAGGAGCAAGCGGAAGGAGTGCAGACCATAAAGCGATGCAAGGACTATTATGAGGTGCTGGGCGCCGGGAAGGACGCGAGCGACGAGGAGCTGAAGAAGGCCTACAGGAAGCTGGCATTAAAGTTCCATCCGGATAAGAACCACGCGCCGGGGGCGACCGAAGCCTTCAAGAAGATCGGGAACGCGTACGCCGTGCTCAGCAACCCCGACAAGCGGCGGCAATACGACGAGTACGGCGGAAACGAAGCCAGCGGCCCGAGTCCGAGCTCTCGCGGAAACTTCGACTTCCACCGCGGCTTCGAGGCCGACATCACGCCCGAAGATCTCTTCAACATGTTCTTCGGCGGCGTCTTCCCTTCGCAGAGCACGCACACCTTCGCCAACGGCCGGGCGCCGTACGGTCGCCACGCCGAGCCGACCAGAGAGAGGGCAGAGGAGAGGGCAGACGGCGGCTTCTCCATGTTCATTCAGCTCATGCCCATCGTGGTGCTGATCCTGGTGTCGGTCCTGAGCCAGCTGATGGTGTCCACGCCGCCCTACAGTCTGTACGCCCGGCCGTCTACTGGACAGACCCTCAAGAGGCAAACCGAGAACCTGCACGTGGACTATTACGTCAGCCGAGATTTTAAAGCCGAGTACAAGGGCTCGGCGCTGCAGAAGATCGAGAAGAGCGTGGAGGAGGACTACGTGTCCAACGTGCGCAACAACTGCTGGAAAGAAAGGCAGACGAAGACCGACCTGCTCTACGCTGCCAAGGTGTACAGGGACGAGCGACTACGGAGGAAGGCCGAGCTCATGACCATGGAGAACTGCAAGGAGCTGGAAAGACTCAACGACCTGTTCCGCGGAGGATGAAGCCGACGCTCGGCCACGCTGCGAGCGTTCGAAAGACACGATAGATTTCTATGTTAACGGTTCTCGCTTTGATTTTAACCTCGATGATAGAATGAAGATCCATGTAGACTAATCTTAGCGTTCTTTTTAAATCGCTCCCCTTCCACTGGAATGTTTTCGCTGTATAGGTCGCTCGACTGACAGAAAATCCTAGAGCCTTCGGATGTGTATATACGATCTTCTATACTGTACATAACATAATATAATTTCATACCAAGTCGTGGTTTAGTTCAGGTGCTTTGGAGATGACAATTAAATAAACCAAATCGAAGTTTATAAATGTATTTAAATGACAAGAATAAGAACTTAAATGAGATCATACAATGCTCAGACAATAAATGCACACGTAAACGGAGGTACGTGGACTGGAAAGTGGATGTTGGTGGGCCTCATGTGACGCTTGGAAGCTGGTCACAAAAAGAAATGATCGGGAACTGTCTCACTGTGTTGGGGTATAAAGTCCTCGATAATATCCTGTTTAATGAGCATAACGGCATTGCATTCCATTTTAGCAAAACTATTAAAAGTCTAGAAGTATGCATTTGAGAATAGGTGCACTTCGATAATGTACTTAAAGTTTGGTACTTCTTAAGATGATCTTAAGAACATCTTAGTCTACTCAAATGTGCCAGTAAGTTGAACTAAATTACGTATTTAACATACTAACTGTTGACACAAAAGTATATTTATTTGAATGCACTAGTTAAAGATGGGATCAAGGGGAAAATAAATACATCTTTAACATACACAGATAGTATATTTTAGCATAATTTAGTTAATCTTAACTCAAAACTTTGAGTACACTACGTGTTTTGAAGATCATCTTAACATAAATTGAAGTATATTAGTGCACACAAGTACTGCACGACAATAAAGAACTTTAGGTGTTTTGTGGAAGTGAACCTTTTTCATCTGGGGTTGAAAGTTTGTAAGACAGTGTAATGCTTTTTAAGTGGTTTTACAGCTTCCAATGGAACTACGCACAAGATCTTGATTTTGAATGTTGAGTCTCTATTCATCCTCTATATGTGAGTCTCTAGCGCATAACAAAATAACTCAAAATTAACTGAAAAATACAAAAAAACTAACAATTTGAAAAGCAAAAGCTAATTATATATATAAGTCAAAAGTCTGACAAACTTTTCTTTTAAATGAGATGTCCAAAACACTGAGACTATTTAAAAAATAAAACAAATAAAAGTAACAAGAAATAAATTTCTAACCTGTGTTTTCCAGTCCATAATGAGATCAGAACTACAATCGCACCTTTGTATAAATCCTATATATGGAATACATATTTCCAAAACCTTGGGCAATGTACAACCATAACAAAGCAATCGTAAGCTAAATTGATGCCAGTCGTAGCAAGAATAAAACAACATGCGTACAAAGTGCTAAGGGAAAAGAGGTGTTTTATATATATACATAGAAAAAGTAAAGAAGCGAGGATGTTAAAAGAGGTTTATTAGTAGTAGGTTTATTTGTGGGTTAGGCTAACATCTTGTAAACTTGATCAGAATAAGTCACAAGTCCCTTAAGACAATACAATACAGTCTGTTTTTTGACCCACATCCAAATTTTAGACCAGGCAACTGCAAAGTGTGCGTATTGGGAAGAAACATATAAAGGCTCAACATGTCATGTGATTTTCATAAACGAGAATAACAGAAATGATTTCTGAAAATCACATTATCTAAAACCATAACTTGCAATAACTAGAAAAAAACTCCAAATAATTAACAACAATAACAACACACACACACACACACAAATAATAATTTGATTAATATTGTTTATTTGCACATGTTTTTGTCTTGCTGGTTCATATATTGATTTTAAACATAAATGTATGCTTTGATATATTTTTAATATAATATATTTTTGGGCCTCTAAAAAAATACTTTACATCCAACAAGAGCATAATGTTTCATTCGTACGGTTCGTCGTTCATAAATGTATGGTTCGGGCTCATCATTTCCCAACCTATTTTTTTTAATTCATGTCTCCAAGAGTCACTTGGGCCATTTGTCTTATGGTTTAAAAGAAATTCTTGAACATAAAACAGAAACATGGTGAGGACGTCCGAATTGTATGTGCGGGCCGCACTTGAACCTGATGATGCATTTTTGTGTCAAATGAAATCTTCTACAATGGCATTTGAGATTCGTTATAAACGTCCACTCCGGGCTCCTCCTCGAACGTTGCTTTGGCATCATCAGCATCAAGCTATATCGAAAATACAAATCTGTTAGAAGATCATTCTGCGCAAAAGCAGGAATGCAGAATGTTCTTTTACAAACAGTGACGCCATGTCCATTTAACGGTACGACAGTAAACAGTTTCCATTACTTACACATTTCATCTCTGTCTCCGTGAACAGTCGTCCGGTCATGAACATTCTCAGAGGGATGGTGAGGATTAGGACAAAAGGAAGAGCGAGCGACACAGGGCTCGATTTGATTATCCACAGGATGACCAAACATCCCATCTGTATAGCGGTGAACACGTGCATCCTACTGGTGCTGACCTGAAGGGGGAACCACAGACCATCATCATGACATCCTGCCGACAGATGTGCTAAACAAGGTATTCCAGCTTACTCTTTTAACGTAGGGTTCATTGGGATGGTATTTTTTTGGCTTGAGGAGCAACAGGATTCGGTCCCACAGCTGGATTCCACTAAGGGATGTGATTCCCATGTAGAGGAAGATCCCGAACAGAGCCGTGACCGGAATCATTTTCAGAATGGGCTCCATGAGGATGGACAGGCCTGGAAACAGATGGATTTAGGATACCGCGGTAGTAGTATAAGACTTAGGATTCTTCAGGACGGTTCTACTCACCGACCAGCAAGGCCACCACCACTCCACTAACTCTTTGCTCCAGGACCTTCTCAATCTCGGGCTTTTGGCCTTTGCTCATGACGGTGAGGGCGTTGGCATGGGATACGGAGCGCACGGTCGCAGCACTTAACCAGGGACAGCCGAATATGGCACTTAGACCTCCCATGCTAACCAGGATGAGAAGATCCATGTGGAAACCCGAACCCTTGAGCATTTTTCTCTCGGGTTTACTTACAATAAGCCTTTAAGAGAGACCGGACAAAGAAAGGATGTTGAAATGTTTCTCTTTTTTATGTCACATGTTTTGACTTATTTAATACAAATGAATGACTTTGACTTAAAATTCAAGAAGAACAGCCAATAAGATCGCAGAATTCCCATTGTTCCCTTTGTTTTATTTCATAATTTATCATTATTATAAAAGTGGGAAAATCTTAATGTATGAGTGCGTAAGTATCCCTGTTGAACTGTAGTTTAAATAATGATATTTATTTTTATTTCCATCCTGTAAAAAGTAAGTATACTTCGAGTTCATTTATTACAATTTATGATTTCTTTATTTAGTTATTTATTACTACTATATATTAATGCTAAGTTATTAATAATACTATTTTTTAACTCTAAATAAGATTTCAGTTACTTTAGTTGTATCAGTAGTAAACTTTAATTGCACAACTCGTTTACACAACTCCAAAAAATGATAAATTAAAAGGTGTATATGTTTTTAGAAAAACTAATGAATGAGATAATTAACTATCGTATAACTGTAATTCAAATCGTATTTAAACACCCAAGTGATTTTGTAAAAAAATATTTTTCTCAATAAATAATTTCAAATTGATGTGAAATTGTGTTAAAATGTCCTGTTTCATAAGCCCCACCCACTGAGAAATATGATTGGACATAATTGTAAAAGTATGTTATGAACTGTTTAAAATTGGGATGCATTCATGTTTTGCCACATTTTATAATAATAATAAACTAAAAAAATGAAATAAATATAGCAAAGGATGGGAATTATGTTATAACTAAAAAATATAATATGAAATTTTTCAGCAAATTTTTAAGGAGTCTTACATTCTGCGCTCTTATTGGCTGTTCTTTCTTCAATAGTAAGTCATCCATATAAAGGAATATAAAACACAAATAAATTTGTCCAGAAAAATTATCTGTTTTGTATGTTTGCTTAAATTATGTTTGTCTATAAAACTCATTTCAGACATTTGGATGCACATTCATAACACATATGTATTCCATCAACGAAAACAGGACTCACGTGGTGATCTGAGACTCGAGGAAAATGAGGATGAAGACCAACATGGCCGGTATAACACTGGCAAACATCATCCAAACAGGGAAGGACTTGTGTTCGCCCATTGGGTTGATGAGCCAGCCCCTCATCTGAGGGTTGGACACCTGCAGGCCCTTAGGCACCACTAGTTTCTGTAACACAGGTCAAAGGTCAGAGGTCATCGCAGCAACTTTATAAGTCGCTGTAAAAGTTTCTAATTGTTGTCTGTATATAACGACAGCCTTGTGCCCATAAGACAACCAAGGAATTAAATTGTACTAGACATTCCAAGTAAAATATAGAGAGGAAACATACCTGGGTGTATGCATCCTCAATGTTTATATCAACAGCAACCATAAGAAAAATAGCAATGGGGACTCCAAAGTCACCAAGCAGACGGCGAATCTGTTCGACAGACATTCAGATCCTCACATTTGTAAACCAGGCAATGAAAGACTACCATAATATAGGAAATGAATGAGATTTACATACCTTGCCTGGCAGGAATGTGCCATTCTTAAACATGCGTAGGTAGTAAGCTATTGAGAAGCAGCCAAACATGAGACACATGGACAGAAGAGCCGTGTTTGGATACGCCCGGCGTACAACGTCCCTCACATCAGTCAGATTGCCTGTAAAATTGTCCACGAGCCTCTGATAGCCGACAACAGTGTGCCACGGATCTTCTGCTGAACTGTTCAGATGATCGTAATTCAGAATGAGAGGATGTTCTTTAAAAACCTGTGATGGAGTAACAAAAACGCAATTATTTTATATTATATAGTATATATGTCATAGACAATGTAATTCCTTTTCTTTATTTATTATATAAATGAATCAGAAATAATAAATAAATAGCTTGATATGCAGTGTGCTCAGTATTAACATTTAAAGTGAATACAAATAGTAATTGTTGTTTTACAATAATTTATTTAAAATAATTGTACTTGTTTTAATTATTCTTCAATGAAATTGGTTTTGGTGGTAATTTCTTTAATTTCTTTTAAATGTTTTGCGTAAGGTTCTCACACTACATTTTGAAAATTTCATATTTGTTTTAAATGTTTTAAAAACTACGCAGGAATGGAATCCCTGGCAAGAACATATAATGTTTAAAACTATTATTTAATATTATTAGATAATAAATCGTATAAAATCTCTTTAAAAATATGTTTGAGGAATATTTTCAATGTAAGTGAATGGTTTTTCATCCAATTTATGATCCATCATTTTTGGCTTTAATTCGAGCGAAATCGAGGGAAGTCATATTTTTCCATGGCAAGTATCACTGCCTTCAACTTCGCATCAGTGATAGAACTTGATAAAATCAGGGAATCATGACATATACTGTGTGCACCTTTCCAAGTTTGGCAAAAGTCTCATAGATGAAAATGAGGGAGATGAGGATGGAGAAGATCTCTTGAGTGAAGCGGGAAATGAAGCGGACCAGGAAGCTTCCCTCCACGGCGACGATCGCCACGACGATGACCATCAGCCACGCTCCAATCCAAACCCTGCCTACGATGTACTCGAAGCCCTGAGACTTACAGAACTTCATCCAGGAGAAGAAGCACGATGGGACAATATTAAAGAACAGAACAGATACTTGACTTAGATCCTCGTGTGAATGAGTGAAACTCACAGCATAAAAAGCTTCTTCAAACACCAGAAGAGGTCCAGAAAACCCAATGACCAGAACAGGTTGAGCGGCGATGAGACAGAAGATAACACCCTGCACTGAGGTGGAGATCATCAGTTCTGATACACCCATCATGTTATCCACTTTATCAGCTGTGGACAGAAGCAGAAGTGGGCCTAACACATTTAAATCAGCTGGGGTTTCAAACTGGACTTTCATTGATGTAGACATTCTCGGTTTTGACTAAACCTTCTCAACTAAGAACGTTAGAGAATGGGTTTCAAAATAACTGTGTATGAAACTTTTTTAAGGGTAACCATACGTACCAAGAAGGCCTCCAAAAGTGATGGCAGGCGACAGCGCAGCAAAGTAGATAAAGATGATCGCGGCCAAAACCTGAGCGTCAAGAGCATCTTTGATGTCACTCATGTAGTGTTTGTAACGCCTCTTGAAGTCTCTGATCATGCCACCGAACGGGACGCCTGTTCGGGCCAGAGGATCTTCTGCTGGAGGCACTGAGCACCTCGAAGCTTTGAGAAGATAAAAAAAGAGTTAGACCTGAGAGCTCTCGTGTCGAGACTAGTGCTCATCATTGACATTATTCGTTCATTTATTTGTACTTTACTGAGACTTTCTAAAAAATATTTTTTTTATGTGATATTCTGACAGCAGGGGCAGAAGAAAATAGGGTTAAATAAGATTTTTATGGAAAAAGTCACACCCATTTCTAGTAATTCGTTTTTTTTACCAGATTACAAAAATATTAACAAAAAGAAAACTCCCAATAAAATCAGTAATGTTCCCGCAGCTAGAGTGGCAGAAAATACATCAAAAACCTTTTTGTGGAATAACATCACGTATTTTGTCCTAATAAATATGCAGTATTTGATATTTGTACTGGATTTCAAACGAACAGTTTTCCTATAAATAAAATAAAATCATATAAAATCTGTAATATCACAGCAGCCAGGGTGGGAGACTAATACAGTAAAACATTTTTGCACATAAAATCACATATTTTTTTATAAATTCGCATTCTTTTTTTCTCAATCGATGTAATTTTTACCAGTTTTTTAAAAAGTGTTATTATAAATAAAGTATTCATATTTGTAATATTCCAGAATCTAGTGGTGCAGAAAAAAGCAATACATTTTTTTTTACATCTTTTAAAAATATTTTCAGCTTCTTTCTGTATTTTAATGTTTGGACTGGTTTTCAAAAGTTTCACTATCAATAAAAATTCTGTTAAAAACTTTAATATCCCGGCAGCTTGCGCAGAAGAAAAGAACAGGAAAATAATGTTTTTGTAAATTAAAATCACATGTTTTTCTAGGATATTTGGAGTCCTTTGTATTTATACTTTTTAACTGGATATAAAGAATACAGAAAATACAGTAAAATAACAGTATTTTTTTTAAGTTTGCATTTTTTGTAATCAATGTTTTTTTTTTTGCATTCACTTTAAAATCTGTAATTTCCCGGCAGTTGTGATGCCAGTTAAATATTATGAAACGTGTGGCATGTGGTTTCTTTTTAAAAGTTGATCAAGTAAAGAAAAAAACAGTTCAACTTTGTTTGTCCTTACGCTTCCGAGGTTTGACCTCTATGCGAAGTTTGGGATCAGAGGGCCGTAGTCTGTCCTGCAGGAGTTTCTTTTGGAAGGGGATGAGTGATGTCAGCATGGACTCGTTTGGAATCTCAGTTGGCGGGATAACTATACAACAGTCCATAAAGTCTGTCACTGCATCGGTCAACTCTGTGTCATTCTGAGCCTGAAACGCTGCCTGATTAAACACCTGAGGATATCATTTACAGAATAAAGCCTGAGTCAGAACAAGTTCATTTCCTTATAATCTTCAACAGCTATTTCAGCTGTAGTTTATGCTCTTACTTTATCAGCCAGCAGCGCTGCCATTGCTCGGCCACATTCATGATAATCTATGTCATTCTCGGTCGGGCCAATAAGGATGAAGAGAAACCTCACAGGCACATTGGTGTCCAGGGCCGATTCCAGCACCACCGCATCCTGGAGGCGCACAAACGCCACCGTAGGCCTCTCCAGAAATTCCAGAGCACCTAACACACAAACACAATTTAATTTACTTTTTTTCTTTCGGATAAAACAGCGGGAAGTGAACTCAAGCATGGGACCTTTCAAAAGTGTCAATATACAGATGTACACATGGTAACAATATGAATTTTAAAAAACATATTACTCTTGAATGGACACTTATAAAAATTCGAAGATTTAATATTTCTGTTGCTGGGGTGCCGAGAAAATACCAGATGTTTTTTTCCAAATCTCAGGGCCAAAAATTTTTTAAAAATGTTTAAAAGTTCAAAAGTTTAAGATTGCAAAATATACAGTTTCTGACATGAAATGGCTCGTTCTTTTGTATACACTTCATAATTTTACAGATATCTTTTTTTTTTAATTTTACGGTAAAAGTCCTGTATAAAATGTTAAGTAGTTTAAGTAATTTTTCCATTGTACATAAAAAAATGTCAAATATAACAGTAAACATATTTTTAAAGAAGGCATTAATATGCATCTTTAGATCTTTAGAACTTTTTAAAAGTCCAAGTGGATTTATTTTTTTAAACATTTACAGTGAACTGTAATCACTGGACTGAATTGAGAACTTAACAGCATGTAATCTCCCTAAATTACCCTACATTTTTGTCATTTATGTCCCATTGCTTCTCATCACATAAGTATTTTATAGGACTGAAGTCATTTTGTAATTCTTTGAGGCACAAAATATTCCCATGTGTCTTCAAGTAAGTAATCCTTTTAATTTTTTATTTCACGCGCATGAAATATAGCGGCCAATAGTTCCAAACTTAAAGGAATAACAGTGTAAAGTATTATTTAGAATTTTATGACTTAACTTTTACGTTACCTTATTGAAATAAAAATAGAGTTTGTATAGATTGATATAAAATGATGATATCATTCTTACCAACAAGCACAATAGAAGCCTCTGCACTGTCAGCCGTGTCTCTCTTTAGAAAAAACACACAAATTATTACTTTTTAAACATTTCAAATCAGGGAAAAGTAAAAAAAGTCATACTTTTTCCGTGACGGAGAATTTTTCCATTTCCACACCGGATGTCAGAGGCTGGGTCTCCAGAGATTGACTGCAGAGAGATAAAGATTCTCTATCGTATTTTGATCTCTAAATATGGCGGGGAAAGTAATTTAGAGCAACGTGTTTGTTTAAATAACATGTTTTATATTATTTTTCATTTTTCTTAGTTATAAAATAAATAACATAATTAATGACTTTATATGATTCTTAAATGTGGAAGAATATGCATAAGTGAGAAAGTGTCGCACACTTTTGACCCCAGCAGTGTGTGTTTAAGGTTACCTCTGCCTGTGCATTAATGTCTGCAGAACCTTATCTCTGTCCCCTGCTGGGATATCTCTTTTATCAACCAGATCATCCACAACCTTCTCAATGATGCTGGAGAGCATCTTCTCCTCTCTGTCCAGCATCACCACACCTGATGACATCCAGATAAAAAAAAACTATACAGTTAACGGAAATAAGTTTGTTGTAAAAACTTTAAGGGACCAACTAACGTGATGTAATCTATGAAAGTTTAGGATCAGTTCAAGGGAGAATGGGACATCGGAATCAGAACGAATCTGAGCTTCAGATTTACTTATAGTAACATACTAATAGTTTTATAATATACTTATTTTGTTTGTAATTGTTTTATTGGATTTACCAGTGTTCATCGTCCTGCGTAACTGCACCAGACTCTTGAAGGTGAGATAGGAGATGTGTGACGGGCCCCAGCATCCCGCCTCGACATCATATGTCTCTTCATAGCCCGTCCATCTGCCCATCTCCTGCCAGTAAGTCTGCTTACTCGAACTCTCATTCATCTTCACATACGCCTGAACATTAATTACATATAGAAGATTAAAAAACATAATATAGCATAAATAATATAATGAGTCTGGATTTGTTTTTCAAAGCAAAACACTTTTTTTAAAACCTTAATGGATTTGTTATTGTTTACCGTCTTCCATGTCCTTTTTAACTACAAATAAAAATTCATCATTTATTCACTCTCATGCACTCAAAAAATAGGTCGTTGGAATTACTTAATTGTATCATGTACATTGGTTCCACACGATTAAATTACGTTTTTATTAACATAAGTTTTATCAACAAATATTAAAAGTAATTTCTCTTAGATTTAAAAAAAACATGTTCAAAGGACATGTTTATATGTTGTACATCATAAATGGTAATTTCAACGACCCATTTCTTTTCTGTGTCCTTTAAATCTTTCATGACTCTGTGGAACATAAAAGAAGATATTTTGAGAAATGTTGTTTTGTGTCCTTCAAATGTCAGTAAAAAGGGTTTAAAATGTTATGCTTGCTGTAAATGTTATAAACCTTTTTTCCCCTCTGTCAGTAAAATTTTGAATGTTGTACTTTTTGTGTTAAATTATTTTAGTTTTGTGTAGCAATTACATTATATAGGTACGAATCAGGGACTTTTAGGATACAGCAATATAGACTCAAAAAGATTCAGTTCCACTTATTTATTCACCTGCCAAATTAATAATGTAAATGTTAATATATATGTTAATTGAACAATTTTCATTACTTAAACTTAAGATTTTTAATTTAACTGTTGGACGTTTAATCAATTATTTTAATATTTTACACTGAAAAAATCTATTAAAGTTTTTTTAAAGTTTTTTTAAGTTAATATAACTGTTTATATTCGTGACATTTACTAAGCCTCATTACAGTTTTTTACAGTGCACTTAATGGGATAAAACATAATTTTATTTTATATACATGTAGAGGTACAAATGAAATTATTAGGTTATTAAAGTTAATTTTCTTTAACACACACACACACACACACACACACACACATATATATATTATATTAAGTCATACAAATTTGGAATGAAATGAGTTAATAAAAACTGAATAAAATCTCATAAATTTTCAAAAAGAAGTCCTACAGTAATATAAATCTTCTCTGAGTTATGTCACATGATGTGTCAGTGTCCTTCCTCTTGTTAACAAAGCAGGGATGTCAACAGCTTAAACATGATGGCTAGACCTCTGGTGCTTAGCGTGACCGTGGATGTGTGTGTGTGTGTGTGTGTGTGTGTGTGTCTGTGTGTGTGTGTGTGTGTGTGTTTCCTGTCCAGAGATGACAGATAAATTAAAGCTCATGTTTACAGTAGAAACATCACTGGTGTGTGTATGTGTGTATGTGTGGCACAAATGTAGAAATGTATCAGTGAGTGTGAGCATGGAATGTATTAATGTGTGTGTGTGTGTGTGTGTGTGTGTTTGTGTGTGTGTGTGTGTGTGTGTGTGTGTGTGTGTGTGTGTGTGTGTGTGTGTGTGTGTGTGTGTGTGTGTGTGTGTGTGTGTGTGTGTTTGTTTGTGTTAAAGATGTGTTTTTCACATTGCAATGTGTTTTTTTTTCATTTTTAGTATTATATCCTATTAATATTTTCAAAATCCTGTTTTTCTGTTACAATGTATTTTCTGAAAAGCTGCTTTGTATAGCAGTTTAGAAAACTGAATTAATCTGTATTTTATACACATTTCAAATGAAAAGATTTAAAGGTTTAAAAGGCTTGAATTCAATATGGTTATATATAAGTCTAATTATTAGAATACAGTTACAATAATAATTACAACATGATTCAGTTGAATAAAAGTGACAACCAATAAGAAATTACAAGTTATTCTTTCTAACTTGTACATGTAATATTTAGTGCCATTAATTCAGTACATCAAAGTGATTTACATCCTCCAGTTTTCAATGTTGGCTGTGTATTATATATATATATATATATATATATATATATATATATATATATATATATATATATATATATATATATATATATATATATGTGTTGACAAAGTATGTATCACAAAATTCTTAAGCAATTTCTTGGTCTCTAAAAAACGTTAAAATCCAAGTTGATAAAATAGACAAATTTTGCAGTGACCTCAATATTTAAATTTATTGGAATATATATTGTATACAAATTGAATTACTTTAAAAAACTATTTTTAAAGAGAAATAAATAAACATTAATTTAAAATTTAAAATAAAATGTTAGTTAAATAAATTTATATGAAGGAAATTTAAAAATAGAAATATATATTTTTCAAAAAATGTATTTTTGAATGAAATGAAGAACTTGGAATAAATAAAGAAAGTTTTTGCACGTACCTTGAACAGCTGACCCTGCTGAGAAACAATCTCTGGTCTCACAGATTCTTATAAGATCCTGCACACTTTTATAAACTGTGTGTACCTGCATCTATGACAGACACACCTCTACACACAGATATACATACAAATGTTGACAACACTTATCAAGATGCTTGTGGTCACATACGACGACCCCCCCCCAAATACATGATTGTCATTGCATTATAAGATATATTAACTAACCATATAACATTTAATTTAAAATATTCAGCACACTTTCCAAGCAAAGTATAATAAAAATGTTGGACGTATTTTGTGTAATTGTACAGCATTACATCTAAACAAATCAATTTTAAAAATGCTTTTAAAATCTCCTTGTATTAAATTGCGAATTATATTTCTCATGCAATGACACCCGGACAGTTATAGAAATACTTCAGGTTGTGGTGTGCACAGTTGTGTTACATCCCACACACATCAAAGTATGAAAGTGTAACCATCTTTGTCTTTTCATACACACACAAGCACACCCAAAACCATGTTCTTGTTCTAACTCATAATATTGATGCAGTAAACAGAATGTCTTGATAACTTTGGACTGGTTGGACAGTGTGTGTGTGTGTGTGTGTGTGTGTGTGTGTGTGTGTGTGTGTGTGTGTGTGTGTGTGTGTGTGTGTGTGTGTGTGTGTGTGTGTGTGTGTGTGTGTGTGTGTGTGTGTGTGTGTGTGTGTGTGTGTGTGTGTGTGTGTGTGTGTGTGTGTGTGTGTGTGTGTGTGTGTGTGTGTGTGTGTGTGTGTGTGTGTGTTTGTGTGTGTGTCTGTGTGTGTGTGTGTATGCGTGTGTGTGTGTGTGTATATGCGTGTGGGTGTGTATGCGTGTGTGTGTTTTATCTTAAAACCAGTCCACACACATTCTGAAGTTTCCTCTCACCTTCAACATCTCTATGAACAGTGAAAGAGACCTCCACCTCTTCTTCCTCTTTTTTCTTCTCATGCGTTTCTCCATCCAGGCTCACAAGGCCAAGACTCAGGTCAAAGGACTGGTTTATGTCCGAAGCATGCCTACATACAGGCAAAAAGAAAGCGATACTCACCAAAGACTATGGTTGAAGTCAAATATTACCAGCTTAAAAACCAAGATTAATGTTGGGTGAACTATTCCTCTAATCCTCTTTAAAGTGTTAGTTCACTTTTTCCTATGATGTTCAATTGGGTCTAAGAACTGTTTAAGAACATTCTTTCAAATATCTTCGTCTATGTTCATTGAAACAAAAGAATGTGTTAATATTAAAAAGAACCTAAAGGTGATGACAGAGTTTTTGGTTTTGGGTGATCTGTGCCTTTTACGTCAAAACACCTTGGGCATTGCCAGCATGCTTTCTTCAGGAGTTTGTGTATGTAATGCAGCGATTCTACAATACCTGTATTTATGTTCAAGCTCCTGAAAAGCACATTTACATTGAATTTTGAATTAAGAAGTAGGCCACAAAAACTTAAACCATTCAGTAATAATTTTGTCATTTAGGGCATATCCCTTTCACTTTTAATGAGAAAGATTTTAGTATTTAAACCAGAGGTAAATGGGCAATACAGTGATAATATTAAATTTTTACAAAAGTTTTTAGTTTACTTATAGCACAGATGTCAACATTCGGTTGTTCAAAAACCAATGAGAGGTGTTTCTAAACTTTTTTAGTGCATTGTGTATTTTTTTAATGCATCATTTTTCATAGTCAAGAAAAGGCTATTTTAAGGATTGTCACATCCATAACGCTGGAATTGCCCAAATATGTTTATTCAACATATATTGCTTTTGTCTTGTACCGGACGAAAAAATTTAATTGTATCATATTTTTTGTGCATATTAGTTTGATTGATGTTGGAAAGTCCCTTCAACTGCACAAAGGAATTCAAACTTTGTGAATTAATTCTGTGTACCATGTGACGTCATGAAAATAATTTTTATTGAATTAGATTTTTTTGTTTAAAATGTGGCTTTTTTATTATTATTTATTATTAAATATGTTTTTATGTTTTATTTTATTTATTATTTTATTTAACTTTATATAATTGTAATTTATCTTATTTTATTATATTTCATATATTTTATTTTATTTTATTTTATTTTATTTTATTTTATTTATTATTTTATTTAACTTTATATAATTGTAATTTATCTTATTTTATTATATTTCATATATTTTATTTTATTTTATTTTATTTTATTTTATTTTATTTTATTTTATTTTATTTTATTTTATTTTATTTTATTTTATTAACCCTTGATTTTATGTCAACCCTTGTGCATCCATTCAAGCAGTCCAAAACATTTTCTAAAGTTCACAGATTTTATAATGTTTTTGCCAGACCCAGTTCTGATCATCATTTCCAAAGATCCATACATTTAAAACAGTTACGTACTATTTGTTTAAATGGTGATACTTTTGTGATTAAAAAGGATTCTAGTTATTTTCCATATACTAAATGTGAAGCAGATTTTACAATAATAAACCACTAAATTGCATTTTTATGCATTTGTCTTTTTGTGTTGTTAATCTCAATCCCCCAATACAATTTGCAGAATTATAAAGTTTATGAAGAAATAAACATAATGGACAAGCCGAACAATTTTGCTAAAAATTCCAAATAAATACCATTTTAAACACCTTAAAGTAAAACTTAAAATCAATCATTTTAAGATAAATGATACATTTTTTCATACTGGCCTTTTAAAGAGAATTATGTGCTTCTCTTTCCTAATACGAGCTAGTTTTGCTTCTTCACCCACATTTCAAATCAATTGAATTTCTCACCTGACAGCCGAATATCTTTCTGTTCATTACTGCTGTCTCTAATATGTGCGTTCACAAACTTTCCACCCAAAAGACAACACTCTTGAGTCATGTTGAACTTTTAAGAAAGAGGGTTACCCGAACGCCCCCCTCCCCCTCATAAGATAGAGATAAAATCTATGACAGCCGCACATCTGGTTTCATGCCAGAGGCAAAGCCTTCTTCTCAACATCAACATCATCATCATCATCATACGAGAAAGCCCACATTCCCTTTTGCTTTATTGTTCTTCATGTAAGATCTCAGGATTGAAATGCTCCAGATGATCTCAAACCAGAGGTAATAACCCCTGGAGGGTCTAGAGAAGTGTATGGGGATTTGGCATATGATCTCTCCAAGAAATACATTTAAGTCAAGAAATCTGAATATTTCTGCTTGCATCATGATTGACAGCCCATATTTCGGCTTGTTTTGTTAAGTGAAGCCCTCGTTACGCAACCCTAATTTCAGCTGCTATGATTCATTCAGTATTAACACAATGTATATGATGCATTACAAAAATCCATTATAGTTTACCGACTGTCTTCACATTTAAACCTATATGACCTTTAATCTTCAACAAAACACAATAAGATATTTTTGGTTGCCGACATTCTTCAAAATATATTTTATAGGTTATGTACAGAAGTAAGAAATTCATACAAATTTGTCAAGTCGAGACAGACTTTCATTTTGGGTTCTAGGTGCATTAATGTTTTCTTTGCTAAACTAAGAATAAAAGCAGAAAAAGAAAAAGACGTGCAAAGAAATGCAACAGTAAAGCACACATACATGTAAGGTTTAGACTCTAGATATCATACTGACTATATTTGCAAAGAAATCTTAACCATCTCTCAATAATATACATCTTCGTGTCAACTCACTCCCACTAGATTATTAGTAAACTGTAACGTTAGGATCGGGTAAAGGATTTGGGTTGACATAGAGTTGCAAAGGAACTACTTTAAGAATTAAAAAATGAAGATTTTTTTAAGTCAAGTATTAGCAGATTTGAAGGATGCATTGCAAAGTATCAAAATGAAAAATACATTTGGGTGACACTTTTCCAAAACTCTTTCCATTTAGTCATTTAGATTTCGCCAAACTGCTTGCCGGCACATGTTGTGAACACCATTCATCAAAATCCCTTAGTATATATCCCGAGGGAAGAAAACATGATCTTAGTAAAATATGAATTTAATACTTAACTGTTTATAATATCCTGCGAAACTCCAAACAGATACAACATGTCATAACAATAGAACAGCAAACAAGTGTAATCCAGCGACACAAATGAACAGAACATTATTCGATTTTTCTAAAGTCTTCGTCTTGTAATGAACTAAAATATGCTTGTAGTTTATATTGTTTATAAACGCAACTCAAATCTTATTACTGTATGAAATCATGAGATGTATTTTAACTTATTTTATTAGACAATAAGTGATGATAAATAAGACTCATGGAACTGTACAGATACTCAGATCTCAGAAAGTCTCAGGATATGCAAACAGGACCTGGGAAACTAAAACAAATGTCTTCTGGTCTTTGTCATGTCATGGTTTTGTTATCATCAGAACATTAACACGTTATGATGGGTACAGAAATCTTCTGCGCACCATAAGAACTAAACGTGTGGATTTGTCGAAAACCAAACTCATCTTTCCAATATTAGAGATGGCTCCTCTTTTTATTTGGGGAAAAACTTCAAGTCGATGTGTTCTCAACACAGTGCTGCGATACCGCTGAAGTCATGACTTC